>OX637532.1:54538882-54951382 GCA_951800035.1 Linnaemya tessellans | reverse complement strand
TTGTTGGAATAACTTTTAAATTGTTTTTTCGATTGATTCCAGAAACTAATCTACTTTTGACATTTACAAACTACGTTCATCATCACCAACTGTGTCAAAATCGGTTTATAGTGTGCAAAGCAAGCTAGTGGTTGCTAAAGTTGCATCGAACTTAGATTTTTTGTAAATTGTTACCGATTCGGACCATTTGATTTTGAGATATATTAAGCAACCAAAATTTTTTTTCAAAAGCGGGGTTTTAATATCTTTTTAACAACTTTGTCGATCAATTCCACAAACTAATAAGCTCCGGGCATTTAAAAGCCATTTGCGTGGTGGCACAGTTTTGCGCATTGGAAAATAACACCTAAGGAAATGTCAAAACACTATGTACACTGTAATTATAAATATAGTACAACATATGCCGCGGAATTGCAGTACAGTACGAGCTGTATGAGTAAATCATATAAGTACAAAATTATTATATTAACCTCTCTCCTTGAATCACGTCTGGCGCTATCAACTTTTGCATGTTCAATAACATAGACCTTATAACAAAATATACAGCAGAATTAGGTCAAGCGAAAATGGAATATTATAGAAACGATGTTCCGCGTATTTTAGATTTTTCACAAAAGAGAGGTGAAATAAATATAATGAATAAAAGTTCAGTACTTTTAGATTTGGTAATATATAAAATTAGAATGAAGCATATTCTTTTTGACCTATATCTCTTCTGTAACCTTTTGATACGTCTTCTGTAACCTTTTGATACGTCTTCTGTAACCTCTTGAGCTAATAGTAGAACATAGGTTTTTGAAGTATCGTAAAACACCGATATGTCGTACTTTTTATTAAAGTACTCTACATTACAAAAAAAATTAATGCCTTCTAAAATCAATTTTTGGCTAATCTTTTATGAGATCTTTTTAGAATAAGTGACTTCAACTATGGGGCATGGGACATGGCACCATTCTACAAAGTGTAGAAGACAGATTTACTACATGACTCCCGTCATGACAAACCCCTTTCAGTTGAGTTTGCTGATAGAAAAACTGGTAGTTATACACGTTTTATTTGATCAAGAATTTAAAAATACTAAAGAGATGTTGAATGCTGCATACTATTAAACAGTTTTATATTTTATTCTAAAAAATCTAAATATTTTATGGTCAACTAATTCCCACATTATGTTCTTGTTTTACGAACTGAACGAGTTTTGGTTACGAATTAAAGTTTGCATTTGCTTGAGAGACGAAAACATTTAAAATTTCCTTTGACAACACAGCATGTATCTTGACAACACAGTATATATACTCGTATGTACATATGTAATTCAAATAACGGCTTTCTAAATTTACATAAACATAATAATTAAAACTTCGCATTGCTTCTTTAACAAATACCGGTAAGGTAGTAGAATGATTGCACATAATAAATATAAATTGTGTCACATATTAATGAAGCAAAAACGCAAGAAATAAAGAGTATGCATACACTAATAACTCTAGTAGCAACAAACAAAAAGCAGTACAAACGCGTTTTACTAAAGTAAAAAGTTGAAAGCCATCAGAAGCTACAAAATCATATAACTAAAAGTAGGTATTTACTCTAACATTTTTTCCATTCGTACTCTAAATGCTTTTTAATCTGACAAAATAGCAAGTAGAATAAAATTTTAAAGCACCTTAATTTAAATCATTTTTTTAATGAAATTTTTTATTTGACACATTGTTGTCACAATACTATTATATATAAATGAAATTTATTTGTTGGTGGTTAAGCAATGTCTATATGCATTTCATTGGTGCTTTACCAAATCGTCAGTAGACTTTAACCACAGTTTTGAAAAGTTAAAAACCTCTTATCTTATGTATGTATATACTTACGAAAACCATTTGAGAATTCACAAATTGTAAATTACAAATTATTTTCAAAAATAACAACAGAATAAGAACAGTAGGCCTTGAAACTCATACAAGACTAAACCAACAAATAAAGTATATTCGATATGAATCTATTTTTTTTTTCTATTTATTTTATTTTTATACCATTCACAAAAAAGTGAAAGGGTATATATAGGTTTGTCATTCCGTGTGTAATTTCTTCGATATGCACATGGGACCCCATAAAGTATATATATTCTGGATCCTTATGAATAGCCATGACGATTGAGCGATGTCCGTCTGTCCGTCCGTCTGTATGTGAAATCGGTTTTCCCAAGCCCCCAGAAGAGCTATAGACTTCGTTCTTGGACCGTTGGATTGGAAATGAACTTAAATAGGCTGCTATTGAAATTCAGAAAGATCCAAAGTATGGTTCCAGAGCTGGGAAGCTTACACCTATTTCTCGACGCAAAATTTATACCAAAAATCAATTATTTTTTTTAATGTTTGTAAATTAAACCTACTTCGTGCTTTGGGGAGCCTCAATGGTCTATTAAAAATTAAAAAAATAAAATTTTTTTTCCAGGGATGGGAAATTAAAAATTTTTTTTTCGGCCTATTCCGTATTTTGTAGCAACTAAAACTGTTAAAAATTTCAAGTTTTTCTTTAACAAAACCACTTTATACGTCATGAAGATTTGCATTAGCCAAAAAAAATCAAAAATTTTAAATTCAAATTTTGGTACCAGGGGTGGGAAATTGAATTTTTTTTATACATGAAAGTAATCAAACAGGTAACTGAAGTTGTTTTTTTTTTGTTTTTTGCTAATTAAAACTGTCTTATAATTTAGGAAGAACATAATTGGTATCAAAAATTCAAAAATAAAAAACAAAATTTCGAATCCAGGGATGGACAAGTGCAATATTTTATGGTACATGAAAGTTACCAAAATGGTAAAAAATTTGCAATTTTTCGTAAATAAAAATACCTTATACCTCAAGAAGCGTTGCACTGATAGAAAAAAACAAACAAAAAAAAATAAAATTTCGTTTCCAGGGTTGGAAAAATTAATTTTTTTTTTGGTACATGCAATATTTAGTAGAACATGTTATAACCAAAATGGTTGGAAAATTCGAGTTTTTCTTAAACAAAACTACTTTATACCTCATGAAGATTTGCATTGATAAAGAAAATTTTAAAAATTTAAATATCGCTTCCAGGGTTGGAAAAATTAAATTTATTTTGGTACATGCAATTCTTTGTAGTACATGTTATAACCAAAATGGTTGCAAAATTCGAGTTTTTCTTAAACAAAACTACTTTATACCTCATGAAGATTTGCATTGATAAAGAAAATTTTAAAAAATTTAAATTCCGCTTCCAGGGTTTTTTTAAACATAAATGTAACCAAAAAGGCAATTAACGTTGTTTTTTACTAATTAAAACTATATTTATAACTTATGTATATGGTTATAAATATTAAGTTTTTCTTAAATAAAACTATTTCATGCCTCATTAAAAGTTGCATTGGTAAAAAAATTAAAACTTCGTTTCCAGGGTTGGAAAAATAAAATTTTTTTTTGGTACATGCAATATTTTGTAGTACATGTTATAACCAAAATGGTTGCAAAATTCGAGTTTTTCTTAAACAAAACTACTTGATACCTCATGAAGATTTGCATTGATAAAGAAAATTTTAAAAAATTTAAATTTCGCTTCCAGGGTTGGGAAATTGAAATTTTTTTTTTAACATAAATGTAACCAAAAAGGCAATTGACGTTGTTTTTTACTAATTAAAACTATATCTATAACCTATATGGTTATAAATATTAAGTTTTTCTTAAATAAAATTATTTCATGCCTCATTAAAAGTTGCATTGGTAAAAAAAATTAAATTTCGTTTCCAGGGTTGGGAAATTGATATATTTATTCTGCATAAAAATAACCAAAAAGGCAATTGACGTTGTTTTTTTTTTGCTAATTAAAGCTGTTTTATAGTTCAGGAAGAACAAAATTGGTATTAAAATCTTAAAAAATCAAAATTTCGACTCCTGGGTTGGACAAATGATATATTTTATGGTACATGAAAGTGACCAAAAAGATTAAAAATTTTAATTTTTTTGTCAAGTAAAACTATGTTACACCTCACTAAGAATTGCATTGGTAAAAAAATAAAAATTCCAGAGTTGGGAAATCGAAATATTTTTCGTACATAATAGTACATACATAAATTCAAAATTTTGGGCTTTTACTGAATTAAACCTATTAGATATTTCAGAAAAAATTAAACTAGTATCAAAATATTATAAATTCGGTTCCAGGGTTGGAAAATTGAAATATTTTTGGTATATAAAAGTACATTAATTCCAAATTTTGTTTTTTAGTGAATTAAAGCTATTTTATATATCAGAAAAAATTAAATTAGTATTAAAAAATTAAAAATTCGGTTTCAGGGTTGGAAAATCGACATTTTCCGATTCATAAAAGCAGCTATTTTATTTGTTATATTTTGATTTTTATGATGAATTATACTTACTTTATATATCAGAAAGAAGTAAACTGGTATTCAAAACCAACAGAATTTAATTCAATTAGAACTTTTTGGGGTACATGAAACGGATTTTTTGTTTTGTTTGTAATTTAAACATATTTCATATTTTTGAAAGACGTTCATAGGTATTAGATATAAGAAAAGCCAAACATTTAACTTCCTAGCCGAAAAATTTAAACGTTTTCTTAAATATAAAAGTAACCGATAACATCATTTTGATTTTTTAATTAAACCTACTTTCTGTTTTGGCAAGAAAGAAAGAAAGAAGAATTACATCTGTGAAGGGTATTTAAGATTCGGCACAGCCGAATATAGCACTTTTACTTGTTTAGTTGTTGGTTTAGTTTTGTATGAGTTTCAAGGCCTACTATTCTTATTCTGTTGTTATTTTTGAAAATAACTTGTAATTTACAATTTGTGAATTCTCAAATGGTTTTCGGAAGTATATGCATAAGATAAGAGGTTTTTAACTTTTCAAAACTGTGGTTAAAGTCTACTGACGATTTATTAAAGCACCAATGAAATGCACATAGACATTGCTTAACCACCAACAAATAAATTTCATTTATACATATACATATAATCATATTTTTTTATTTCCACTAAATACAGTTAACATTAATGCTTGCACTAGACCATATAAACTTATATTTAAAGTGGAAAAAAGTACACAAATATGAATGTACTATGTAAAAATACGAGTACGCTTGGCAAGAATAATTGTGAAGTGTGGAAGAAAGAAAAGAACAATTACTACGTCATGACTTGAAATTGTAAAACTAAACAAACGGTAGTGCATATACATACATACATATATTAATAAACTGGTATACAAATGGCTACATCAGACCGCTGGAACAAGTGCCGAATCGTGAATAGATAAATCAAAGAGAAATAAGAGAAAACGTTAGTATACTTTGATGGAGCAAATGCAATACTTGTACACCTATAAAAAATAAAATCTATTTAAGTATTTTAATTGAAAAAAAACGTTCCTTATATGCATTTGATAAGTAAAATAGAATGTATTCCAGCAAATGAACTTGATCATCTAATTTACAGCAATCAGTAGATATTTGATTAAAAATATCTTCCGCAAAACAAAAGACACTAAAAAGAAGCTTGATCTACTATGATCCGACTATCTTACCGTGAATATGTAGAAGATTTATATGCAAATACAATCATCCGTAGAAAAATATTATAAAACAAAGCCAAGAAAAAGTAAGGTTTTCCATATATTATCTTAATAAGTAACAATTTGACTATATAGATTAATCTGCATTTGCTTAAGGTTTTAAGTATACATTTTTATTTTATGTTTATAAACTGCTTATTTGACAATTTTTTTCTGTTATTTCTTGTGAAATATTTTTGATACCGTTTCTTATTATTTAATATGCTGATCCATTCAATCTATTTTTGTACATGAAAACATAGAAATACATAGCGCAGTTAGAAATAATCCAACTATAAGGAAGAAAATACAAGACTAACCCACAATGTTCCATTGCAATTGATAGTACACGAATGTGTACATAATTTCATACTTGATGAGTGCCTTTTTTAAAATAAATGTAGTGATGCTGACTTAATAAATATGTATTATACTGTAAAAATGTACATAGATAAAATTAACAATACACTAGTATAATGATGTTGCGTTGATTGCAAGGCAATTAAGCAGCAATTAAGCGCAATAACCAATGATAACCGCCTTGTTTTGCCCTGCAATTGAAGATTAAAAGCTGAACGATATGCAGTTTCAGATTTGACGATGGCAACTGACCACAAAGATCATGGGATTTGATGACGTCAGATATTTTTGTAAGGCTACGTTAGAGACTTCTTTTACACAGATAATCACAAAACGTTGGATCATTTGAAAATTAAGTCAACTTATTACCGACGTAAAGTCACAAATGTGCGAAAACGTGGAAAATTACATCAAAAAGATCGGCTGCTACAACCAATCTAGAAGTGGTTTGAATGACATTGTATATTGTACATAATGGCAATATTAAAGCATTGTCATGAAACAAAAGTTTCATCAAAATTATAGTTATTTTTGTGTTGTATACGTTTAACTTTTTAACCCGAATAATGAAAAACGTGTTATATATCGATGGTCTCAAGTGGAAACACTACTGCCTTTCACATATTTCCGAAATTGAGATTTTTAGTAATTCTAATACATTTCACACGAATTCACATCGTTACATAAATGTGGTGAATTAGTATAAAAAATAAAATTTTTATACCAATTGATTATTAAGGCTTCTATTTTAATAAATACATTTTCCGTTATGTGTTTACATTTTCCTGTATAGTATAAATTATGACCTTTTTATATTAATTATTTATATGACCGTTGACAGGTATTTACTTCCCATTTGAAATTGCAGATTCCATACAAAAAATTTTATAACGTGCATATATTAGAGGAAAACGGGTATCTATTGGATTGGATTTTTCTATTAGAGTCTAAATAAAGTTTCAGTTACCTAAACATTTCGCTAATACTTCCAAATAAAAGAATATTAACGTATAAGAAATTCACTCACCATGTTTTCGGAATTTAAATGAGAATCATAAAAATAATTGGGTTTCAAAAAAAAACCTTGCGAAAGTAGTTAAAATCTTAAAAAAAGAAAGAAAAAGTTCCAACAGCTAAAGATTTACAAAACAGAATTCAAATTTATTAAAAAATAATTCCCGTTGTCAACATCATGTCAAGAATATATAAAAAATAGGGCACTTATACAGCAGAACAGACACAATAAAGTATATATATTCTTGATCAGACGATCTAGCTAATCACTATTCAGTCCAAATGAAAAGCGCCAGACCCTTGAAATTTGGTGCAGATATATTTTGAAGAATACCATAGGTAAAATTTGTAAATAGGCTGAGTCGGGCCAAAGGTGAAAAACTTCCCGTAAGAAGAACTAAACCAACCTCTAAAAAACAACAAGAGGTAGAAGTTTTATGGAACAAAGCACGAATACCACTTAGAGCTTTTGACAAATGTGTTTCAAAAGTTGAAGGTTTGTATTTAGAATGGAGAAACTTGCAAAAAAGTTCGAAACGCCGGACATTACTCCAGGAAAAACGCGAAAAAGACTTCGTAAATAAATTTGATGATTTGTTTGATGTCGCACATGCCGATGCATTGGATATTATCACTCTGGCAGAAGATAAGCTTTTTTTAACAAATCAAAGAAAACAGGGAAAACCTGGTGCAATATAGGTTGTGACTGCAACTTGGCGAAAAAAGAAAAAGCAAAATCGCTTAGGGAAGAGAAAAAACAACGTTTCCACGAGAAACATACAGTCGTATTGCAAGGCAAATATTGAAGGTGTAGTGCGATTTCAGTCATGTCTTCACTTGCAAGTCCTCAGTTTGAATCTATTATATTATTCTGCAATATTTCTTATAAAATTTTATAGATCAATGTGAAGCCATCCAATGGCAATCAAGTGATGAAGAGACTATTGAAGATTGTGAAGTACAACAAATTCCAGAGTGAGCATATGAAGTAGGTCCTAGTACTTCAAGAAAAAAAACGAGGTAGACATAATTTTATCACACCAAAACTTGTGTCAGTATTAGATAGGTGTAAAGTAAGTGACCGTGACGCCGTTCGAATCCTTATAGCAACTGCGCAAGCATTGCAACATAACGTTAGCGATTTAATTATAAATTGCACTTCAATTCGCCGATCGCGTACAAAGTTTCGATTTGATGCAGGAAAAAGAATCCGCGAAACATTTAAAAACAAAGAAATTAAGGCGGTGACTGTTCACTGGGATGGTAAAATGTTGCCATCATTGATGGGTAGTGAACACGTCGATCGTCTGCCTGTAGTTGTATCTTTTAATGGAACAGATCAGCTACTCGGCATCCCAGCGATAACTTCAGGTACGGGAAGACAGCAAGCAACGGCTGTCTTTGACTTACTCAAAGCATGGGATCTCGATGAAAAAGTGGAAGCCCTGTGCTGCGATATCACCGCATCAAACACAGGACGAATACAAGGCACATGTGTGCTTTTAGGACAAACACTAAACAAAGATCTTCTGTATTATCCATGTCGTCATCACATATTTGAAATACTTTTACGGAGTGTATTTGATGCAAAAATATCAACATCTTCGTGTCCTAGTGTCAAAATATTTCATAGATTTAGAGATGCCTGGACTAAAATAGACAAAAGTAATTTTAAGTCTAGAGTTGAAGACTTACATGTGAAAAATGTTATTGGGGATACAAGGGAAATACAAGAGTTTACATTTAAGAGTTTAAAAGATATGCAACCACGGGAAGATTACAAAGAGCTTCTCCAATTGGCGGTAATTTTCGTAGGCGGGTCACTTCCAAATTTTTCATTTCGAATGCCTGGAGCGTTCCACCATGCACGTCCAAAAGCAATATATAGTTTAAAAACTTATTTATTTCGGAACCAGTTCATTTTGGCTGACTGTGAGTTGAATGGAATTAGAGATTTATGTGTTTTTATTATAAAAATATATTTAAAAGTTTGGATCAAAGCTGCCATTGCCGCAGAAGCTCCTAACTAAGATTTGACAGTGCTAAAAAGTTTATATCTTTACAATTTAGTTGATGAAAATTTAAGTCGGGAGTTAATTCGAAAATTCTGCAATCATTTATGGTGCCTATCGCCAGAAATAGTAGCGCTTTCATTTTATGATACTCAAATTTCAAACAAGTCTAAACGACTCATGGTTGCAGCGCTATATCGAGCCCATGACGATGACAACAAAAAAATTACAATTCTTCCTCATTACATAGAGCAGTACGTTAATAAAAATATTGAAGATTTTATCTCGCAAAAAACTTAAAATTTTTTCAACCGATATTGTATCCCAACGGATTTTTTGAAGAATGGGAAAACGATAAATCGTATAAAATTGGCTTGGAAATGGTTGGTAAATTGAAAGTTGTCAATGATACTGCAGAAAGGGCTGTAAAGCTTATGGAAGAATACAATCAAGTTTTGTCGCGTGATGAAAAGGAGAAACAGTTCATAATGCAAATTGTAGCTGATTATAGGAAACAATATCCAAATGCAAACAAATCGGTTTTATTAAGCATATGAAATAACTTAAATTAATATATTTAAGTACGAAACTAAATTAAAAAAATAAATAATTTTGTATGAATGTTAAAGTGTAATAAAAAAGTTGGTAAAAACTAAATTAAACTACTTATTCCTTTTTTATAAGTTTAGTGAATCTTGAAAATACATTAATGGTTATTTTGTAACAATTTATAAAATTTTTACAATTTGTGGGTGGATGCGGCACGCCTTCCCCTGATGCAATCTGCCTAAAATTTTTTATAACATACTTTTTTGTTACGGAGAACATTTATGAAGGGAGTTAAGGTGCTATTTCGCTTTTTTTTAAAATAAGGTGAACCCTAATATATATACATATATCGATATATATATATATATATATATATATATATATATATAAATATATATATATATATATATATATATATATATATATATACCCTGCAGGAGGATAAGCGTCAATTGTCCTTAAGCTACTGGTACGATTACTAGTATAGCAAGCAATAGTTCAAAAGGTGATTGAACATATACAGAAAAGCACTAGAACTTCAAGTAGTTCATTTGTAGATTTATTTGACGTGTAGAATTTTATATTACTCTTTGATCATGTTTTAATTGCTAACTCGCATTTTCATTTATTTTATATTTAATTGTTACAATTTTTAAACAAATTCAAATTTGAAACAAAGAATAGTATTAGAAGACTTTGCCACCTGCATATCAGTTTATTTATTCGATAATTTATGCAAGTCGCAGTTTTCTTTTGTGTTAAAAAAGTGACATTTTAAAAAAGAAATAAAGTTAGAAGCTAATTTTAAAATTTTTTAAACGTGGCTTTTGTTAATATTTATGTTCATAAATATTAAAATCAGCGATCTTTTTTAACATAATAAAAACTGATATATGTATTGTATGCTCATTAGTGTTTGGTATATGGTGGAGTACCAAACGTAACTCATGTTGTACAAGGTGCTAGTGGATTGAGTGTGCCCTGAAGGAACTTTCCATTTCCTCTTATAAACTAAGAATTCATGAACCAAAAATTGCTTGTGAAGACAAAGACTTAACAAATTTCATTGGGTTTAAAAAACCAATAAATTTGGGGATTTTTTTATATATAAACCAGTTCTTAATGCAGAACTAGTATCAGACTAGAAGAAATTATACTAGTACTAATAGTACTATTATCCCCCTAGTTTCCATCTAGTAACAATGGTACTAGTAATTTTCCAAACACACTCAATGTTAATTAGAGCATTAACGTGGTGTAGAAAAGTTCACAGTTTCGAACTAGTACTGGTGATTTTTGTACTAGTACAATACTAATTTGATACTAGTTCGATCTCCTTCAGGGTATATATATATATATATATATATATATATATATATATATGTATATATATACATATATACAGTATTGTTCGAAACCTAAGCAACTTTTTCTAAAAATATATTTAATTAGTTATGCAAAATATGTAGTTAGTTTTGTTTTATTATTAATTGTAAATAAATTCAATAAAATTGGTGTTGATGTAATTTAAATGAGAGCACATAATAATATTAAAATTCATTGGTTTATTTCTAAATTCTTCTGGTTTCTTGACCTCTTTTTAATTATTATTGTATTCTGATATTTTTAAGCTTAAGGTCTCTTTATTTTAGTTTAATTTTCAATTTCAATATTTCGTCACTCCTTTGTGTGACTTCTTCAGGAAATTAATTATTTTATTTGATATGAAAAAATATGTTGTTTGTGAAACAAAATTATTTGTCAACAAAATACACAAAGATTCAAACAAATTTTAAATAAATTTACAATATATGAACAATAATAAAATATTTAAACCTTTACATGCATATATATTTAAAAAACATTTATAAAAAACAATTTTTAAATCATATATACTTATGTACATATGCATACATAGACAAACACACATACACATATATATGCATACATACACATACATAAACATACATACACATATACATATATATATATATATATATATATATATATATATATACATATACACATACATACATATACATATATATATATATATATATATATATATATATATATATATATATATACATATCTACATATACATACATAAATAGAAATGTAAATGAACCAAAAATTTACAAATCTTTAACTTATGTATCTGGAATATCAGAACGCATTGGTAAATCAGGAATATGTGATTCTGAAAAATATACTGTAGCTTATAGAAGTTATAATACATTAAATAAGTTTTTTAGTAAGACAAAAGATAAAGTTGATAAATTAGACAGGTCGAATTTAGTTTATAAAATACCTTGTAATGGAAATGACAATGAAGATTGCAATAAGGTATATATAGGTACAACAAAGAACAAATTAAAAACTAGGATTGCAGGACATAAAACTGATCAAAGATATAGAGATATAAATTCACAAAAAACTGCATTATCTTCACATTGTTCTAGATTTAATCATTATCCAAACATTGAAAATGTTTCAATATTAAACACAGAAAATAATTATAAACGTAAATTTATGTTAGAAATGTTACACATAATCAATACACCAATCACAAAAAGAATTAATTTTAAGGCAGATACAGCAAATGTAGCTCAAAATTATAGACATCTAGTTCATAAGAGATAGATAGGCATAGTTATTGTTTGTTACAGTTCAAATATGTTGTTTATTTTAACTTGTTTTTCAAACTTTTTGAATTTTGTTGAAAAATATGTGTATATGTTTATAATTTATTTAAATTTGCTTACAACATTTTGAATTTTATTGCTAATTATGGATATATGTTTATACGTATATATGTATGTATATGTAAACAAATTTTTATGTATGTTTATAAACTACGTATGCATGTATACATTTATATGAATAGAGTGAACAGCTGTTTACAATTTTTTAAAATATATATACATGTATACGTTTAAATATTTTGTTCTAATATGTTTTATAAATGTATTTAAATTTGTTTGTAACTTCCAGATTGTTGTTGAAAAATATGTTTATAAGTATATATGTATATGTGTTTTTGTTTATATTTATATGATTATTAATTTGTATATATATATATATATATATATATATATATATATGTATGTATATATGTATATGTATATATATATATATATATATATATGTATATATATGTATGTGTGTGTATATATGTGTATGTATATATATGTATATGTATGTATATGTGTGTATGTATGTGTATGCATGTGTATGTGTATGTGTTTACATATATATATATATATATATATATATACATATACATATATATATATATATATATGTACATATATATGTTTATGTATATAAGTATATATATATATATAATTGGTATTGTGTGTATGTTATGTTGATATATGGCGCAATATATGCATATACTTCCGAAAACCATCTAAGATAAGATAAGAGGTTTTTAACTTTTCAAAACTGTGGTTAAAGTCTACTGACGATTTGGTAAAGCACCAATGAAATGCATATAGACATTGCTTAACCACCAACAAATAAATTTCATTTATATATATAATAGTATTTTGACAACAATGTGTCAAATAAAAAATTTCATATAGAATATATATGTATATATGGAGGAACGTTATCAAAGATTCTGGAACGAAAATATGATGGGATGAAAATAATTGGTTTCTTATACGAGAATCAAGTTCGGAAAAAGTAGAAACTATTTTATTTTATAGCATTTCTTTAATAAGGGGAGCTTAGAATATTATTTTATTTCACTTCGCTCTCTTAATTGTTAATACAATTACTGTTTATTCATGAATTTTCATGAAATAAAGCTCGCTTTATATGTAATGCTCATAGTTTTATGGTCATGTAATAAAAATGGTAAGTTTTTTCCATATTCGACTTTTTACGAATTAAAAAAAATTTAAATTTTATAAAAAATCGATTTTTTTTTCATTGCGATGCAATTAACTCGGAAACCAATAAGTAATTAAAAAAATAATATTAGAATGAGGCAATTTAATTTGTTTCGCTGAATAAAATCGGACAGCCCGTTCCAGAGATATAATAAAATCAGTGGATCACCCTTTTCAAAAATGGAAAATATTAGAAAAAAAATTAAAAAGAAAATTATATCCATAAAATTTTAAATATCGACCATTTTTATAATCAGGGGACCATAGCAAATAAAAAATAGTGGTGATCAAAGAACATCCAAAAACTTCAATTTTGTAGAGCAGTGTAACCATTGATCTGACTAACAATGCTTAATGATAAGAAGACCAAAATAAATACAATTTTGTTACATATCTTCTGTTGTTTTACTTTTGACTAATTTAAGGGGAAAAAATTTGCCACGCCAATAAAAAAAACATCCCGACCTGAAACAAAAACGGATTTGAGTTTAGCGCATCAAGATCCATATAGTCCACATAGTTTTATTTAAAGGAGGATTTAGCTGCTGAGCAGTGTAATTAGTAGGTATTTGTACGATTTTCTTTGTCCATGACTTCCGCCGGAATTATGATTGATTATTAGGATATGACAGTTTACAAAAACTAAAAACTGATGTAAACATAACTAAGAAGTTTATCATATTAACAATATAAAATATTACTTCCTAGACGAAAACCAAATATAATAAGAAAGCATTGTTCAACTTAGAAAAAAGGATGACACAAGCAATGATGATATACATAAATTCATTATTTAGATTAAGTCATTTAAACAAAGAAGAAAGTAAAGAAATTAAAACATTATTAGGAAAATATAAAATATTGTTTAAAAAGAAAATCTCAGCTTCACGCATAAAGTACAGCATAAAATATATACCACACATCAAGATCCAATTTATGTGAAATCTTATGAATACCCTGATGAACATAAAGAAGAGGTCGATAGACAGATAAAAGAGATGTTAGAACAAAACACCACGTAAATTAAATACCATCACAATGATCGATTTACTTTACTACGCTTGATCTTACAAAAAGGTTTTACCAGATAGGAGTGGAACCCAAAGGCAGGCATAAAACCGTGTTTTCAACACGAAATGGACATTATGAATTTGTACGAATGTCTTTCGATTGAAAGAATGCACAAGCTGCATCCCAACTACTATTAACACAGTATTGGCTGATTTACTTGGAAAAGACTGCTTAGTATATCTGGATGACATAATAGTCTTCAGTACTTCTCTTCAGGAACATCATCACTAGATAAAGTGTTCAAAAAGTTATCTGAAGCAAGATACAATTATACAAGTGTGAGTTCTTACAAAAAGGAACAGAATTTCTAGGACACGAAATAACACCAGATGGGATTAAGCCAAACCCAAATTAGGTTAAAACGATGATGGATGATCGTTTTAACCTAATACCTAAAATGGAAAAGAAAATCAAGCAGTTCCTCGGCTTAACCGGTTTCTGTAGGAAATTCATACAGATCTTTTCAAGTATTACTAAACCATTGACATAATACCTGTAGAAAATTAATGCATCAGAAATTTAATAAATAATAATAAAACATATTGTCAATATAATAAAAATATATTATCCTACACAATGTTTATCGAACCAAATATAATTGTCACAATGTTTATCGAACCAAATATAATTGTCACAAAACAGAAAGTAGGTTTAATTAAAAAATCAAAATGATGTTATCGGTTACTTTTATATATAAGAAAACGTTTAAATTTTTCGGCTAGGAAGCTAAATATTTGGCTTTTCTTATATCTAATACCTATGAACGTCTTTCAAAAATATGAAATATCTTTATATTACAGACAAATCAAAAAATCCGTTTCATGTACCCCAAAAAGATCTAATTGTCCAACCGTAGAATCGTCTTTTAAATTCTGTTGGTTTTTAATACCAGTTTACTTCTTTCTGATGTATAAAGTAGGTATAATTCATCATAAAAATCAAAAAATAACAAATAAAATGGCTGCTTTTATGAATCGGAAAATGTCGATTTTCCAACCCTGGAACCGAATTTTTAATTTTTTAATACTAATTTAATTTTTTCTTATATATAAAATAGCTTTAATTCACTAAAAAAACAAAATTTCGAATTTATGTATGTACTTTTATATACAAAAAATATTTCAATTTTCCAACCCTGGAACCGAATTTATAATATTTTGATACTAGTTTAATTTTTTCTGAAGTATGTAATAGGTTTACTTCACTAAAAGCACAAAATTTTGAATTTATGTATGTACTATTATGTACGAAAAATATTTCGATTTCCCAACTCTGGAATTTTTATTTTTTTACCAATGCAATTCTTAGTGAGGTGTAACGTAGTTTTACTTGACAAACAAATTAAAATTTTTAAACTTTTTGGTCACTTTCATGTACCATAAAATATACCATTTGTCCAACCCTGGAGTCGAAATTTTGATTTTTTAAGATTTTAATATCAGTTTTGTTCTTCCTGAATTATAAAACAGCTTTAATTAGCAAAAAAAAAACAACGTCAATTGCCTTTTTGGTTATTTTTATGCAGAATAAATATATCAATTTCCCAACCCTGGAAACGAGGCATGAAATAGTTTTATTTAAGAAAAACTTAATATTTATAACAATATAGGTTATAAATATAGTTTTAATTAGTAAAAAACAACGTCAATTGCCTTTTTGGTTACATTTATGTTTAAAAAAAATTTTATTTCCCAACCCTAGAAGCGAAATTTAAATTTTTTAAAATTTTCTTTATCAATGCAAATCTTCATGAGGTATAAAGTAGTTTTGTTTAAGAAAAACTCGAATTTTGCAACCATTTTGGTTATAACATGTACTACAAAGTATTGCATGTACCAATAAAAATTTAATATTTCCAACCCTGGAAGCGATATTTAAATTTTTAAAATTTTCTTTATCAATGCAAATCTTCATGAGGTATAAAGTAGTTTTGTTTAAGAAAAAGTCGAATATTGCAACCATTTTGGTTATAACATGTACTTCAAAATATTGCATGTACCAAAAAAAAAATTTAATTTTTCCAACCCTGGAAACGAAATTTTAATTTCTTTTGTTTGTTTTTTTTATCAGTGCAACGCTTCTTGAGGTATAAGGTAGTTTTATTTACGAAAAATTTCAAATTTTTTACCATTTTGGTAGCTTTCATGTACCATAAAATATTGCACTTGTCCATCCCTGGATTCGAAATTTTATTTTTTATTTTTGAATTTTTGATACCAATTATATTCTTCCTAAATTATAAGACAGTTTTAGTTAGCAAAAAACAAAAAAAAAACAACATCAATTGCCTGTTTGATTACTTTCATGTATAAACAAAATTCAATTTCCCACCCCTGGTACCAAAATTTGAATTTAAAATTTTTTATTTTTTTTTTTTTGGCTAATGCAAATCTTCATAACGTATAAAGTGGTTTTGTTAAAGAAAAACTTGAAATTTTTAACAATTTTAGTTACTACATGTACTACAAAATACGGAATAGGCCGTATTTTATTTTTTTAATTTTTAATAGACCATTGAGGCTCCCGAAAGCACGAAGTAGGTTTAATTTATAAACATTAAAAAAAATAATTGATTTTTGGTATAAACTTTGCGTCGAGAAATAGGTGTAAGCTTCCTAGCTCTGGAACCATACTTTGGATCTTTCTGAATATCAATACCACTCTATTTATGGGGTCCCATGAGCATATCGAAGAAATTACACACGGAATGACAAGCCTTTATATACCCTTTCACTTTTTTGTGAAGGGTATAATAAAAGGCAACAACTTTATCCGTTTTAGTAATTGTAAAAGAAATAAATGACTTTCAGGTTACGGTAAATAAAAATATTATTCTACCATTTGTAAAAAACATCGAAAATATAATTAGAGATAATACATCGTTGCCAGAACTAAAGAAACACGTGGAGTACATTAATAATAAAACTACTAACTAATCTGTAATTTTGTTAATAATTATTATTATAGTCTTAATAATCATTATATGTAAGTATATCTGTTATATTTAAGAAGAAAATAAATAAAGTACAAAACATTAATGAGGACATTGAATTATCTAAAGATGGGAGGAGTGACATACACTACTAACATACCCTAAACTCACACATATTCAATAACCATTGATCAGACTAACAACGCTCAATGATAAGAAGATATCCTAAACTAATAAACAAAATTGGTACTTATGTATTTAAGAGCCTGGTAAAATATTTTCCACATAAATTTTGACATAGATATATGTATTTCAAAAGCTCTTAGCTATTTACCGTTTAACAGGTATACAGCAGATTAAAGGAGTACATAACCTTAGTATATCTATGCTAATAATTGACATTTTTCGGATTACAAACTTCATTTTTGTGTGGTTCTGTAAAAATATTTCATAACTAAAAAAGCTTTCAGATTCTACCAATCCAATAGATAGATTATAAATGCAAACATTTTTTAATTTTATTTATTTTTTCCACTAATAACTTGTTGTCTACTTTCAGCATGTTTAATCATCGTAAAATAAATTCATATATATTATTGACTATTGTGGTCACAAATTGTATATTGCTTACATTTGCTTATCCACAAAATGAAGCTTATCAAAGACGGCTACAAGAGAGACAACAGCAACAACAGATTTCACCTGTTTATTCTGCTGATACAGGGAGTGTTGCTCGTAAATATGCTGTCAAACCAAATGCGTCAAAGAAAGTAGCACTTGACGATATTGAAGATGACGTTGAGAGCAATCAAATTCAAGAAGCACCAAACGGGTTTTCATGGTCTAACATGCTTGGTACTGTTTTAACTATGTTCTTCAACAACGCCGGTAATTCGCCTACGAAATCGGATGACGTTGATAATTCTATAGGTTTCGGTGGTTCACCATGGGCCAATGTCATCTCAATGGGTACAATTTATATATTATATAATAACTTTAAGACCAGCGCCTATTAATTATTTTTCTGTTTAAAGGCTTGAAAATTATTAACACATTGTTAGGCGGTGGTGCACCCAGCGATGGAATTGACAAAGTGGACAATGGGGGTTCTCCAATGCAGGTAATACACAGAACTTTTTTATACTATATATTATTTTTTTATATTAAGTAGTCTGCACATTTTGATTTTATTTGTATATATAGTTCTTTTTTATTTTGGTAACACTAACTTTTTTTGCTTATAAATGCTTTTATAATTTCATATACTAAATATTAGTATTAATATTTATAACCAATTAAGACAAGATTCAGACAAAACATGATATAAGTATTTTATAGAAATTTACAATTTTCAAGAAAAGCCGAAGAATGCTATTTTGGACAGAATATATACATAATACCTACGTTTCGCAGTTTACAATTAATGGGAGAACGGAAACATAATGTCCCTATGCATAACAACATAAAACTGTTTTAAGAAAAGTATTAAGAAGTTGAAAACAAAAATGTTTATACCATAAAAATGTTAAATCACATTCTGTAAGAAAGGAATATGTTCTTTATCTTGATTGAAAAAGTCCATAAAAATTTTAGTTTAAGCAAAAATTTAAATAAAAAATAATATTTAATGAATTGTTAATATTTTCCAACGGGCTTAAGTTCGAATCTGCATGACTGCAATTGATTTTTTATTATCTTATTATTTAATAAATGAATTTGTTCAAATTCTATTTATTGTTTTATATTAAGATTGGAATATTAAGAATATTTTCAATAATCATCAAACCAGCAGAACGGATTAGTAATGATTTCGAGGCCGCTACGCCATCTCATCAGCGTTCTTTGTTCAATTTTTCCACTTTTGCAAGTGGTGCTAGTTAGTAGGACTATCAACTATTTAACCAATGTTATTAACGAAAATTGAATATGAGAAGTTCCCACGTTCATATTTTTTTTTAAGTTATTACCTTTTTGGTTAGTACGAAATTCCCCAACCCTGACGATTAATATTCCCAATATTCCATGTATCTCCTCCGTTTTTTCCAGAGCCATCGGCTGCTGAAAGCTAAAGCTTCTTTGTTATTTATGTTCAAGTAATTGACTTTAGTTGTCAATTTACAATGAACAAGTGCGCGTGCCCCCGCAATGTTTTAAATTATGTATGAATTTTTATTAGTCGAACTTTCGTATTATGTAAAGTGTTAATTTTTTTCAACGGGCTTAAGTTGCATGACTGCAATTGATTTTTTATTATTTTATTAAGAAATGAATTTGTTCAAATTCTATTTATTATTTTATATTAAGATTGGAATAATAAGAGTATAATTAATAAATCTTATAAAAGTAAAAGGATACATTCAGTCAAAGCAATCGACAACAGGCTCGTTATTCTAACAATTTGATACGAGTATTTCCGTTTTTAGTAAGCCATATCATATAAAATTTTTTGTTGCTGGAAAAAATGATAAGCCATATCATATAAAATTTTTTGTTGCTGGAAAAAATGACTATATATATAATTGTAAGAACAATTAATACTAGGTTTAGTAATATATGTACATTTTAATAATAGATGCTAACTCCTTTGTATAAAATAATTTTGAAGATACGGCTCTTATGTGAATCATAAATTGATTTCAAATAATCTAAATAAAAATTATTCAGGAGATCTTAATGGGTTGGAATGGTACTGCCTTAGAGTCAACTCGCATAGTGAATATGTATGTGTATGATGAGTTATTTTTCAAGAGCGTCGGATACAATACAAAGAGATACATAAAATTTAGAGAAATGTATGAAATATTTATTTGAATCGATTGAAATATCAATATAATTCAATTTTTAGATAGGATTTCATGTAAATGTCGACCACAGCTAAGTGGTCAAACAGATCATACGCTTTGTCCGATTTTGGCATACTCTCTCCATCATATCGGAAAGGAACTCACGAAAAAAAGTTGTTCAATATTTTCTTCCAGTGCGTCAACCGTTGCGGGCTTCTCAACCCTGGTATGAGCTTAAAATAGTCCCACAAAAATAGTCTAAAGGCGTTAAATTATACAATCTAGGTGGCAAATCGACTGGCCTCAAACGTGAAATAAAGTTTTTAACGAACTCATCTTTCGATTGGGCCATTATTTCACGTTCTGTGCATGCGGAAACCACATGTCAGCCAAGTCCTGCTGTTCCAGAACTTTGACAAGTGATGCCACCGGCCCATAATTCACACTAAACTGTATTTTTCGGGATGCTTTTGGGTGCCCTTCACACTAAAAATGGCTGTAGTTTAAACGATTTTACACCCAAATCGTTTCGAAAAATTTTCCGCGTAGTGTAGTAACAGATAATTTATTGACATCAACAACACTGGTGAATACATTAAGGTATTTTCCATTGTCCGTATTCTGTGTATGCGTGTTGTAAATGTAAATTTGGCCGGCTCAGGAGGTCGCCAAAAGTCACCATAAAATCAAGGAAGTGTACGATGCAATTTCTCAAACGTGCATGAGTGTTGATAATAATTCAATAATCTGCTAGCATTGCTCGTTGCATGGTTAAATTATAGACAAAACTGAACATATTCAACAGTAATAGCTACTATGAAAATGATATAAAGATAAGTTACTATTAGAAAACTATGAAAAAATTTAGCTTAATTTTTTACCCTAAACTCCCTTTTTGGTTACTTTAGCCTTACTTCAATAGCGATTCTGCTTTATGTTATTTTAAAATCTGGTTGCACTACATAGAACATATAAGTTAATACAGTAATAATTTCTCCATATATTAAATAAGTTACTGTATAATACATTACTTAACATGTAAATTTTACTTAATTAACGGCCCTTTTCATAATGTACGATTAAAAATTAACGTGGACTTTAACGTCAAGTTTGGCAAACAAAAGTTGTCGTTAAAGTAAACGTTAAGTCTTAATCATACATTGTGAAAATGGCTGTAAGTAGTATTTTAATTCAAGTTTCAATTTTGCAGGAAAATGATATTGAAATAAATTATAAAAAAAATTAGGATCGCTACTAAGAACTCGACTTTTTGCCTTGAATGCAAACTCTTTAATACTTGATTTCTATTCCAACGGCTCATTGCTAAACGGATAACTTATAATCTATGTATGTATACATGTATCTATGTACGTACATACATTTACATGAAGCATCAATTATAAAAGCATTTATTAGAAAAAGTTTTTTTGTTTTTCAAAAACATTTTATTGGAACACATATTGAAAAGAAACATTTAAACAACTTCTTTTTTCTCTCTTTTTCTTTTTTCCCAAACTTTCGGAATATTTTCATGTGCGTGCTTATGTTATGGAAAAATTGTATCGCTTTTTTATTAAACACAATCATATTATCATGTAAAACTTAAAAATAAACTCAAAATTAAATACTGGTTAATGGTTTTGGTGGATTTTATTTGGTAACATGCTTGAATATAAAAAAATAAAAATATGAAAAATACAAACAGGGAGTCTTGGCAGCAGTTTTATCAACGGTACTTGGTACAAAAGATCCAGAACAAGTGAATTCAATGGCCAAACAAGCCGGAGAGGTAAAGCAAAACAATTTTGAATATTTATTTATATATTTTCATTTATTACAAAATGAACCAGTAGTTTTGTAAATTTATTTTCAACCATCTCATACATATAAATTAAGTTTATCTACACTTTAGTTTATTTATCTATTATACTACTGACCTAACTTTTGCTTAATATTGTTATTTAATAACCTTATCACATTTTATTTTAATGTATTCCAGTTTATTCAAATTGTCATGAATCTGTTAGATGCGTTGAAAACTTCATTCTCACATCGTTCGTTGAATGCCCGTTCACTGGGTAAAAGAGATTCTGTGAGTGATGCCACTGTTGCTGGAATTTCCATGTTGAAGGGCTATGTCCGCACTTATCGTAATGCTGATGAAAAGTGTTTGCAACGTTACATGTGTGAAGCTAATAATGAATGTGTCCGTGAAATAGGTGGCAGCAGCATTTTCTGTCAATTGGGATCGTAAGTTTCAATGATTTACAAAAGCTTTAGCAGATAAGTGGTATATACATGGAACATAAAAAGTAAATTTTGTCGAAATAACAAGCTTGGCAACCGAAACGAATTTCGGTATCGGTAACGGTATTGAAATTATATCGGTATAGGTATACCGGTATTAAAAATTGTATACTGTATTACATTAACCAGAATGAAAAAAAATATGTATTTAAAATGAAATTTATTTGTTGGTGGTCAAGCAATGTCTATATGCATTTCATTGGTGATTTACCAAATCATCAGTAACCTTTAACCACAGTTTTGAAAAGTTAAAAACCTCTTATCTTATGCAAATACTTCTAAAAACCATCTGAGAATTCATAATTTGTAAATTACAAACTATTTTCAAAAATCACAAAAGAATAAGCATAGTAGGCCTTGAAACTCATACAAAACTATCCCAACAAATAAATTATATGCGATATGAATCTATTTTATTTTTGAAAATAATTTGTAATGTACAAATTGTGAATTCTCAGATGGTTTTCAGAAGTATGTGCATTTTAAATAATTTTTGCATATAATAACACCCGCTAAAGGCGCCGGGGTCCAAAAATTAATATTTTTTTGCTTTTTTGGCTCCTAGCTTAACGCGTTGGACCATCCTTGACATAAAAATATATCATTTGCTTAACAAAATTACAAAAAAAAAAAAAACTTTAAAAATGATGTTGTTTTTTAGAGGTTGGTTTAGTTCTTCTTAAGGGAACTTTTTTCCCTCTGGCCCGACTCAGCCATTTGCGAACTTGACCTGTGCTATCCTTCATTCCAAATTCAGTAGTCTGGAATCTTTTCGTCTAGACTCAACCGTGATTTCCACAGACTGACGGACGGACAGACATGCTCAGATCGTCTTAGATTCTATCACTGATCAAGAATATATATACTTTATGGGGTCTCACAAGGATATTTAGCTGTGCTACAAACGGAAGAACGAAGAGAATATACCGTCCCCTTCTTTTTTGGAGGGTATAAAAACATACTTTCCCACTTACCTTTCGTTAATATACATTACCGTTTTAAAATTGCTGTTTATAAAATATTATTAAGCTTCTGTCTATTCTATTCTGACATAAAATGAGTTTTATATGAACATTAATGAATATTGCTACCAAGGCATTTCTTGGCATACACTTTAGAAACTTTTTGATCCTAATTTTATACGGGCGGTTATTTACGTCAACCCTAGAAATATTTCGTTCAAAAACCATTTTAGAACAATAACTTGAACAATAACAATAACTTGAACTATATTTTAATAAAGAAAATAAGTCAGTTAATAGATACAAGTGGTGGAACAGCTTTTTAGTTTTGCAACTGACGCAATGGGTGAATATCCATTATAGCTGCTAATCCATCAGAATTAACAGATCCCTGGGTAGCAAATGGAAATTACATATTATGTCAAATTGTAGTTCTATGTGGGAAGATCCTACTCCAGTTCCTGAAAAGCGTTTGTTAGCAGTACTTTATTTTGTCTGAATATTCGGATCAGTCTAACTCTGAAGCGGTCGTTGAGGGTTGAAATTGTTAGCAATGGAAAGCTATACACTTTTCGATTCCAGCACTGCTAATTCTGGTGCAGATGTGGCTTTTAAAAATAACCTATTGCCACTAGAGAGATGTAGAACAACTTTCATTTTTTCAATAAATTTTTGGGAATGTGCATATACAGTAGTTCCATATTGGATTAAATTTATTTATTTTTTTGTGATAACCTAACTATTTCTTCTAATATTTTGCCAAGTCATAGCCAAAAGCACATGGGAAACCAAAAACACATGGAAAATTGTAAAGCCTTTTTTTGTCACTTACACCAAATCGATAAGCCAAATAGGCTTTCGTTCCTTTTTTTAAGAACGTATATAAGTATTTATTAATTTGCTAAAAACAGGCTGTAAAAACATGCAAATAAATACGACAATCTCTCTTTCCAGCTATGCGACCAGTTACGTTATCGACCGTACCAGTGATGGCAGCTTTGAACATATATATGACGCTGGACGTAGAGGTCGTTCTGGCTTTGACTGCAGTCAATTATATTTGGAATGTAATGAGGTTTAGGCCCATATAAATTTCTCAATTTGGACTTAAACTGTAGGACTCATATATAAACATATATAATAAGTACAGGGACTTATTATAGTTATTTTTTTAAAAGCTCCTCCAGAAACAATGAAAGAAACTTATTTATTATTAAACATTATTTCTTTACTTTTAAGCTTTAGTTTTTTATTTATTTATATGTATGTGTTGTTTATGGATGATTTATCAATTATCATAGAAAGTATATGAAATTTTAAATATTAAGAATTAAAAAAGTCGAAATGTATGTTAGAAATTTAGCGAAAGCAATATAATAAACTATTTAAAAGTATATATACACACTTACATTACTTTTTATTTAATACACATGTAATGCAATCTAAAAGCCTAATTCATAAACAATATTTTATGTTTATAAGAAATGTGTTATATAAGAATATTATAAGAATGATATATTTTTTATGAATAAGGTCTTAAGTATATCAACTTCTGCTCCACAAAGCTTAAAAGTAGGATGAGCTTGTTATTAACGTCCTAAAGCTTTACGCTGCCTTTACATATCCACAAGTGGGTATGCAAGTGTTGAATACCTATTTTCAACGAAAATTTTTCGAAATCGTCGAATGTCATGCAAATGGCAACATGTGAGTATGAGTTTAAGGCTTGTTTACTTCTTGAATTACAAAAAATTTAACTTTTTGTTTTGTTCATTTCTTATTATTTCATTGTTAATTGTTAACTATAGTAAACAAAGTTTAATTGCTGGGATATAAATAACAAAAAGCTTTTGATCTCAATAGACGATGGCTCTGGAAAAAGCAAATAGAAAATGGATTATTTAGAATAATATTCGTCAAGGTTGAAAAATTTCCTGCTAACCAAAAGTTATTTAACTGAAAAAATGAAAAAATTTGTAAGAAGTTATCATATTCAATTTCGTTAAAAACATTGGTTAAATAAATAGTTCATATTCGTAATGACCAATACCTCTGTGGAAAGTGGAAAAAGTTGAACAAAGAACGCTTGTATTTAATAGAAATTCGCAACAACAAAAAAAATAATATGCAGATTGCAGATTTGAACTTGAGTCTGAGTAGTGCTGAGTGATACCACATTGCTTGCACATAAAACACCAAATTCAATACGGCCATTGGTGCTGTTGTGGAACAGGATGTTAATAACCAGGGAAACCAGAAATATGCTTAAAAAAAGTATTTTATGCACATAAAATATGCACTGAAAACTGAAAAATAAGCTGTTAAAACCTAAAAAATATGCTCTAAAAAATAATAAAGGTGATATTTCACATGATAAATTTATTAGGAATTCATCTCCTAAACGTGTCTTCTAGGTCCTAAATTCCTAAACTTTCATTTAATATCTGAAAGATTAAGAGTTTAAGAGGCATGTGGGGCATTTATGAGATGAACGAATATCCCTGACAAAATAAATACAAAACTAAATGTAGCTTAAAATTGTACTTAAATAAAAAACGTTATCTATTACAGCTAAGCAAATTTTTGAACATTGAAAATGATTCAACATCAGTGGAAGTAATAGGCCCAAATTTTAAAGACATTATTTCCCTGGCATTTTACATTAACTCTGTTTTTGTTGATTCTCTACTTAGTTCTTTACATCTATTATTTTCAAACCTTCGTTTCTTTTTATAATTTGATCAAATATAGTTTTAATGACATTTTTGTACAGCAATTTAGTACTTTTTCAATATTTTTAAAGGTGTTTGTAACCAATTCACATTGCTCAATTAGAAAGACCTGTTGTCTGTACCTTTTTAATATATTTTTCAATAAAGTCTATATTCGATCCCATCTAAATCTGTCTTGGTTTGTGAATTTTTTAAAATTTCTTTTACAGGATTGATATATTGAGACTCTTCTTCATTTAATGCGCTAAGAACGTTCAAAATGTTTTCATAATTTTCGGTGTAATAATTAACCGCTGCAAGACATGTTCCCCATCGGGTTATAATAGGCTCAGGAGGCAATGTAAGATCTGGATACATTGCTCTTAAAACATCAACCCTGGTTGGAGCTTTTAAAAATATTTTTTTAACGTTAGCAATTACTTTGTTAAAATAATCGTAGGAATTACCTATACGTTAACTTAAACGATGTAGTCCATGGTAAATATAAGTGACATGTGACATTTTTGGATAAAAAACTGCAAAAAAACTGCAATTTAATCGCATCCTTGAATACCTTGGTAATTGTAAAATTATTGGTCTTATCCAAAACTGCAGAGGGAATTAAATATTTTTGCTTTGAGATTTCTTTGTCGGGATTCAAAATTCCAGTAATAACATTAGCCACATTTTTCCCTGTCACGTCTGTAGTTTCATCCACGGAGATCCATATATATTCATTTTTGATACGTTGGCGAATGTTGTCTAAGCATTTTTCGTATATACATTTTACATATTTTGAACGGAGTAGACTTTCAGAGGGCGTTTTGTAACTGGTGTATTCCGCAAAAAGTTGTCGAATTTTTTCATTTCGCTGTCTTGCACATCTTAAAAAAAATTAATCCCTCTACTCTTAAATCAGGAAACTCCGTGGCAATGGCCTTTAATTTTTTTGATGTTGAAGGCTTAACTTTCGGCATTTTCTAAAAAATTATAATTTCAAAATTAAAACTATAATCCAGATATCTTAACAATACTTATTTTAAATTATTAGTTCTGCTAAAAGAAGTATATACATTAGAGCGTCTCAAAAAAAAGTTCGCCGTACACCACCGAATATAAAGCATCGTCGATATTTATAGTCGGATCTTAAAGTGTGATACTGCAGGCATGTACCACGTTGATTTTCAAACAAAATTCTAGGGTCATTGTATGAGACCATGTTCAGAAGTAGTTTTTAGTATTGCAAGGCGGAATCATGGGATTCTCACCTAGGACAAAATAATGTTAAAAGGAACATGTTTTATTTTACTTAAACTAACAAGTTATTTGTTTGTTATTTCAAATACCCCAACTCATTACTGGCGCACTTCCTCTGAACTAATTTGGCTCAAATTTGGGCCACAAGTCAATGTTGGATGACAATATAATACTTTGGTATTATTAGGGTGGCACAACTTCTTATAGGCGTTTGACCGTATTTTCATTTGGATGTCCCAAATTTTAAATTTGCACTTGACAATACAATATTTTGGTATCATTAATGTGGCCCAAATTTTATGTTTTCCTTTAAATTTTATCATTTAAGAAACTACATCAGACTACAAGGTTAAAAACAAAATATATTATTTAAAAAATATTAAGTTAAGCTGTTTTATTTTAAAATTAGCCAAGAAATCTAGAAAATACATTTATTTTGATGTATGAATTTCTATTTTAATAGTGAACCTTTTGTTTATGTAAATTGTATTACAGGATGTTAAATTTCCCAACAGGCTATAGGTTCAAATCTGCGAAACTGCAAATTATTTTTTATTTATTTTTATTTTTAATAAATGAACGTGATTGCATTCTATTTATTAATTTTTTTTTTTTTTTTTTTTTGAGAGTGGAATAATAAGAATATTTTTCATAGTCATTAAACCAGCAGAACGGATCAGTACTGATTTCGAGGCCGCTACGCCATCTCATCAGCGTTCTTTGTTCAGTTTTTCTTACTGATCCGTTCTGCTGGTTTAATGACTATGAAAAATATTCTTAATATTCCACTCTCAAAAAAAAAAAAAAAATTAATAAATAGAATGCAATCACGTTCATTTATTAAAAATAAAAATAAATAAAAAATAATTTGCAGTTTCGCAGATTTGAACCTATAGCCTGTTGGGAAATTAACATCCTGTAATACAATTTACATAAACAAAAGGTTCACTATTAAAATAGAAATTCATACATTAATTTAAAAAGTTGCGAGGGCACGCGCACTTGTTTACATGTTCACTGTAAATTGAAAACTAAATTCAATTACTTGAACATAAATAACAAAGAAGCTTTAGTTATCAGCAGCCGATGGTTCTGGAAAAAGCGAAAGAAATACATGGAATATTGGGAATATTAATTGTCAGGGTTGGGGAATTTCGTACTGACCAAAAATGTAATAACTTAATAATATGAATGTGATAACTTCTCATATTCAATTTTCGTTAAAATATTGGTTAAATAGTTGATATTCCTACTAACTAGCACCACTTGCAAAAGTGGAAAAATTGAACAAAGAACGCTGATGAGATGGCGTAGCGGCCTCGAAATCAGTACTGATCCGTTCTGCTGGTTTAATGACTATGAAAAATATTCTTAATATTCCACTCTCAAAAAAAAAAAAAAAAAATATTAATAAATAGAATGCAATCACGTTCATTTATTAAAAATAAATAAAAAATAATTTGCAGTTTCGCAGATTTGAACCTATAGCCTGTTGGGAAATTAACATCCAGTAATACAATTTACATTTATTTTGGTTTTTAAGTCTAATAAAAATTTGTGTTAACCTCGTATAATTTCAAAGTATTGGTTGTTGCTATAAAACAGAAGGCCAATGAACTAATAACATACTCCACTCAGCTAAAAATTTAAAAAGAAAAATAACAAATATACATAATTTTCGACATAAATAAAAAAATATTTATGTTGGCCATTAAGTGTAGACGTGGAGCACATGTATTAAAAGACTAACGCATCAACCATTTCAAGCATTAAAATCTAAATGCAATTCCGCTGCACTATGTATCAACAAATTCTGTTCTTTGATTGATAGATTTTAGCGTCGCATTAAATGTGTTTTTAAATCTAGATTAGCAATTAAGCCTATTTAGTCCAAAAATTTAGTTAAGAATGCTTCAATGTTACTCAAAATTTATATACTATAGATAAATCTTAATTGAATTTGAAAAATGTGTTAGTAGCCTAACATTTTTAATAAAGGAAACAAAACTAGCAATTTACGTACAACATAATAAAAAACGGTAGCGCTAAATGGAAAAAACACAACCAAAAAAATTTTTTAAACGTGTTAGCTTCTTTTCTTGTGAAAAATTTTAAATTGTGTATGAAAAAAAGCATTAAAAAACAAAATATATTATAAAATAAAAAACAAAATGGAAAAATGGCATGACAGATACACCTCGAATTCGCCATAGTTGCCGAATTCCCCATTGCGACCTCCTAGTACACTTAACACACCTTGTTTTGATTTAATAACTAGAAAATTAAAAAATTAGCCGGCGAAGTAAAAAGGTTTAAATAGTTACAAAAAATTCTCTATCTTCTCATCTTTCTTCATCTGCCCCTTTAATACTATCCCTTCTTTCCAGTTCCGGGGCAATGCACTGCATATGTAGGAATCATAACCTGAGTGCTGGTCCAAGATAAAAAAAAATGAGATTTGAAATATAGGTGTCTCTTTTTTATTTTTTTATATTACGAAATGAAATTAAAATAATGAAAACAATATTATAATACCAACTTAAAAATGAAATTTAAAACTAAAAGTTAAAAAAAAATGTTATAAAAGGAAAAATATACTAAAAAAAATATGCTCTAAAGAGCAAAATATGCTGTTATTGCCAAAATAAGCTAAAATATGCAAACATATGCTCTAACAAGTCTATCTCAAAATGCTTAGTTTTTTCTAAAACGGATGAATATCTTATCTAGGCATTTGTACGAAGCGCACAGAAAAACATGCAATTGCATATTCGTGGTTTCCATGTTAATAACACTTGGATGGCATTTGATTTTTTTCATAAGCTGTCAAGGTCTGAACAGGATTACAGCACTTACGACAGCGAATTAGTTGCAACTTTTGAATCTGTTAAAAACCTGAGATGTATAAGGCATCTCCATGACAGTTGAGACATCTCGCCTTTATACCGCAGTTTACAACTGAGATCGTTTATTTGGAAGGATTTAATAACACAGTTGCAAAAGCGCTATCTCAAATAAACGCATTTTCAATGCCACCAACGATTGTTGCGTCTGAATTTCAATCTGAACAGAGAGTGGATGAGGAGCTTAGAGACTAATAGCAGACCTCTAAATCTACAAATCATATATTTGGATTCATTATCGCTATACTGAGACACTTCAACAGGCTATACTCATCCATATGTTCCTGATAAATTAAGTTTGCAAATTTTTTTAAATCAACACACAACATATCCTAGCGGTAAGTCTACCCTTGAGCAGATTTGCAAAAAAATGTTGTGGCCTTGAATGAAGAAGAATAGTCAACTGATCTAAAAATTTTTTAGTTTGTCGGAAAGCAAAAATATCCAGACTGATCGTTTCGTACCAAATAAAATTGTTACCCCTAGCTGACATTTTATATGGAAGAGTTTTACATCTTCGTAATAAATCTTTTCTATTTCAGAGAAATCCGTTGAAACTACAGAAATTTTTGCCGAAACTACCAAAGTACTTCAATACCTCGCGTCCCATACCAGTTGCTCATCGCAACAAAAATATTTGGAAAAATTTAGATATTGCAGTCATGTGTTTTTGCATACTGATGAAGTACGACAACCTCTAGAGTCACTCTACAGTGAATCCTATAAAGTTATACAATTACTAGACTTGTAATTATGTAATTTAAATGGGTGTGATCATAGGTTCTAGTCAAGCGTATGAACGAGTTCGACACAAGTCTAACAGTTACATGTGCGATGTGTTTTTATGGGAATGAATATTTTCACGGAAGGTTTTTGTCCGTGCTTTTTTGTGATTTTAGTTAAATTAAACTAATTTCTGTTTTAATATGCGACAATAACCATAAGCGTTTGACATATTTTAAAATGATTAAGGATTTGAAATTTGTTGAAAATAAGAAAGCAAGAATGAAAATTATTCGCAATATATTTCGACGATCCCGATTTATTCTTGGTTATAGCTCTTATAACATATAAACGATATGAGTATCATTTCATAGTAGTCTAAGATTTTTAAAATTTATGCACCCATTGTGAGTGTTATTAAAATTTTTAAATTTCGTGTCTGATTTTTCAAGTAAAAATTCTATTATTTTGAAAAGTGCTCGATGCAACGATACTTAAGCTTTAATTTGTTATATATCTGATAGTTGTTATCGATAAAATACGTAAGTTAAGATATTGTTGATAACAGTACTATTTTGTATCTTAAACTCAGGTCTAATATATTCATACTTAGTCAATAGATACCAATATGTTGAAACGCCTACCACAGTTTCAACATTTTTGTCATTAACTCGAGGTGTTCCGCAAGGCTCCATGTTAGGTCCTCTCCTTTTTTCATTATACGTGGATGATCTTAAGGGCAAACTCGAACACTGCAGGATTAGATTGTATGCGGACGATGTTCAGCTTTATATTACCTGCTGCAATACTGCCGTTGACGAATGTGTGAGGACCTTAAATCAGGAGTTAGGTCGTGTCTGCGATTGGGCCACAGCTAATGGTCTAGCAATTAATCCTACTAAGTCGAAGTGCCTGATTATTACACAGTCCATAGATATTGTAAATTCTGCTAAAAATCTTGGTACTTATTTTAACAGCACTCTCACTTGGTCTAATCACGTTGATTATGCATGCTGTCGAACGTTTTCAATGTTAAGAAATCTGTGGCAAACTCAGTATTGTACTCCAATTAAAATTAGAGTGATCCTGCCAAATCGTATTTAATACCGATTTTGTTGTACGGCTGTAAACTTTTTGCCAGCTGCGGTAGCGTAAGTAAAAGAAAACTTAACGTGGCATTTAATAACATTATTCGGTACGTATATGGTCTCAGAATATATGACTATATGTCCCCCTACGTAACCTTGCTTTATTTAAATTTCGTTACCTTTTTGAAACTATATTATATTAGATTTTAAATTTAGTTTTATATTTTAAAAGCGCAAACTTAAATCAAAGTTAATTTTGTTTTGTTTTCTGATTTATTTATTTACATATGCTAAGTTCCATACTGTAATATACGACTTAAGTCTTGTATGGGACATCGAAAATAAATAGATAAAGTACTTGAATTTTACTTAGTTGGATGACAGTTGTAATTTTAAGTTGTTATTGGAAATTTTTAAATAAGCTATTCATTGATGAAAACGTTTGTAATGCTCTCACCATTTAATTCTGATGTCATACTTTCGTCACAATTAAATACGAAATATAATTTTAATCTGAAAAACTTAGGGGGCAAGCTATGTATATCAATGCAGGGATCTGAATGCGCAACTTAGCTAGTTTACGGAACATGCCTTAGCCTCTTCAGTATCCAATGACCGTCTATACGTGCAAAACCACACCCTACCGGAGGTGCCCTTGTTTTTGGCAGAACATAGCGGATCTAGAGTGGACGCTCGATAAAAACCCGTAATACCGGGTGTTACACGTACCGTGCCCATGGTATGAATGGCACTACGTTAGTGTGTCTTATAACGGTGTCCTCCGGATTGAGGCGTAATCCCGGTTGTAATTTATGCCTGCAATCAGCAAGGGGCGCTGCTGTTCGCCATATTGATTTTACCCCCATTTACAAAAACAAATATGGATGAAAACATAAATAAAGAAGAAAAAATTAACGATGTCCCTATGGACAATAGCACAAATGTGGTAGTGGATTTAGATACTGCTACAAGTGTGGTAACAGTCCCCACGGATGAAGAGGATGCGCTTTTGGAATCGCAGCCTAACACGCAACCCTCAAAATCCAGCGTATCTCCAGCCAAGCGAGAAAAGGTACAGCCAAAACTGTGTGGCGCAGCACGAAAACGCCTTAAGCTGTGCCTATCGCAAGGCATGAAGGTTGAGGAGGCAAGAGAACTATGCCTAAAACCCTTCAGGGAAGTACGCAGTAAGCTCCCTGACCTCAAAATTCCTAGGAAGAGAGGTCGATCAGTTGGGTCAACTCCTCAAAACCCTCCAAAACGGGCGACGGGGTCTCTTGCGGGTGGCTCTCAAGTAGCCAATAGCTTGAGATACTCCGAGATGGCGAAGGACACCCAAACTGTTCGTCCTTCTTACGGGGACGTTGCTCAGGTTGTCAGGTTGGGAGTTATCCCTCCTGACTTCCCACCTACCATGTGGTCAGACAAGAAGCTAAAAACAATTCAAACGGCAGTCCTGGATAAAATTGTGGAGCTAAAGAAGGGCTCTATAAAGCCGCAATTTGTAGGCTGTACGTTTAAAACGGGCTGGCTGGTATTCAATTGTAAAGGGGAGAAATCTGCGAAATGGATGAGGGAACATGTTCCCTCGCTAAAGCCATGGAGCAATGCGACCCTGAAAGTGGTATCGGAAGAAGAGGCTCCACGCTCGGAAGTGTACGTTGGACATTTCCCGGAAAAGCCTGAAACCCCAACAACGAGAATTCTGTCACTAATAGAAGGACAAAATGAAGATCTCTCAGTGGAGTACTGGAAGGTTCTGAACAGGGTCAGCAAGGGAAGTATAGCTGAACTTACCTTCGCAATTGACCCAAAATCAGCCTCCGTACTGAAGACGAAGGGACATACCGTAAGCTTTGGGTACGGAAAAGTTCAAATAAGGCCTGCTAGACGTCAATCAGCAAAGGCATTCAACGTCGTACGCAATAGGGCAAAACTTGGTAGCAAGACCGGACAGGCCAAGTCAAGGAATCGGGACAGAAAAGTCCCTGTCATTCCTGACGATAAACCGTCCTGCTCAAAGGTATCAAGTAAGCCTGATACGCTGACGAAGGCAGTGCTCACTCCGGCTGGAACGGCAATCTCGGCCAGAGGGGACTCCAAAGCCCCCGTTTTGTCACAGGGAAAACCAACCAGTTCGGTGAAGGGTACTACTTCTTCAGCGAATGGTCCCAACACTGCAAAAGGGATCAACAGACACGGGTGGCATAGAGTGAATGTCACCAGGCCAGGTAAAGGGTACAGCGATTCTGCGGAAAGAACGGTGCTCCTGGGCTCCAATCGTGGAAAAAAAAATGGCCAAGCGTGAGGACAAGCATTAATGCTAACCTCAACAGCCCACATCCGGAATAACAAAACCAACAGGCAGCTAAAGTGCCTTGAAGTGAACCTGCATCACGCCAAGGCAGCGTCAGATGTGCTATGTCGCAGGTTCACTACAGACGTACTGGATATTTGTTTTATCCAAGAACCTTGGGTAAACTCAGGGGTCATTAAAGGGCTCCGAAACAGCCAAGGTAAGCTTATATACAACAATAAGGTGACGAGGCCCAGAGTGGCCATATTCGTCAGGAATAATATAAACTACTTTCCTATTTCAGAATTCATAGAGAGCGATCTAGTGGCAATTCGGGCAAGTGTTCCATCATTGGGAGGGGAACGTGAGATCGTTCTAGCCTCCCCCTACCTTCCGGGTGAGGTCGATCATGCGCCTACGGCAGAGGTGTTCAAGCTGGCAGCATATTGCCAAAAAAGGAACCTAGGCATGCTGATTTGCTGTGACGCCAACGCACATCACACGGTTTGGGGAAGTACTGACACCAACAAACGAGGTGAGTGTTTACTAGAATTCATCTGTAGAAATAACATATATATATATTGAACAGGGGCAATGAGCACACCTTTAGGAATGCTATTAGACAGGAGGTCCTTGATCTCACCTTAAGTAGCAACAATATAGCTCATGCTATAAACAATTGGCATGTATCTAACGAGATATCTATGTCAGATCACCAACATATACGGTTTGATATAGACTATTGTCCGACGCAGGAGGAACAATTCCGTAATCCTAGGAAAACGGACTGGGATACCTATCGCGTTCATTTATCTAACGGCGAAAACTTTTCAAGGGGATTGATACATAGTCCCATAGAAATAGATTTTGAATCTAGTGAGCTTTGTGAGAATGTTCAAAATGCAGGATAGGGCCCAAGAGGCCAAAAAGGGACGTACCCTGGTGGAACGATGGATTAGAGGAACTGAAGAGGGAGGCAAGTCGCCTTTTTAACAGGGCCAAGAACACAGGTGACTGGGTCACCTACAAGTCTGCACTCACTACCTATAATAAAGCACTTAGGGAATCTAAGAGGTCAACATGGCGGACGTACTGCGAAAGGATAAATAATTTGCCTGAGGCAGTACGGCTACAGAAGGCCTTGTCACAGGATTATTCAAATGGTCTTTGTAACCTGAAACGACCTGACGGGACGTATACAAACTCACCAGAAGAAACATCTGCACTTCTTCTAGATACACATTTTCCAGGATCACTGCCAGTAAATCCGATTTCGTTTCCGTAATGGACACCTAGGTGTACCAACAGGGATCGCAGGTTGGCGGAAAGTATCTTTGGAAATAGACAAGTAAGCTGGGCGTTGTCTAAATATGCCCTTATAAATCTCCGGGCCCGGATGGCATCTATCCGTGCCTTCTTCAACAGGGTCGAGATTATGTTGTTCCACAACTGTCCAGGATTTTCAAATCAAGCCTACTGGCATGTCACATACCGAAGGCTTGGTGTATGGTTAAGTTGGTTTTTATACCAAAGGCTGGGGGTAGATCTGAACATCTTCCAAAATCATTTAGACGATGGAGAAACTGCTGGATAGCTACATTAGAAGGAATTGTCTCACAGTGTATCCCATCCATAAGTTACAATTTGCCTACCAGCCAGGCAAATCGACGGTAACTGCCATACACTACTTGTGTACTGATATACAGAAGGCAACAAGTAATAAAGAAATCGCCCTTTACGCTTTTATAGACATTCAGGGAGCCTTTGATAATACATCGTACAATGCAATCGGCAACGCTCTTGATAGGAAGGGTGTTCCGAAAATTATAAAGAACTGGACGTTAGAGATGCTGTCATCCAGGGTGGTTGAGTTGGACTTATGCGGTGCATCGAAGAGCATAAGAGCAACCAGAGGCTGCCCACAAGGTGGCGTTCTATCGCCTTTACTGTGGACATTGGTGATCGATGAACTGCTTGAACAACTCAACAACCTAGGATTTCGAACATATGGTTACGCCGATGATCTTGTCATATCTGTGACAGGATGGGAGGATGGAATCATATCGGAAAGGATGCAACAAGCTCTAAATCTAATTAGCGGATGGTGCGGGGACAGGCGGCTGTCTATTAACCCGAGAAAGACGGTCATTGTTCCTTTTACCAGACGAAGAAAAGTGAAACTTGAGGAACCCACATTGAATGGCTCGACTATCAAGTTCTCCGGCGAGGTGAAATACCTTGGAGTTATTCTTGATAAGTCATTCACTTGGAATAAACATGTTTCCTACACCACCAACAAAGCCATTAGAGCACTTCATGCTTGTCAACGGCTATTTTGTAGGACGTGGGGACTCAAACCGAAGATGATATATTGGTCTTTTATCACCGCGATAAAACCAATACTGACATACGCCGCACTGGTTTGGTGGCCAAAAACTGAACAATCCACTACCAGGGCACTTCTGGACAAGGTTTATCGCCTTGTGTGTATTTCGATCAGCGGGGCAATGAGAACTTGTCCAACACATGCTCACATGCCATCTTGCACATTCCCCCTCTGCACATTATAGTGAAGGAGGAGGCCCGCAGGAGCGCACTACGGCTGCCTGGCATCTCCAATTTGAAACCTGGAGATCTGGTTTGCCACATGAGCTTACTAGGACATCTCCTGAATGACCCATACATTAGGGTGAATGATCAAATACAAAGAACACTAGTTTTGAACAGAAACTTTGATGTTATCATTCCTGAAAGGAGTCAATGGCTTAACCACACTTCATGGCACGAAGATGCTGACCAGGTCTGGTTCACTGACGGCTCCAAACAGGAAAATGGGGATACGGAGGCATTGATATATGGTCCTAACTTTCAAAGGGCAATTCCCATGGGTAAATACCCTACGATCTTCCAAGCAGAGGTCTATGTCATATTCATATGTGCTAGGGAATGCTTGAGGAGAAGATGTAAGAATATTCGTATCTATCTGATGTCCGATAGCCAGGCAGCGCTCAAGGCCATAACCTCGTATGAGATCAGGTCAGGGGTTGTTATGGACTGTGTTACATCGCTGATAGAACTGGGCGCTCAGAACAGGCTGACGTTATGCTGGGTGCCTGGCCATAAGGGCCACGCTGGGAACGAACGGGCTGACTGTCTGGCGAACAGAGGAGCCCATCGTAGATTCATAGGACCGGAACCCTTCTTTGGCATCTCAGGAGGATATGTCAAAGAACAGAATGACTCCTGGGCTGGAGTGGAGTTTAATCGCCACTGGAAAGCCCTTCACGGCCTAAGACTGGCAAAACGTTTAATTACGTTATCTCGGAACAAATCCCAAAAATTAATTCTGGTGGACAAGAATGACCTCAGATTATTAACGGGTTGGTTTACCGGACACTGCGGCCTCAGACGACACCAGTCTACCATGGGCAATTCTGAGACCAAAGTATGTAGACTCTGCGGAGCATAGGAGGAGACACCGGAGCACGTTCTCTGCGACTGTCCGGCAGTGGCGTCGTGCAGGAGGAGTTTCCTTGCAGGAGGAGATTTCATGACTCCAGGGGAGGTGTACGATATCTCACCGGGTAGAGTAATTGGCTTTATTCGCAGCCTCAATCTACATCAGTGAACACTTGGGCTGCACAAAAGATCTTTTGGGTCGCGGTGCTTATGGCCTCATATAATAATAATAAAATCTGAAAAACTGAAGGAATCATTATATAATAACATAAATTAAGAGCCATTGAAACTAATAAGCAAAATATTTCACAAAGTTTTTTAGCTTATCAATAATAGTAAACTCGAACACCTTCTCAAAAATAAATTATATAGTAATAACCTTGGACAATTACTAAAAAAAATGTCCCGTTGTGTGCAGTTCTACGAGGCTAAGCTTCAACTTAACGTACCTTTATGACCACCTACGAGAGACAGACTACATTCATCAAACGAGTGCTCCAACCAATGTGATTAATTTTAACACTGTAAGTGCAATAATTTTTTCAGCACTTGTATAACCGATTAATAAAATTTTCTCATACAGTAAGTAATTTTGATAAATAAAAGTTTATAAATTATTTATTACTTGGAATTTGTTTGAAAAAATAACAACAATTATTGAAGTAAAATGAGCAAACAAAAAACATATGTACATACGAGTATGTAATTCATATTCCATATTACATTTAATTAAAAAACAAGTAAAAACGTTATATTCGACCGGGTCGAGTCTTAAATACCCTCCAAATATTTACTAACTAAATTTAAACTGTTTAACTTGGTGGGACAGAGTTCCTTTAAGACATCTCTGTACCCAATTTTAAATCTCTACTTTGTGGGAGACGTTTCACCTCTGCAAGATCTTCTTATAGGCTTCAGGAGTAAACAATTTTCAATATTTACACTATTTTTGCATATAATATAGTACGTCAACTCCCACTAAAGGGGGCGGGGTTAAAAAATAGACTATATCACAGACGAACATATGGGCACTGCTAGATCGTCTCAGACTTCATCACTGATCAAGAATATATATACTTTATGGGCACCAATTCTTTTTGATGGGTACTAAAACCGTATTTTGGCGGGGTCGCTCTGGCAAGGGCTGTGAGGGAGACATTTCACCTTTGTCATAAAACTCTAAAAATAAATGTTTGGGATAACTAAATTTAAAATTTATTTAACATTTGTTTTCGTTTTTAATAGGGTCATTTAGGTGGCAAAGGGGAGGAGGGGGAGGTTACGTCTCAGTTTCGTCATACAAGTTTAAAAATTTAATTTTTAAGTGATGTAGGCTTAAGTAAAACAATTTGATAATATCTTACACTATATTTGCATATAATAACGCCCACTAACGGGTCTAAAAATTAATTATTTTGATTTTGTGGCTCTAAGTTCAACGTGTTGGGCCTTTGACATAAAAATATATCATTTGCTTAACAACATTACAAAAAAAAACTTATAAAATTATTTTGCTTTTTGGAGGTTGGTTTAGTTCTTCTTAGGGGAACTTTTTTCCATCTTGCCCGATTTAGCCCATTTCCAAACTTGACCTGTGCTATCCTTCAAGATATATTTATACTATATTTCAGGAGTCTGGCTCTTTTCGTTTGGACTGAATCGTGATTTCCACAGACGGACGGATGGACATGCTCAGGTCGTCTTAGATTTTCTCACTAATCAAGAACATACATATATACTTTATGGGGTCTCAGATGGATATTTCACTGGATATTTTGGAGCTGCAAAACTATCGATAGTTGTCTCCATCGATAGTTTGAGAAAAAACTATCGATACTGGCGGATATTTTTGTGTGCTACTTATGAAAGGGTTGGGAAACATACATGCATACTTACATATGTAGGTGTTAACTAATGTTTTTTAGTTTTGTCAGTTACTTTTGCAACACTTATTGATTGAAAAAACGTTTTACTTAAAAAAAAGTGTTATCTCTAAACATACTAATCGTATATATAATTGTATAAAAATAAAACAATTAGAGAGAACGAAGTATGTTACGTTACATCCGGCACATAGTCGCTGCCGCCAGATTTGGGTAACTAAGTTTAATTACAATAATAATTTATTTTTCTTCGTAAATTAAAACATCTGCCTTAATCATCAAACATATTTTATGTTTATTAAAATCTTATTTGAGAGATATTGCAGTGATATTTGTCAATAAGCTCTTAATAAACCTAAAATATAGTTTATGAAAAAGGCGACTAAGAACCTGCGTAGAATAAGTTCTTACAAATGTTATGCTGGGTAAATACTATCGGTTTCGTATTTACTTTAAAAACTTTTAGGTATCGCTATCGAAAAAATATATCGATAGTCAGTCAAATATAAATCTATCGGTACTATTGATTGTTTTGCAGCTCTCCACGAATGCGATCACTGGCAAAAATTATTATGTTTCGAAGATGCAATTATGATATGTTCCAATTGCTATTGTTTGAAGTCAGACTACACTTATTTTATACATTTAATTATATATTACACTCAGGTCTCGTTTTATGCGATAGATGCGTTCCAAAAATAAAATTGCATAAATCAAATTCGCATAAAATGATACTCTAGCTTCATATAAAAACTAATAATTCGTTCCAAAATTCTGAAAAATCAAATAAATTCAAATTTAAGTTAAAAAATGAAAACAAAATCGCATAAAAAAATTAACAAAAATATATTTAGGATGTTAATTTTTTCAACGGGCTCTAAGTTCAAATCTGCGAAACTGTAAATTATTAGAGTCCGCTGAAAAAAATAATTTACATAAGAAAGTTCGACTAATAAAATAGAAATTCATACAAAACAATATATATATTTTACAAAATGAAATTTATATGTTGGGTGGTTAAGCAACGTCTATATGCATTTCATTGGTGCTTTAGAAAATCGCCAATAGACTTCAACCACAGTTGTAAAGAGTTTCAAACCTCTTATGTTATGTAAAGACTTTAAAAAACCATTTGAGAACTCATCATTTTTTAGAATAGTTAAAAATATTATTTTGAACTTCGACTTAATTGAATCAGAAGAACTCACAAATGAAAATGATTTTCAAAAATCATAAAATAGATTCATATCGATTCATATCATGGTGTGATTTTTGAAATCATTTTCATTTGTGAGTTCTTCTGATTCAATTAAGTCGAAGTTTAAAATAATATTTTTAACTATTCTAAAAAATTATGTCTGCATTAGCCGCAGTGAAATGCGCAAAGAACTAGCTAAAACCCCTAAATAATCAATTTTGAACGTATAAAATTGAAAATTTTGTGTTATCTCAGGCCCTTTTCGGCACGTTGATATAAAATATTAATACGTAAGCTTTTATGCTGACGGAAAGGTGTCTCAGTCACTCTCCTCCCAACACATTGGACACGATCGTATTCATATGAATTTTTTTCTTGTTATGTTATAATACAAAAAATTAAAAATTTTTTACATCTGTAATCGACGGAAATTAACCGATTTAATCGTTAATCGAAAATAGGCAATTTTAAATTACCGATCTGTTAATCGGGTAACAGCTTTACGGTTAACCAAATGAATACAATAGTGTGTTACTATTTTAATAGCAACAAAAATACCACCTTCATGGGCCTGAGGAATTTCAGCTCGCGCTGAGTTATGAAATATTGTGTTGAATTCTTCTAATAAGCATTAGTGCGGCGAAGTAAAAGGTTGAAAAAGCTACAAAAACAACTGTCTATCTTCTCATCTCTATGGGTAGTTTCAATTTAGGTAAATACAATTTATTTAATTATATTTAACGATGAAAATAGATAGCGTTAGTATACGATCCGAATGACGCTAGTGGTTGCCAACAAGTGCCAAAAGGAAGCGAGTTAATTCAACCAGACAAAATTGATCGCAAGGATCGTTATGTTTTTGACATGGTCGTAAAAATAGGTAAGTATATGTTTAGAATAAGCTAAGTGTGTTTAGACAAACAATATAAGCAATAATATTAACAACAAGTAAAAACGTTATATTCGACCGGGTCGAATCTTCAATACCCTCCAAATATTTAGTAGGTGAATTTAAAATGTTTAACTTGGTGGGACAGAGTTCCTTTATATAATATCGTACGTCAACGCCCACTAAAGGGGGCGGGGTTCAAAAATATACAATATCATGTTTTCCACAGACGAACGTATGGGCATTGCTAGACCGTCTTAGACTTCATCACTGATCAAGAATATATTTACTTCATGGATAATTGGACCATCTTTGGAGGGTATAAAAACTGTATTTTGGCGGGGTCGCTCTGGCAAGGGCTGTAGGGGCACATTTCACCTTTGGCATAAAACTCTAAAAATAAATGCTTGGGATAATTATATACAAAACTAAAATTTCTTTTTTTTTTGATAGGGTCATTTAGAGGGCAAAGGGGAAGAGAGGGTAGGGCAGAAACAGGTAGACATAAAACTCTAAAAATAAATGCTTGGGATGATTATATACAAAATTTAGAAAAAAAAATATTTATTTTGGTAGGGTCATTTAGGGGGCAAAGGAAGAGGAGGGGGTAGGGCAGAAATCGGCAATCATAAAACTCTAAAGATAAATGCTTGGGATGATTATATACAAAATTTAAAAAAAAAATTTTTTTTGGTAGGGTCATTTAGGGGGCGAAGATGAAGGAGAGGGTAAGGCAGAGTAGTACAAGGTTTCGTCTCAGCTTCGTCAATAAAGCTTAAAAATGTTATTTTTAAGGAATGTAGGCTAAAGTAAAACAATTTGTTAAGTTTTTATGCTATTTTTGCCTAAAATAACGCCCACTAAAGTGGGCGGGATTAACAAATAGTTTTATTTTATTTTATGGCTCCAAGTTTAAGGCGTTGGACCGTATTTGACATTAAAATATATCATTTGCTTAAGAAAATAACCAAAAAACTTTAAAAATTATGTTGTTTTTTCTGGGATGGTTTAATTCTACTTACGGGAACTTTTTTCCCTCTATCCCGATTTAGCCCATCTCCGAACTTTACCTGCTCTAAGCTTCAAAATATATTTATGCCGAGTTTCAAGAGTCTAGCTCTTTTCGTTTAGACTGAATCGTGATTTCTACAGACGGACGGACGGACATGCTCAGTTCGTCTTAGATCTCATCACTGATCAAGAATATATATACATTATGGGGTCTGAGATGGATATTTCGATGCGTTCCAAACGGAATGACAAAGTGAATATGCCCTCCAAATTCTTTTTTGGAGGGTATAAAAATAGGTAAGTATATGGTTAGATTAAGGTAAGTAGAGATGGATACAGTAATGTAATTATGTTTAACGCAAGTACGAATTTGTAGACAAAAATATGAGCAATCAGAATAAGTTTAAAATATAATTCAACTGGCTTGAACATATTGGGCGCCTTGGCCAAAAGGGCCATTAAAAATAATAGAAATAGGTTTCAATATTTTATGAGTAAATCAACTGGTGTAAGCATAAACAAAGCATTGTTAATTAATTATTAATTTTTCATAACTTTTTTTATTGATAAATACTATCTACTCGAATTCATTTTCTTTTTTTCTTTGTTATTGCTTTGTAGCTAAGTACTTTAGTTCATTTTAATTATAATTTTCCTTATATCTACATATACACAAATAACGAGATGGGTAGGTTATTCAAAATAAGCAATAGCTGAAGATACTCCCACTTGAAGATTTAAGTTGTGTTAAGCAGGAACGTTTCATTCATTTTAATTTTTCCTTATATTTGAAGATTTAAGTTGTGTAAAGTAGTTAGCTTGTGTAGGTAGGCGGGTCTAGAAGACATTGTGAAGACGTCTGAGCGCTCGCAATGCGCCCAGCAGAATTCGTCGCGGGCTGGATGGAAGTGCCCTGGTATCCTCTTGACGATAAGTCGAGGTCCGCTCTGCCGTTGTGCGTCTATGTTGGCGTTGCATGACACTTGGACCTCTACGATCCTGTACCCTTATCCGCTTTTTGGGCGCCTTGGCTGTTGGTCTGGACTCACGAGAAGCCCTTTCGGTCGGCTGTGTGCTTTGAGGCTTTTGGTCTCTATTTTGTGTCGGTTGGTGCAATAGTGTATGATGCATCCAGCCACACTTCTGGCAGACATCGGCCGAGGTACACTCCCAGGTTTGATGGGAAGTCGCCAACCAATTCCGGCAGTAGCCCAGTCTACCAACACTGCGCTCTCTCTCCTTTACCGTCATTTTCTTGAAGTCTCTGCAGTGCTTCAGCGCATGATACCGCTTGCAAACGCGGCATTGATGGCGGTTTCGAATGTTGTGTGACCTGTGAATTAAACGAGGAGTTATGTTTTTGACATGGTCGTAAAAATAGGTAAGTATATGTTTAGAATAAGCTAAGTGTGTTTAGACAAACAATATAAGCAATAATATTAACAACAAGTAAAAACGTTATATTCGACCGGGTCGAATCTTCAATACCCTCCAAATATTTAGTAGGTGAATTTAAAATGTTTAACTTGGTGGGACAGAGTTCCTTTATATAATATCGTACGTCAACGCCCACTAAAGGGGGCGGGGTTCAAAAATATACAATATCATGTTTTCCACAGACGAACGTATGGGCATTGCTAGACCGTCTTAGACTTCATCACTGATCAAGAATATATTTACTTCATGGATAATTGGACCATCTTTGGAGGGTATAAAAACTGTATTTTGGCGGGGTCGCTCTGGCAAGGGCTGTAGGGGCACATTTCACCTTTGGCATAAAACTCTAAAAATAAATGCTTGGGATAATTATATACAAAACTAAAATTTCTTTTTTTTGATAGGGTCATTTAGAGGGCAAAGGGGAAGAGAGGGTAGGGCAGAAACAGGTAGACATAAAACTCTAAAAATAAATGCTTGGGATGATTATATACAAAATTTAGAAAAAAAAATATTTATTTTGGTAGGGTCATTTAGGGGGCAAAGGAAGAGGAGGGGGTAGGGCAGAAATCGGCAATCATAAAACTCTAAAGATAAATGCTTGGGATGATATATACAAAATTTAAAAAAAAAATTTTTTTTGGTAGGGTCATTTAGGGGGCGAAGATGAAGGAGAGGGTAAGGCAGAGTAGTACAAGGTTTCGTCTCAGCTTCGTCAATAAAGCTTAAAAATGTTATTTTTAAGGAATGTAGGCTAAAGTAAAACAATTTGTTAAGTTTTTATGCTATTTTTGCCTAAAATAACGCCCACTAAAGTGGGCGGGATTAACAAATAGTTTTATTTTATTTTATGGCTCCAAGTTTAAGGCGTTGGACCGTATTTGACATTAAAATATATCATTTGCTTAAGAAAATAACCAAAAAACTTTAAAAATTATGTTGTTTTTTCTGGGATGGTTTAATTCTACTTACGGGAACTTTTTTCCCTCTATCCCGATTTAGCCCTTCTTCGAACTTTACCTGCTCTAAGCTTCAAAATATATTTATGCCGAATTTCAAGAGTCTAGCTCTTTTCGTTTAGACTGAATCGTGATTTCCACAGACGGACGGACGGACATGCTCAGTTCGTCTTAGATCTCATCACTGATCAAGAATATATATACATTATGGGGTCTGAGATGGATATTTCGATGCGTTCCAAACGGAATGACAAAGTGAATATGCCCTCCAAATTCTTTTTTGGAGGGTATAAAAATAGGTAAGTATATGGTTAGATTAAGGTAAGTAGAGATGGATACAGTAATGTAATTATGTTTAACGCAAGTACGAATTTGTAGACAAAAATATGAGCAATCAGAATAAGTTTAAAATATAATTCAACTGGCTTGAACATATTGGGCGCCTTGGCCAAAAGGGCCATTAAAAATAATAGAAATAGGTTTCAATATTTTATGAGTAAATCAACTGGTGTAAGCATAAACAAAGCATTGTTAATTAATTATTAATTTTTCATAACTTTTTTTATTGATAAATACTATCTACTCGAATTCATTTTCTTTTTTTCTTTGTTATTGCTTTGTAGCTAAGTACTTTAGTTCATTTTAATTATAATTTTCCTTATATCTACATATACACAAATAACGAGATGGGTAGGTTATTCAAAATAAGCAATAGCTGAAGATACTCCCACTTGAAGATTTAAGTTGTGTTAAGCAGGAACGTTTCATTCATTTTAATTTTTCCTTATATTTGAAGATTTAAGTTGTGTAAAGTAGTTAGCTTGTGTAGGTAGGCGGGTCTAGAAGACATTGTGAAGACGTCTGAGCGCTCGCAATGCGCCCAGCAGAATTCGTCGCGGGCTGGATGGAAGTGCCCTGGTATCCTCTTGACGATAAGTCGAGGTCCGCTCTGCCGTTGTGCGTCTATGTTGGCGTTGCATGACACTTGGACCTCTACGATCCTGTACCCTTATCCGCTTTTTGGGCGCCTTGGCTGTTGGTCTGGACTCACGAGAAGCCCTTTCGGTCGGCTGTGTGCTTTGAGGCTTTTGGTCTCTATTTTGTGTCGGTTGGTGCAATAGTGTATGATGCATCCAGCCACACTTCTGGCAGACATCGGACGAGGTACACTCCCAGGTTTGATGGGAAGTCGCCAACCAATTCCGGCAGTAGCCCAGTCTACCAACACTGCGCTCTCTCTCCTTTACCGTCATTTTCTTGAAGTCTCTGCAGTGCTTCAGCGCATGATACCGCTTGCAAACGCGGCATTGATGGCGGTTTCGAATGTTGTGTGACCTGTGAATTAAACGAGGAGTTAATCATCGCGTAAGTATGCGGAAGTGATACGTTATAGTTCTAGATATGTATATATATAAACATGCGAGATTAGTAGGGGGGGATATAGGAGATGTTTCTACGATAAGGATATGTCTTTAAGAGTCAATCTAATGGTAAACGAGGAGTTGAGGGTGTTTGTGGGCCTGTGTCATCGCGCGTAATGGGAAGGACGCACAATTTCGCTACGGCCCTCGTGATCGTTCCCGTTTGGGTTTTCAAATCTGCTACTCTTACATATCCGTCGTTGCCGAAGTATATCTTTGTAATACGGGCCAGTTTCCATTCATTTGGAGGTAAAAGATCGTCTCTAATTATGACGAGCTGCCCTACTCGAATATTTTCTTCCATCTCTTGCCATTTGTACCTCCTCAGTATCAGTTTTAATTTTTTCCAACGATCACGGAACGGGAGTGATTCTTGGGGAGCTTCTGGAAGCGCTAATAGGGGGCCTCCCCGTTAGAGATGGCCTGGGGTAATAGCTAGTAGTTCGTTTGGATCATCTGACATAGGGGTCAATGGGCGGGAATTTAGAACGGATTCGATTCGGGATAGCAGAGTGGTGAATTCCTCGAACGTGTACTTGTACGTCCTGGTCATCTTTTTAAAGTGCATCTTAAATGACTTTACCCCTGCTTCCCAAAGTCCGCCCATGTGGGGAGCATTCGGGGGAATGAATGACCACTGAACCCCTTGGGAAGCATAGTTCCTTGCCATTTCCCTGGAGATTGTCCTTAGAAATCGCTCATACTCCAAGCGAATCGCGCGTTCTGCTCCTACAAAATTAACCCCGTTATCAGACCTGACCTTCTGCGGTAGCCCTCGACGTCCGACACATCTGGTAAAGGCCGCTTGAAAGCTGCCCGCGGTGAGGTCTGAACACAGTTCCAGATGTATGGGTTTCGTGCCGAAGCAGATGAAAACACATACATAGCCTTTGTGATAAGGAGCGTTTCTCAAAATCGAGGTCTTGATTAAGAAAGGCCCAGCGAAATCGAGACCCGCGTAAGTGTAAGGTAATGAGAACGAGCTTCTTTCGGGGGGCAGAGGTGCCATTATCTGTGATTTCACTCGCTGTTTGTATTGTATGCAAATGACACATTTTCGAATACAATACCTTAAAGCGGGTTTTAGACGAGCCACGAAATATTCCCCTCTGACAGCTCTTAACAAGAGGTTAATCTCTGCATGCATAAGGAGACTATGTGTATATTCAATGACTAATTTGCAGTACCTCAACGCCACCGGGAGAATTACCGGATGACGTTCATTAAATGAAATCGCTGCATTAGAAATTCTATCGTTTGTTCGCATGACCTGACTTTCATCCAGGTACGGATTTAAATTGTAAAGCGAGCTTTTCTTGGAGACGGATTTTGTCTGTGCCAACGAGTTGAACTCATCCGGGTAGTACATAATTTGCGTGAGGCGCACTAATTTGTATCTTGTGCCTGAGAACTCTTCAGAGTTTATTATGGGGAGTTGGTGGACTGAGTGGGTGGAAAGAATTGGAGAGGCACGATCTTGAGTCGGGATTGTGCGCCGCGATGGGTCTCCAGACGAGTCCCGCTGGATTATCCTAACAGCATCGATAAATTTATATACGTATGTCATTACCCTAATAGCTCTATCCCATTTTGAAAATCGTTGAAGCATTTCTGCCTTCGGGTTTATCTCATCTTCGCCTTGGGACTCGGTGAACATATGGAATGACAACGTCTTCTGTTTCATTTCAAGATCATGTTCTTTGAATGTCAGGGGCTTTGACCATTCTTCGGACGATTTTTGAAACCATTCCGAACCTCTCCACCAAAGCGAACTTTCCAGGAGATGCTGCGCTCTGCATCCTTTAGAGCCCAGATCAGTGGGATTATCACTAGACCGCACGTGGCGCCAGGGAGCGTTTTCCACATTTCTTCTTATTTCAGCCGTGCGATTAGCGATACTTGTTTTCCACATGTTTGGGGGTTTCTCTAGCCAACCAAGCACAATTGAAGAATCAGTACAAAGTTAAATATCGTAACTGTGAACCGGTAGGGAAGAAATGATTTTTCGCTTTAGTTTCGAAACCAATACTGCTCCACACAGTTCGCGGCGGGCGAGGGTTACCGGTTCAATCGGTGCTGCTTTTATTTTCGCCACGAGTAACTGAGAAGTTATGGTGACCTCGGACGTGATACGAAAATAAATAGCCGCACAGTAAGCCTTTTCCGACGCATCGCAAAACCCATGAAGAGGGCGTAAAGCCAACCCAACGAGGACTTTCTATGAGGGGGAGAATGGGAAGGTTTTCCAGGAATGTATTCCAGTTCTGCAGAATGGTAGGGTTCACCTTTTCATCCCAGCCGGTGCCTTCCAGCCACAAGTGTTGAAGCAAGAGTTTTGCTTGGATTATAACAGGAGACATCCAGCCGGCCGGGTCAAAAAGTTTTGCCACGTGGGAGAGGAGTTGCCTTTTGGTTATGGCAGTCGCTGGGGGCACGGACTCAATTGTATAGGAATAAGAATCTGAGAGTGCGTTCCATCGAATTCCTAGAGTGTTTGTCGCGCTGGCTTCTTTAAATTTCAAGAAGTCCGCATCTAGCAAATCACTCTTGGGGACTTATGCTAAAACGTCGGGGCAATTATATGTAATTTTTTTTAAGGGAAAACCCATCATAAACCTGGTCCTTTTATGAGCCACAAGAAAAAAAAAGATTCAGTGGCAACTCATGAAATACAGTCCGCAATCGTGTTAATAAGTAAACGGCGTCATCAAACCTCATGTTGACTTCGTATTAAAATAAAGTTGTGTGTTTATTGGCTGTGGTTTTGTTCAAAAAGAAGTGCATAAATGAGAGCATTTGAAATAGAATAATTGCGGTTAGCAAAGAGCGGAGGAAAAATAGTGAACTAAATAAATTTAATTACAGCCAAAAACCTGCAAACTATTCAAGAAAACAGAAAAAAAGAAATAACCCAAAAACAAAACAACAAACAGTGAAGAATTTGTGTGACGACAATGTATGTGCATAACCCCTAACCGTGCATATAAAATACTTACCCGTTATTATACATTCTTGAATATGTTGGCATACATAAATATAAAATTTTGTTACATACATACATACACAATCCACATATTGCTCCCGCCTTTGCCACATTTGTACATACATAGGTTTTCATAAAAATCATTACGCGGTATACTCATATTTGTTTGTACACATTTATATACCCATACATAAATACGAATGTACATCCACACACATGACGGTATAAAGGCCCGAAAGAGTGAAAAAGTAAATTAGCTTAAATCAAGAAAATTTAAAATTATTACAAGAACAAAACTCATGTTAAATTTTTACCGCAAGTACAACGTATTTTGTTCAAGTAAATTCCAACTCCCATTTTTTCCCGTACAAGTTAATAAGCGAATGTGATCATAAAGGTGAAACATAAAAAATCTGCACAAATACAAATATTAAATTTGCAAAAATTTTGTTTGTTCTTTCTCTTACTTCTCTTCTCTTTAAACTTCGCAAATCCCACCGAACGTTAGTCCCACGTAAAAGAATCGCGAATTCCCAGCGAACATAAAGTTTACCCCTTATAATAAATATTTTATATGAAACTTTAAAATTTTTTTTCCAACAATTAAACTTTGCAAATCCCAGCGAACGTTAGTCCCACGTAAAAGAGTTGCGAATTCCCAGCGAACATAGAGTTTACCCCTTATAATAAAAATTTAATATGAAACTTTAAAATTTTTTTTTCCAACAATTAAACGTAGCAAATCCCAGCGAACGTTAGTCCCACGTAAAAGAGTCGCGAATGCCCAGCGAACATAGAGTTTATCCCTCATAATAAAAATTGTATATGAAACTTTAAAATTTTTTTTCTCAACAATTAAACGTCGCAAATCCCAGCGAACGGCTAGAAAAAAAACATTTTTTTATTAGTCCCACATAAAAGAGTCGCGAATTCCCAGCGAACATAGAGTTTGTCCCTTATAATAAATATTTTATATGAAACTTAAATTTTTTTTTTCAACAATTAAACGTCGCAAATCCCAGCGAACGTTAGTACCACCCCCATAAAAGAGTCGCGAATTCCCAGCGAACATATAGAGTTTATCACTTAGAATAAAAAATTTTTATATAATTTGAAAATTTTTTTTCTTTTTTTTCCCCAATAATCAAACTTAGCAAATCCCAGCGAACGGCTATTCCCACGGAAAATCCCAGCGAACAGTTAGAGATAGAATTTTCTCATAATCTATTCTTATACTCGAATAGAATTTTAGGTCACTAACTCCCAGTGAACAATATCACTAATCCCTGTGATCATTCAATCTATTCTTAATCTCGAATAGAATTTTAGTTCAATTAATCCCAGCGAACAATTGGTACATATATTTTAAATCACAAATCACTGTGAGTTTTTTAAGTGCTACAAAACCCCGATAGTATATATATTCCAATTCCCACAAGAAAATTAGGAGTCTACTACCTCCAATCTCACAAACTATATATAACTATATATTTTAAATTACAAATCCCTGTGAATTCTTTAAGTGCTACAACACCCCGTTAGTAGCCTCGTGTGATAAATCACAACTGTTCGTGGTCCTGAAGCAGTGCTCTTCGACGTTAGCACGTCCATTAGCCAAACTTTTCAGTACAATATACCACTCCGGTAAATTTCCAATGTGCTGGAAGGTTGCTAATGTAACGCTAATCCCCAAAAAGGAAGTGGCTAATAACCCTGAAAATTACCGCCCGATTGCAATATGTTCTGCTATATCGAAGGTGATGGAAACTATGCTTAACTTCCATCTTGTGCAATATCTGGAGTCCAACAGTTTACTAAAGGACCGCCAGTATGGTTTCCGCAAAGGAAGCTCTACGGCTGACCTATTGGCCCTTCTTTCGGAAAAATGGTGTAGTTTCATACAGCGTTTTGGCGAAAGTAAAGTGGTGGCTCTAGATAATTCTAAGGCGTTCGATAGAGTGTGGCATAAAGCACTCCTGTCCAAACTTATTGCATTTGGTGTCAGAGACACCTTCTCTCGGTTTATATCGAGCTTCCTCTGGGATCGCTCTATACGAGTTGTTATAGATGGGGTCTCATCCGATGAGTTCAGAGCCAACTCAGGGGTACCGCAGGGCTCCGTTCTTTCTCCTATTCTATTTCTAATTTTTCTTCCTGTCCTATTTACTCTTTCGCAGATGATAGCAGCCTTCCGCATTCTTATTCATTTAACTGCAGGCCGTCAACGTCTGGAATCGAGACGAGGAGGCAGTTTATGAATGACGTTCTGGACAGTGACCTCGCGAAGATTTCCGAATGGGGTCAGGCGAACAGGGTTGACTTTAATGCCCGTAAGACCCAGTGTTGTATGCTTACGCATCGACGAACGTATGACCATTCTGCTTCTATGGGTGGTGTAAGTATTATGGAGTCAGGGGCTCTTGATGTTCTGGGCATGAAAGTACAGCGTGATTTCAGATGGATGGAACATGTCTTTCTATTTTGAAGTTACTCGACCGCGTAAAGGAGAGGGCGATAAAACTCATCGGAGACAGTAGGGTAGCCAACTCTATTGACTCTCTTGAGCATCGTCGCAATGTGGGGTGCGTATCGTTGTTCTATCGTTACTATAATGGCAGGTGCTCTGGTGAAATTAGGGAATTTGTTCCTGAAACCCATTCTTTCTTACGCTCAACGCGTTTTTCATCAAGAGCGCATGTGTTTGTGGTCGATATTCCAACGAATCGCACTACGCATTACAGAGAAAATTCGTTTTTTGACCGAACAGTCCGTATGTGGAACAAACTACCTGCAGATGTCTTCCCGCCACTTACAATTTGAGGGGGTTCAAGTCGAATATCCACAGACACTACTCCCTTTATCCTCCTTCCCAAAATCTATTTTTCTAGTTCCAGCGCAATGCACTACATATGTAGGGGTTATCCCCTGAGTGCTGGTCCTACTCCTAAAAAAAAAAAACAAGGTCAGAAACCATTTCCATGATGGCCGAGGAATTCATTTTTGACTCGGATGACTTTGTCGCCTTCTGCGCGGAGTTTAACTCGATCCCCGTTGATGAATTAACAGATTCACTGCTTGAGGTCTACCTCCAGGATCTCAACAATCGGTGGTGGAGTGTTCAACGGCCCTATCGATCTCTCCTCACCGACAGTGATCCAAAATTGGACAAAGGTATGTTAGATGCAGCTGCAGGAAAATATTTGACGTGTACGAAAAATTTTCACCAAGTCAAAGCTAAGATGCTGGATGTGCAAAAAATGTTCACCGCTACTGCACCAGGAAAGACATCACACACAATTCCCGCCGAACAGAGCTTCGCTCATTTCAGTGTCCCTTCTTGCGATACCGATGTGTTCTACGGTGGATATGAAGAATGGCCCTCGTTCCGAGACATGTTCACGGCTGTATATATCGATAATCTCCGAATTCCACCTGTGCAAAAATTATACCATCTGCGTTTGAAAGTGCATGGGCAGGCCGGAGCAATAATAAAGAAATATAAGTTATGCTCTGATAACTTTAAGCTCGCCTGGGAAGCTCTGCAAGATCGGTACGAACACCAGCGAATATTGGTAGAGAATCAGCCAAAGATTCTCCTCAATTTATCCCCAATCTCAGTCGAAAGTAGCGCCGCCTTACAAAACCAGCAGAGCACCATCAACGACTGCTTAGCGGCAATCAAAGCCCAAGATGTCCCAATAGGTGAGTGGGACCCATTCATTATTACGCTTTGCGCCAGCAAACTCCCAATGGAAACTCTTTCCTTATGGGAACAGTCTCCAGCACCACACCGAAAACTCGTAAAATGGGAAAAGCTAGATACGTTCCTCTCTCACAGATGCGAAGTAGTTGAGCGCTTCGAATCCCGGAACCAAGACTACGAGTCGCATAATCTGAAAAGGAAGCCAACGAGCATTAAAGCCCAGGCGTCAAAGATAGAAAGTCCTCCACATTTATTCAAAATGTGTGGCTCAGCTCATGCATTAAAGAATTGCTCCAAATTTATGAATCTAACACCTCACGCAAGAAGTCAATTCGTCTCTGAAAACAAAATATGTCTTAAATTTTTAGCATATACCCACCTACGGAGTGATTGCCCTAGCAAATTCGTTTGTTCACATTGCGACAAAAATCACCATTCCCTGTTGCATTTCGCAAAACGTGAACTTAGGAACCCCAACACTCAACTCAATCAGAAGCCAGAGACTTCTACTCAAGGTAGGGCAAGACGGGCCCTACCAACTGCTACTCATATTGCAAATATTGAAAACCCAAGCACCAGTGACACTACGTTGCTCCCCACATCACTTGTTGATATACACCATCAAGGTGAAAATTTTAAAGCGCGTGCTTTTTTGGTCCAGGGCTCGGAAAAGACGTTTATATCGAAAAGTTTGCAACAAAAACTTAGGCTCCCCACGAAGCCACGAACATTTCAGATCCATGGAATCGGTGGCCAAGTGATCGCTCAGTCAAACTCTATTTGCCAGGTAACCCTATACTCTAAAAACCAAAATGTTTATGTTGACACACAGGCTATAGTAGTCCCTAAAATCACCCGTATGTTACCCACGTATTCCATATCCGCTTATCAAGTTTCCCATTCCGCGCTAAGTGATCTTAATCTCGCTGATCCTGTGTTCCATGTGGCTCGTCGTGTAGATCTGCTCATCGGTAGCAATGTACTTCCCCGAGTATTTCAAGAAGGAACTAAGAAAATTTCCCCATCTTTAATGGCTCAGTCAACTATCTTTGGATGGGTTATTAGTGATATCGTGAACGTTGAACCAGTTACCATGTTATCACACGGTGTAACTTAGATCGAATCCGACCCCCTGACCGACCAGTTACGCAAGTTTTGGGAACAGTAAGAGGTATCCATGGAACGCCCAAGGTCCAAAGAGGACACATTCTGTGAAGAGCTGTATCGAAACACAACGTTACGCAACCCAGATGGACGGTACGTGGTAAAGCTCCCATTAAAACCAGAATTTCCCCAGGAGATACAATTAAGAACCTCCCGCACTGTAGCTAGATCCCAATATTTTAGCATGGAGCGGTCCCTTCAGAAGAACCCCAGCTTAGCAGAAACTTACTCTAATGTTTTAAAAGAATACATCGCACTAAACCATATGATGCCTACAACGTCAATAGAAAGTGAGTCTTCACATGGATGTAAATCTTATAATTTGCCCCACCACGCAGTTCTCAAGCCCGAGAGCAAAACTACCAAAGTGAGAGTGGTATTTAATGCATCAAAAAGGACGAGCTCAGGGAGGTCACTCAATGATGTTCTACATGTCGGTCCCACTTTGCAATGCGATTTAATGAACTTAATTCTGAGATGGAGGCTGTATAAGTACGTACTTAATGGCGATATAGAGAAAATGTATCGTAAAATTATAGTATACAACGAAGATACCCAATATCAACGAATTCTCTTTCGACAATATCCAAATGAGCCTATTAGAGATTTTACGCTAAAAACTGTAACGTTTGGAGTGAAGTGCGCCCCATATCTTGAGACTAGAACGCTAATCCAATTAGCACAGGATTCAGCGGAAAGGTATCCCCAAGCAGCGTTTATCTTAACCAAGGGAACTTATGTAGATGACATTTTATCGGGGTCTCATGATAAATCGTTAGCTATAGTATCCCTACAGAAACTAATTTCCGTGCTTAAATCCGCTGGGTTTCCCTTAAAAAAAATTACATCTAATTGCCCCGACGTTTTAGTATCAGTCCCCAAGAGTGATTTACTAGATGCGGACTTCTTGAAATTTAAAGAAGCCAGCTAGCGCAACAATTCGCCAGAAGCCAGCATCGAATTCTAGGAATTCGATGGAACGCACTATCAGATTCTTTTTTCTATACAATTGAGTCCGTGCCCCCAGCGACTTCCATAACCAAAAGGCAATTCCTCTCCCACGTGGCAAAACTTTTTGACCCGGCTGGCTGGATGTCTCCTGTTATAATCCAGGCAAAAGTCTTGCTTCAACACTTGTGGCTGGAAGCCACCGGCTGGGATGAAAAGGTGAACCCTACCATTCTGCAGAACTGGAATACATTCTTAGAAAACCTTCCAATTCTCCCCCTCATAGAAATTCCTCGTTGGGTTGGCTTTACGCCCTCTCAAAGAATCCAACTTCATGGGTTTTGCGACGCGTCGGGAAAGGCTTACTGTGCGGCTATTTATTTTCGTATCCCGTCCGAGGTCACCATAACTTCTCAGTTACTCGTGGCGAAAACAAAAGTAGCACCGATTGAACCGGTAATCCTCGCCCGCCTCGAACTGTGTGGAGCAGTATTGGTTTCGAAACTAATGCGAAAAATTATTTCTTCCCTACCGGTTCACAGTTACGATATTTACCTTTGGACTGATTCTTCAATTGTGCTTGGTTGGCTAGAGAAACCCCCAAACAAGTGGAAAACATATATCGCTAATCGCACGGCTGAAATAAGAAGAAATGTGGAAAACGCTCCCTGGCGCCACGTGCGGTCTAGTGATAATCCCACCGATCTGGGCTCTAGAGGATGCAGAGCGCAGCATCTCCTGGAAAATTCGCTTTGTTTGGAGAGGTCCGGAATGGTTTCAAAAATCGTCCGAAGAATGGCCAAAGCCCCTGACATTCAAAGAACATGATCTTGAAATGAAACAGAAGACGTTGTCATTCCAATGTTCACCGATTCCCAAGGCGAAGATGAGATAAACCTGAACGCAGACCTGCTTGAACGATTTTCAAATTGGGATAGAGCTATTAGGGTAATGACATACGTATATAAATTTATCGATGCTGTTAGGATAATCCAGCGGAACTTGTCAGGAGACCCATCGCGACGCACAATCCCAACTCAAGATCGTGCCTCTCCAATTCTTTCCACCCACTCAGTCCACCAACTCCCCATAATAAGCTCTGAAGAGTTCTCAGGCACAAAATACAAATTAGTGCGCCTCACGCAAATTATGTACTACCCGGATGAGTTCAACTCGTTGGGACAGACAAAATCCGTCTCCAAGAAAAGCTCGCTTTACAATTTAAATCCGTACCTGGATAAAAGGCAGGTCATGCGAACAAACGGTAGAATTTCTAATGCAGCGATTTCATTTAATGAACGTCATCCGATAATTCTCCCGGTGACGTTGAGGTACTGCAAATTAGTCATTGAATATACATATAGTCTCCTTACGCATGCAGAGAGTAACCTCTTGTTAAGAGCTGTCAGAGGGGAATATTTCGTGGCTCGTCTAAAACCCGCTTTAAGGTATTGTATTCGAAAATGTGTCATTTGCATACAATACAAACAGCGAGTGAAATCACAGATAATGGCACCTCTGCCCCCCGAAAGAAACTCGTTCTCATTACGAGACCCGACTTACGCGGGTCTCGATTTCGCTGGGCCTTTCTTAATCAAGAACTCGATTTTGAGAAACGCTCCTTATCACAAAGGCTATGTATGTGTTTTCATCTGCTTCGGCACGAAACCCATACATCTGGAACTGTGTTCAGACCTCACCGCGGGCAGCTTTCAAGCGGCCTTTACCAGATGGGTCGGACGTCGAGGGATACCGCAGAAGGTCAGGTCTGATAACGGGGCTAATTTTGTAGGAGCAGAACGAGCGATTCGCTTGGAGTATGAGCGATTTCTAAGCACAATCTCCAGGGAAATGGCAAGGAACTATGCTTCCCAAGGGGTTCAGTGGTCATTCATTCCCCCGAATGCTCCCCACATGGGCGGACTTTGGGAAGCAGGGGTAAAGTCATTTAAGATGCACTTTAAAAAGATGACCAGGACGTACAAGTACACGTTCAAGGAATTCACCACTCTGCTATCCCGAATCGAATCCGTTCTAAATTCCCGCCCATTTACCCCTATGTCAGAGGATCCAAACGAACTACTAGCTATTACCCCAGGCCATCTCTAACGGGGAGGCCCCCTATTAGCGCTTCCAGAAGCTCCCCAAGAATCACTCCCGTTCCGTGATCGTTGGAAAAAATTAAAACTGATACTGAGGAGGTGCAAATGGCAAGACATGGAAGAAAATATTCAAGTAGGGCAGCTCGTCATAATTAGAGACGATCTTTTACCTCCAAACGAATGGAAACTGGCCCGTATTACAAAGATATACTTCGGCAACGACGGATATGTAAGAGTAGCAGATTTGAAAACCCAAGCGGGAACGATCACGAGGGCCGTAGCGAAATTGTGCGTCCTTCCCATTACGCACGATGACACAGGCCCACAAACACCCCCAACTCCTCGTTTACCATTAGATTGACTCTTAAAGACATACCCTTATCGTAGAAACATCTCCTATAAAGGACTGAAAAAGTACCACGACAACCCTCCTGTGAAGCATCATATCAACGTTCCTACTTTACACAACTTAAATCTTCAAATATAAGGAACAATTATAATTAAAATGAATGAAACGTTCCTGCTTTACACAACTTATATATTCAAGTGGCAGGATCTTCAGCTGTTGATTATTTTGAATAACCTATCCATCTCGTTACTTGTGTATATGTAGATATAAGGAAAATTATAATTAAAATGAACTAAAGTACTTAGCTACAAAGCAGTAACAAAGAAAAACAAGTAAAAACGTTATATTCGACCGGGTCGAATCTTAAATACCCTCCAAATATTTAGTAAGTGAATTTGATATGTTTAACTTAGTGGGACAGAGTTCCTTTATATAATATCGTACGTCAACGCCCACTAAAGGGGGCGGGGTTCAAAAATATACAATATCATGTTTTCCACAGACGAACGTATGGGCATTGCTAGACCGTCTTAGACTTCATCACAATTCTCTTTGGAGGTTATAAAAACTGTATTTTGGCGGGGTCGCTCTGGCAAGGGCTGTGGGGGAAACATTTCACCTTTGTCATAAAACTCTAAAAATAAATGCTTGGGATAATTATATACAAAATTAAAATTTCTTTTTTTTTGATAGGGTCATTTAAAGGGCGAAGGGGGAGAGGGGGTAGGGCAGAAACAGATACAAATAAAACTGTAAAAATAATTGCTTGGGATGATTATACACAAAATAAAAAAAATTTATATATATTTTTAATAGGGTCATTTAGCGGGCAAAGGGGGAGGAGGGGGTAGGGCAGCATCAGGCAGTCATAAAACTCTAAAGATAAATGCTTGGGATGATTATATACAAAATTTAAAAAAAAAAATTTTTTTTCGTAGGGTCATTTAGGGGGCAAAGGAAGAGGGGGGGGGGGGGGTAGGGCAGAAATCGGCAGTCATAAAACTCTAAAGATAAATGCTTGGGATGATTATATACAAAATTTAAAAAAAAAATTTTTTTGGTAGGGCCATTTAGGGGGCGAAGGGGAAGGAGGGGGTAGGGCAGAGTAGTACCAGGTTTCGTCTCAGCTTCGTCATTAAAGCTTAAAAGTGTTATTTTTAAGGAATGTAGGCTTAAGTAAAACAATTTGTTAAATTTTTATGCTATTTTTGCCTATAAATTATTTTTTTGGTAGGGTCATTTTAGGGGGCAAAGGAAGAAGGGGAGGGGCTAGGGCAGAAATCGGCAGTCATAAAACTCTAAAGATAAATGCTTGGGATGATTATATACAACCATCACGTGGATAACAATCTTGGCGCGATGTGGTGGCTCAGTGCTGGCTGTGGCAAGTGTCTCTGATTCAGACAGAACCTGGAGTAAGATGACCTTTTTAGGGTTTCTGCCTGTTTTTGGTGGCAAGTGCTCTAAAGGCTTGCATGGCAAATAGTTATCCCCCCTAAGCCGAGGTGTTATGCGACCCGTGCCTGTCGGCTGGTTTGCAGTCAGGGGTAACCGACTGTATTCTTACGGAGCCTTGCTGATACCTGGGCGCCTCAGCAAGTAATTAAGCCCTTACCTTGTCACTGGGGGCTATGACATGGTGGACATTTTCTCCCCTACACTCGTGGGAACAATAAGCGAAAGAACAGAAAAAACATCAAACTCGGACAGTACGACAAGGGATGACGGGCAACAGACACAAATGGGGAGTGTTTTTCAGGGACCTATACAAGGGGGGGCGGACAAGGCTAAGGGCCAAGGGGGGGAAGACATAGTAGGGGACAGGTTTCTGAAAAGACAAGACAGGACAGTTAGTGACGATGACTTAGACATATTTCCAGGACTGGACGGACTTAACATCTACGAGACGGACGAGGATGACATCACCATGGTCTCCTCTGATACCAAGGACAGACAATCGGTGGGGCGGACAGGAAGGTATCAGAGGCACAGGTGATGGAAGGAGCGGAGAAAAGACCGGACGAACGCAAAAAGCTGGCAGGCTACAAGCGTTCTCTCCGGTTTTTAAGGTCGTTGGAATCTCGAGATCCAACTTCCTTGACTCCCCGGGAGAAGGCTTTGCGGCGCAAGCAAGCCTACCATGTTCGGAAGTATGAGGGGTTTCGGAATACTTCTGTCATGGAGGCAAGGCCAGAGACGGGGACGAACGTGGCCAGAAACCAGGGTAGGAAAGCGATCTCGGCATCAGCCGGGCCCTCAACTAAACCTGGACCGAGCACGATCACCGACTCGGAGAAATTGGACGATGGCCCTTCTACATCGAAAGGGGTGTCGTCCAAGTCAAAGAGAGGTGATGACCTACGCGGTAAAGCGAAAACCGCCGGCAAGGAGTCCTCAAGGCAAGCTCCATTCTCCTCTAAACGAGGTCACGGGGCTGGCAAAGGGGACCCTGCAGGGGGTTCTAGTGGCAAACGGCAAAGGTCGGGTGAGACGCAGATGCCTGAGGGCAAGCGGTTGAAACCATCAACTAGCTTGACATCAGCACCTGAGCTACAGGTAGCCATTATTGATCGCAGTCAGCCGGGGGGCAAAATGACAAATGATCAATGGCTGCTTCTGGAAGAACGAATTCTGCGCAGACTAGTGGACGCGCTCGCCACTTGTGACGATGACTCGTTCACTGCGTTTGATGGGGCAAAGTGGTCCAGAGGCGTCAAAATTATTGGTTGCGGTAATGAGAAGGCTCTCGGTTTTCTCAAAAACAGCATCCAAGAAGCTGGCGAGCTTTGGCCAGGAGCCAAAATTGAAATCGTGCCCTTGGACCAAGTTCCTTTTCAGGTGACGGTGCGCGTGTGGATTCCTCCTCCTATTCTGGAGGATGAGGCCACACTTACACTCATTAAGCGCCAGAATAAGGACCTTGGTACTGAGAACTGGACGATTGAACGTGGACGTGCCAGGAACAAGGGGCAAAGATCTCTGGATCAAAATTGATTCAGAATCCCTCCATCTCCTGCGCCCCAAAAAGGGCGTTATCAAATATGGGCTGAATCAGCTTAGGCTGATTTTGCCTACAAAGAAGGACTCACAAAATGGCGGCTCCGAGCGGCATAAAGGTGGTGCAGATTAACTTGCATCACTCCGAGGCAGCATCGGACGAGCTGTTACGCTTTATGGAGAGGGAGTGCATATCCGTGGCCTTGATCCAAGAGTCTTGGTTAGTTGGAAATAAGGTTCGGGGCCTTCGGTCACGTTTGTTTACTCTTCTCTCTCCTACCACGGAAGGTAAGATTAGAAGCTGTATTCTGATTAGGAAAAACATCAATATTTTTCTTTTATCCCATTACAGCTCTGGCGATCTAACGGTAGCTGCGCTTGAACGCAAGGATCTCCCGATGGTGATCCTGGCATCGGCGTATCTACCGTATGAGGTAGATGACCCTCCTCCGAGTGCGGTGCGCACACTCATTGACTGGTGCGGGACACGTGGACATGACCTTGTACTGGGCGGTGATGTAAATGCGCATCACACACTCTGGGGTAGCACGGATATAAATAAACGAGGTGAGGATTTATTACAATTTCTCTTGTCAACCAATCTTAGGATTTGCAACAAGGGCAATAGGCCAACGTTTTTCAATAGGATCAGGCAACAGGTCATTGATTTAACTTTGGTTAGTGATAGGGACTCTATTAGAATATCTGACTGGAGGGTGAGCCTTGAGTGCTCATTCTCTGATCATAACAGAATCACTTTTACGATCGATCTTATTCCGAGTGGGGGCAAGCCTTACAGGAACCCTAGGCAAACGGATTGGGGAAGTTTCAGAAAGCTCGTGGATGCCCTATCACCTCCAGTAGCGGAGCAGGTGGGCAGCATCCAGGAGCTGGAGGACTCTTCAGTCTTTTTGTCAAGGACACTGAGGGACGCCTATCACGCATCTTGTCGGGAGCGGCAACCGTCAACGAAAGTCCATCAGAAGTGGTGGAATCCGAGACTCAAGCAGCTCAGGACAGACTGCCGAAGACTTTTTAATAAGGCGAAGCGCGACAGAAATCCCATAGACTGGGATAACTATCGTAGGAGTTTCAACGCCTTCAAGAGCGAAACCAGGAAGGCAAAGAGGGAATCGTGGAAGCGTTTCTGTGGTGACTTGGAGAGCACATCTGAGGCTTCCCGCCTAAGAAAACAACTCTCTAAGGAGCCTGGCACGCCGGGATCCCTTATGAGGCCTGACGGAACTTTTACTGAAAGCAGCGAGGATACCCTGGAGCTACTAATGGAAACTCACTTTCCGGATTGCGAGGACGGGGAGGACGTACGTGGTACTGTCGTCCCCGTGCAAACAGCTATCCTAGGGAGTGATTTGGTGGACTCCATTGTGCAGTCAGCCAGGGTAAGATGGGCAGTGACATCTTTTAAGCCCTTTAAGTCAGCGGGGCCAGATGGTATTTTCCCAGCAGTGATGCAGCATGCCATGGAGGCGATTTTACCATGGCTGCTAACCATTTTTAGGGGAAGTCTCTTTTACGGGTACATTCCTATGGAGTGGAGGGAGGTTACTGTGGTATTTATTCCAAAAGCGGGTAGGATAAACCACGGTACCGCTAAAGATTACAGACCAATCAGTCTGTCATCTTTTCTATTGAAAACACTGGAGAGACTGGTTGATTTGTATGTCAGGGAACTTCTCTCGCCAGAGAATTTCTGCGGTGCACAGCATGCCTACCAGAAGGGTAGGTCGGTGGAGACGGCGCTGCATGATGTTGTCGGCACTATAGAAGATTCCCTTGACAAGAAGGAGTTTGTTATGGCATCCTTCCTAGACATAGGGGGCGCTTTTAACAATCTGAACATATCCTCGATAACTGGGGCGCTCAGAGAGATCGGTGCGGACTAGTTAATTACGGACTGGGCAGGGAACATGCTTAGGAGCAGATCCATAGTATCCAGTTTGGGCATGAGTACGAGGAGGAAGGCTGTAACAAGGGGCACTCCGCAGGGGGGAGTTCTGTATCCGCTCCTATGGAACCTTGTCCTGAACAGCATCCTTTTCAGGTTGAACGCAGGTGGCACCAAGGTAGTTGCTTATGCTGATGACGTTGTGCTCCTTATAAGGGGTAAATATCTGCCTACGATAAGTGAACTCATGGAATCGGCGCTGAACGAACTACTGGACTGGGCCAAGGGGAACGGTCTAGGCATAAACCCTTCGAAGACTGTACTGGTACTTTTTACCAAGAGATATAAGATCCCGGCTTTTAGGCCACCATGCCTTGGTGGCATGAGCTTGGGACTCTCGAGGGAAGCGAAGTACCTCGGCATTATTCTAGACTCTAAACTATCGTGGAGACGAAATGTGGAGGATAGAACGAGGAGGGCTCTATGTGCGTTTTACGCATGCAAGAGAGTTTCAGGGAGGAGATGGGGGTTGAAACCGTACATCATTCACTGGATGTATACGGCGGTGATCAGACCCATTCTTACTTATGGATCACTTGTTTGGTGGAGGGCTGTGGACAAGAGTACATATCTCTCTATACTGGGCAAGGTACAGAGGCTAGCATGTCTTGCTGTGACTGGCGCAATGAGGTCGGCCCCTCAGGCCAGTCTAGAGACAATGCTTGATTTGGCTCCCCTTGATATATACATCAAGTACATATCTGCCAGATCTGCCCTCAGGCTCATGAAGTCGGGCAGTTTCAGGCATGATCGTACGGGACATGGCATTATCCTACAAAAGGTAGGAGGGCAGGTCCTGGGGGGACGGACTGATTATATGACTCCGGTCATGTGCTTCGACAAATCCTTCACAGTCGCATTCCCGGAGAGGAAGGACTGGATGGAAAACTCTGCGACTCGTAGTAATGCAACTTTGGTTTTTACGGACGGCTCGAAGATGGACACTGGCACTGGTTCGGGGGTATTTTCCGAGGGTCTCGGCCTTTCGGTATCGCTCAGGCTACCCGATACCTCTACAGTTTTCCAAGCAGAGATTTATGCCATTACCGAGGCAGCATTAAGGATTGATGGGCTCAATTTGGAGGCAAGAACTATTGACATCTGTGTAGATAGTCTGGCAGCAATTATAGCCCTGGGTTCGGAGATTATAAAGTCGAGATGTGTACTGGCATGCATTCAATCTCTGGCCAGACTTAGGGGGCATGATGTCAATGTGGTTTGGGTCCCAGGGCATGAAGGCATTCAGGGGAATGAGATGGCGGACGAATGCGCGAGAGCGGGTTCGGCCTTGGATGAAGCAGTATCGCGTAGGGACATTGACATTCCCTCAGTTGAGCTGCTGGGCAGATTTCAGAGGTGGGCAAGGAAGGAGGTGACAAACAGGTGGTCGAGTATTACTACCTGTAGGGTCTCCAAAACTCTATGGCCCTCGCTTAGCAGAGCTAGGACTAGGCAACTTCTGTTTTTTGGGAAACAGCCGTTGGCACTCCTGGTAGGGGTCTTGACGGGGCACTGTGCAATTGGGCACATGTCGGAGCGTTTGGGCTTTCCCCATGATGGCCGCTGCAGGAGCTGCTTCGATGAGGAGGAGGAGGAGGAGTCAGTACAGCATTTCCTTTGTGACTGTCCGGCCCTGCAGGAGCGTAGGCTTAGACATCTAGGCTCTCGTTTCCTGCGGGATCTTGACTGCCTCAGGGATGCACCGCTGGCTGCCCTGGCGGGCTTTGTGAGAAGTTCTGGATGGTTCTCAGGAACCACCACTTCGTCTTGAGAAGAGTGTGTAGGGTACAGTCCTCTTGGGCATCACAATGGGCCTTTTGATGGCCTCCGAGTGTTTTTTTCTCGCTTACTGCGGGCAGCCCTTTTAACCTAACCTAACCTAACCATTATATACAAAATTTAAAAAAAAAATTTTTTTGGTAGGGTCATTTAGGGGGCAAAGGAAGAGGGGGGGGGGGGGGGTAGGGCAGAAATCGGCAGTCATAGAACTCTAAAGATAAATGCTTGGGATGATTATATACAAAATTTAAAAAAAAATTTTTTTTTTGGTAGGGTCATTTAGGGGGCGAAGGGGAAGGAAGGGGTAGGGCAGAGTAGTACCAGGTTTTGTCTCAGCTTCGTCATTAAAGCTTAAAAGTGTTATTTTTAAGGAATGTAGGCTTAAGTAAAACAATTTGTTAAATTTTTATGCTATTTTTGCCAATAATAACGCCCAGTAAAGTGGGCGGGGTCAAAAAATATTTTTATTTTATTTAATGGCTCCAAGTTTAAGGCGTTGGACCGTATTTGACATAAAAATATATCATTTGCTTAACAAAATAACCAAAAAACTTAAAAAATTATGTTGTTTTTTCTGGGTTGGTTTAGTTCTTCTTAGGGGAACTTTTTTCCCTCTTGCCCGATTTAGCCCATCTTCGAACTTAACCTGCTCTAAATTTTAAAGTATATTTATGCCAAATTTCAAGAGTCTAGCTCTTTTCGTTTGGACTGAATCGTGATTTCCACAGACGGACGGACGGACGGACGGACGGACGGACATGCTCAGTTGGTCTTAGATTTCATCACTGATCAAGAATATATATACTTTATGGGGTCTGAGATGGATATTTCGATGCGTTACAAACGGAATGACAAAGTGAATATACCCTCCAAATTCTTTTTTGGAGGGTATAAAAAGAAAAATTCGCTTAGATAGTATTTATCATAAAAAAAAAAAATCAAAAAGTAATAATTAATTAACAATGCTTTGTTTATGCTTACACCAGTTGAATTATTCATAAAATATTGAAACCTATTTCTATTATTTTTATTGGCCCTTTTGGCCAAGGCGCCCAATATGTTCAAGCCAGTTGAATTATATTTTAAACTTATTCTGATTGCTCATATTTTTGTCTACACATTCCTACTTGCCTTTATTTTATCCCACGTATTCTACGTTAAACATAATTACATTACTGTATCTATCTCTACTTACCTTAATCTAACCATATACTTACCTATTTTTATTAATATTATTGCTTATATTGTTTGTCTAAACACACTTAGCTTAATCTAAACATAACTTACCCATTTTTACGACCATGTCAAAAACTTAACGATCCTTGCGATCCATTTTGTCTGGTTGAATTAACTCGCTTCCTTTTGGCACTTGTTAGCAACCACTAGCGTTATTCGGATCGTATACTCACGCTCTCTATTTTTATCGTTAAATATAATTAAATAAACTGTATTTACCTAAATTGAAACTACCCATAGAGTTTGTTCCTTCTATTGGATAATTAAACACCTAATCTGTGCACTCAATACTATCCCCTCGTTTTCAGTTCCGGCCCAATGCATAGCATATATAGGGGTCATCCCCTGAGTGCTGGTCCAAGATAAAAATGTGCTATATTACGCTGTGCCGAATCTTAAATACCCTTCACAGATGTTATTCTTCTTTCTTGCCAGAAAGTAGGTTTAATTAAAAAATCAAAATGATGTTACTTTTATATATAAGAAAACGTTAAAATTTTTCGGCTAGGAAGCTAAATGTTTGGATTTTCTTATATCTAATACCTATGAACGTCTTTCAAAAATATTATATACATTTAATTTACAAAAAAAATCCGTTTCATGTACCCCAAAAATTTCTAATTGTCCAACCGTAGAATCGAATTTAGATTTTGTTGGTTTTTAATACCAGTTTCTTCTTTCTGATATATAAAGTAGGTATAATTCATCATAAAAATCAAAAATAACAAATAATATGGCTGCTTTTATGAATCAGAAAATGTCACTTTTCCAACCTTGGAACCGAATTTTTAATACTATTTTAATTTTTTCTAATATTGGGTGTTTTTTATTGAGGTATAGAACTTTAAGTTGGCATCACTTTTTTAACTGGCGGCCATTTTGTCAGCTGGCAAGTGATTAATATTTAGTTTGGTTTGCCATTTCATCATGAACAGGTTGACAAAAGAATAACGCTTCCAAATCGTGGAAATTTATTTTCAAAAACAGTGTTCAATTAAAAATGTTCATCCGCTTTTTTACCGCAAAATTCTCTTCAGTGATGAGGCTCATTTTTGGTTGAATGGCTACGTCAACAAGCAAAATTGCCGCATTTGGAGTGAAGAGAATCCACATGAGACCCTTGAGACGCCATTACATCCACAAAAACTGACTGTTTGGTGTGCTCTATGGGCTGGTGGAGTCATTGGGCCATACTTCTTCCGAAATAATGCTGGAGAGTCAGTTACCGTTAATAGAGACCGGTATAGAGCCATGACAACCGACTATTTTGTTCCCGAATTGGATGGCATGAATGTGGATGAGTTGTGGTTCCAACAAGACGGCGCTACATGCCACACAGCGCACGTCACAATCGATTTATTGAAGGAAACATTCGATGAGCGCATAATTTCGCGGAATGGACCTGTCAATTGGCCACCAAGATCGTGTGATTTGACACCATTGGATTATTTTCTTTGGGGATATGTGAAGTCGCTCGTCTACGCCAACAAACCAGAAACGTTAGGGGACTTGGAAGCCAACATTCGTGGCGCTATTGCCAACATACGACCCCATATGCTCGAAAAAGTGGTTGAAAATTGGACCTGTAGAATTGGCTTTATTCGAGCCAGCCGCGGCGGCCACATGCCCGAAATCATATTTAAACATAAATGGCATAAAATTATCCTTCCAATAAAGCCAAATTGATGGACATTAAAACGATTTTCTTGTGTTTTTTTTCAATTCGAAGTTCTATACCTCAATAAAAAACGCCCTGTATATAAAATAGGTTTAATTCACTAAAAACACAAAATTTGAAATTTATGTATGTACTTTTATGTACCAAAAATATTTCGATTTTCCAACCCTAGAACCGAATTTTTAGTTTTTAAAATTTTTAATACCAATTTAATTCTTAGCGAAGTATAAAATAGGTTTAAGTCACTGAAAAAAATAAAATTGGGAACTTATATGGTTACTTTTATGTACCAAAAAACTTCGATTTTCCTACCCTGGAACCGTATATATAATTTTTTGATACTAGTTTAATTTTTTCTGAAATATCTAATAGGTTTAATTCACTAAAAGCATAAAATTTGGAATTTATGTATGTACTATTATGTAAGAAAAATATTTCGATTTTCCAACTTAGTGAGGTGTAACATAGCTTTACTTGACAAAAAAATTGAAATTTTTAAACACACCATTCATGTACCATAAAATATTTCATTTGTCCAACCCTGGAGTCGAAATTTTGATTTTTTAAGATTTTAATACCAATTTTTTCTTCCTGAATTATAAAACAACTTAATTTGCAAAAAAAAACAACTTCAATTGCCTTTTTGGTTATTTTTATGCAGAATAAATATTTCAATTTCCTAACCCTGGAAACGAAATCTAAATTTTTTTTGCCAATGCAACTCTTAATGAGGCATGAAATAGTTTTATTTAAGAAAAACTTAATATTTGTAATCATTTAGGTAATTTTTATGTACCACAAAATATTGCAGTTATCCAACTCTGGAATTTAAATTTTGATTTTTTTATATATTTGATAGCCACATTGTTTTTCCTGAACTAAAAAATAGTTTTAATTAGTAAACAAACAACGTCAATTGCCTTTTTGGTTATTTTATGTATAAAAAAAATTTCAATTTCCCAACCCTGGAAGCGAAATTTTCTTTATCAATGCAAATCTTCATGAGGTATAAAGTAGTTTTGTTTAAGAAAAACTCGAATTTTGCAACAATTTTGGTTATTACATGTACTACAATATATTGCATGAACCAAAAAAAATTTAATTTTTCCAACACTGGAAACGAAATTTTAATGATTTTTTTTTTTATCAGTGCAACTCTTCTTGAGGTATAAAGGAGTTTTACTTAAGAAAAATTGCAAATTTTTTACCATTTTTGTAACTTTCATGAACCATAAAATATTGCACTTGTCGATCCCTGGATTCGATATTTTATTTTTAATTTTTGAATTTTTGATACCAATTTAGTTCTTTCTAAATTATAAGACCGTTTTAGTTAGCCAAAAACAAAAAAAAACAACATCAGTTGCCTGTTTGATTACTTTCATGTATAAAAGAAATTCAATTTGCCACCCCTGGAAGCAAAATTTTTGAATTTAATTTTTTTTGGCCAATACAAATCTTCATGACGTATAAAGAGGTTCTGTAAAAGAAAAACTTAAAATTTTTAACAATTTTAGTTACTACATGTACTACAATATACGGAATAGGCCGAAAAAAAATATTTTTGTTTCCCATCCCTGGAAAAAATTTTTATTTCTTTAGTTTTTAATAAACCATTGAGGCTTCCTAAAGCACGAAATAGGTTCACTTTACAAACATTAAAAAAAAGAATTGATTTTCGGTAAAAATTTTGCGTCAAGAAATAGGTGTAAGCTTCCCAGTTCTGGAACCTAACTTCGGATCTTTCTGATTTCAATAGCACTCTATTTAAGTTCATTTCCTATCCAACGGTCCAAGAACGAAGTCTCTAGCTCTTCTGAGGGCTTGGGAAAACCGATTTCACGTATAGACGGACAGACGAACATCGGTCAATCGTCATCCCTATTCGTAAGGATCCAAAATATATATACTTTATGGGGTCCCATGTGCATATCGAAGAAAGTACACACGGAATGACAAACCTATATATGTATACCCTTTTACTTTTTTGTGAAGGGTGTAAAAAATTTTCCATTTCTTACCCCTGGAAGCGAAATTTAAATTTTTAAAACTTTTTTTTTACCAATGCAAGTCTTAATGATATATAAAGCGGTTTTATTTAAGAAAAACTTAAAATTTTAAACCAGTTTAGTTGTGCCAAAAAAAAAATATTACATTCCCTTCCCTGGAAAAAAAATTATATTTATTTAGTTTTTAATAGATAATTGAGGTTTCCCAAAGCATGAAATAGGCTTAATTTACAAACAATAACGTCATAGTTAGATTGAACAGTAAACTTCAAGCGCCAGCTGACTTAGTATTATTTATCAAAGATATTACTTTGTATAAAGCAGCTTTTTGAAACATTATTAGTAGTTTTACATGCTTGATTGCAGCTCGCTAAACCGATTTTTTTCTTATTCTTGTGTTGTTTGTTATCGTTATCTTATCGCATATCTTATAGTCCGCATTGATCGCAGTTCGCTAAGCCGATTTTTTTTTTTGTTATTCTTGTGTTGTTTGTTATCGTATCGTATGTGATAACTAATGGGACATCATTGGAATGTGTACTTTGATTTTGTGTAATTTTTATTTTGTTGACCTTTTTATATGAAATATTATTTGTTTTTTATTTTTCGTTACAAAATCGTCAATTTTTTCGTTTTTTGACTGAAATAAACTTGTTTTTAAATTATATCAGGAGTTTATTTTATTTTTATTTATTATAACAGCCTATCCAATAGTCCGAATATTTCGATCATCCGAATCGGGGCATGCAATCATTAATTCGGATTAACGAGTTTACACTGTATATATATATATATATATATATATATATATATATATATATATATATATATATATATATACATATATATGTATATATGTATGTATATATATATATATATATATATATATATATATACCCTGCAGGAGATCGAACTAGTATCAAATTAGTATTGCACTAGTACAAAAATCACCAGTACTAGTTCCCAACTGTAAACTTTCCTATACCATGTTAATGCCCAAATTAACATTGAGTGTGTTTGGAAAATTACTAGTACCATTGGTACTAGATGGAAACTAGGGGATAATAGTACTATTAGTTTTAGATGAGTACTAGTATAATTTTAGTCGGATACTAGTACAATCAGTTCTGTATTAAGAACTGGTTTATTGGTTTTTTAAACCCAATGAAAATTTTTAAGTCTTTGTCTTCACAAGCAATTTTTGGTTCATCAATTCTTAGTTTATAAGAGGAAATGGAAAGTTCCTTCATTGCACACTCAATCCACTACATAGCACCTTGTACAACTTGAGTTACGTTTGGTACTCCACCATATACCAAACACTAATGAACATACAATACATATATCAGTTTTTATTATTTTAAAAAAGATCGCTGATTTTACATATGAACATAAATATTAACAAAAAAACACGTTTAAAAAATTTTAAAATTATCTTTTAATTTTATTTATTTTTTAAAATGTCACTTTTTCAACACACAAGAAAACTGCGTCTTACTTACATAAATAAACTGATAAGCAGGTGGCAAAGTCTTCTAATACTATTCTTTGTTTCAAATTTGAATTTGTTTAAAAATTGTAACAATTAAAAATAAAATAAATGAAAATGCGAATTAGCAATTCGCTTTAAAACATGATCAAAAAGTAAAATAAAATTCTACAAATCAAATCAATCTACAAATGAACTACTTGAAGTACTAGCACTTTTCTGTATATGTTCAATCACCTTTTGAGCTAGTGCTTACTATACTAGTAATTGTACCAGTAGCTTAAAGACAATTAACGCTTATCCTCCTGCAGGGTACATACATATATACATACATATACATATACATATATACATACATATACATATATATATATATATATATATATATATATATATATATATATATGTATATATATATATATATATATATATATATATATATATATATACATATATATATATATATATATATACATATATATATATGTATATATATATATATATATATATATATATATATATATATATATATTTATATATTTATTAATCAAGCATGACTGTTCCATGGAAGTTATTTACGGCGAATAAGGCTCGCATTAGTTAGCAGCTGTGAACGTAGAACAAAATTAGCTTCAGCAACAGTTATAATCAAGGTATATAAATACAAGGTAGTGCCACTTGCTTTTATTAAATTTTAACAAGGATTTTTGAAGTTTGTTTTTCTACATCATATTGAATATGACGTTGCCACATTATAAAAAATAATTTTCATTATTTGGAAATTTTTAAATAAAATCTGTAATACATATCTATATATATATATATATATATATATATATATATATATATATATATATATATATATATATATATATATATATATATATATATATATATATATATATATATATATGTATTTTAAATGAAATTTATTTGTTGGTGGTCAAGCAATGTCTATATGCATTTCATTGGTGCTTTACCAAATCATCAGTAGACTTTAACCATGATTTGGTAAAGCACCAATGAAACGCATATAGACATTGCTTGACCACCAACAAATAAATTTCATTTAAAATAGTATTGTGACAACAATATGTCAAATAAAAATTTCATATATATGAATATATGTTTTTCCATTTGTCTAGCAATTTCGTTAATTAAATTGTATATACTAAACTTCATTCATTGATCTCTAACTTATTTAAATTTCAAGGTGTCCAGTTCAACAATTTCCAAAATAATGGCCTTTTTAGTACCAAGCCACATTTTCATGAGATCACGGACAAACCACCATTATAATATATTATACCATGGTATTTAACTATTATTTTATCCCCTCTCTTTTAACATATTTCATTGTATTACCTCATTTTCAATTTAAACATACTGAACGTACAACATAGATAGAATCTCCCGCTCAAAATCTCATTGTGAATCGTTTTTGCATATTGACAGAGACAAAAATTTCATTTTGAGGTTTTGAACATAAACATTTTGCAATATTTTGTTAAAATAATTTAATAAAAGCTATATAAAATGTAAAGAATATAGAAAACTATAAAAAATCCCAGTTCCTATGCATTTCCACAAGAAATAAAAAGTCATTGTGTTGCTTTGCATTGAACCAAAAACATTGAAACCATTACATTGATCAATAAGACAATTTAACAAAAAATATGTTTATTCAAGGTTCACGACAAGATTTTTATAATAAATTAATTGGCAAACGGATTTTAATTATTGTTAATTATGACATCGATGCAATTAAAAATTTTAACAACTCAAATCAAAAGAAAAAAAAACGGGTAACTTAAAATAATATGGTAACTTAATTTTTATGGGAATGTCAGAATCCTTAAAATTGTCAGAAAATTATTTTAAATTTAATAGCTCACAGTGGCAGTACCTTGTTTTATTATACCATGGTTATAATGTAGCGAAGCGAAGCAGATTTTGTGAAGAATTGTCAAATGTCTCCAAACTTGGGAAATTCCTAAAAAAATTTATATATATATATCAGTGATGTCAAATGCGATTGTGTTGGTGAGATCACTCTTATCTCTTACATTCCCAGCGGGAGAAATGTGCGGTTGCGAGGCCTAACTAATGGCCTTTTCTGAGAATATCGTTTTATATACCAATAATATCTTCTAAATTTATATTGGAGTTTCGTAACAACAAAACATTTTTTAGGTTTGCGGATTTTAATTTATTGCTTTGTTTTGAGCAAATGTATTTCAAATCGGAAAATATATGTTCGCAAGGGTATGTTGAAGGGAAAAACGACAAACATATAAAGGATTTTTTTTTTAATAAAGGATATAGCGCCCCGTCTAAATTTTTCCAGAACTCAATAATATTTTCCCTATCTGGAGGATTAAATTCGATCCTAAATATGATTAGTTTTTATACTGAACATTTAGTTAGTTTATACACAAGAGAAACAATTTTCACAAAAAGCTCTACTTATGAATTCATTTAAAAGTTACTTTAAGAAATTTTCGAAAAGATGTACCTACATACAGTGGCTCCAACTTATTTCAAACCTCTTATATATATTGTATATATATTTATATATATATATATATATATATATATATATATATATATAAATATATATATATATATATATATATATATATTTATATATATATTTATATAAATATTTTATTTCTGTTTAGAGGCCTCAAAGCAGGACTTGCGATACTTCCCGCTGAATGGGAGTGTTTCTCAGTAAACAATTATATTTTACGCTCTCAAAATAAAAGAGCGTAAGCGTACATGTGAGTTTTGTTTCCACAGTTGTGTATGACGCTGACATCACTGATATATATGCATTTATGACAGTGGCGGGCACCGTCAATGTATTGGTAAATTGTGTATGTGTTGAACTTAAGAGCTACCCACCAAACACAAAGCTAAGCGTTTGAAAGATAATGGTATATTTATACATAATTAGTAATATTTTCTAAGTTGAAAAAACGTTGTTTACGTAAAATCATTAATTAAAAATAAAACTTTTTCTAAATAAAAAGTCAAATGAAAAAAATTTAAAAAGAAGACGATAATTTGTTACGTTTTCCATTCAAGAAAAAATAAATAAATAAAAGAATGGTTGCTTGCTAGAGCATAACACTGAATTTTCACCAAAAACAAAAAATACGCGGTTGGATGTATCAAACTTAATAAGTTTTGATATTTGTCGGCATGGAAGATCATTTTCATATGGGAAACATATTCAAAATATTTTTGATAAGATTTTACACAGACTAATTAATAAGACTAAGTGTATTACTAAATTAAGGGAATTAGAATAGTTCGTTATTGGAGAAAAATTGTATAAAAGGCATTGCATGTTATCGAAAGCATTATTTATGACAAAATATTTTTCGCATATCATCATGACTGAAATTGTTTGCTGGGCAAATATTCTGGAAAAAAATATAAAAAAATTCGTAAGCATCCGCCTGATATTCATTCGTCGCTATCTCATCGACGACTAAATTAAAGAGGGTAAGAATACGTGTGAATGATCTCAGCACAATTGTGCTATGAAACGACCGTATCTGATTTATGACCAATTTAGCAGGTTCTTCACTAATTCTTTTAAACTAATCTACAGAGTTTTTGAAGGGATTATGAACTGTTCCTGCAAACTGCGCAAGTCGATTGTGAAAACATAAAAGAACAGCATAAGCATTTATAATACATAATTAGCTTGATACCATCCGAGCATATCCGGTACAAATGTAGTTGATACTTGAGCACTAAATTAAAATATGTATGTTAATACAAACGTGCAATAAGTTATATCTGGCAATACTGTTTTTCAAAAATTAGTAAAGATATACACCAAATCTACCACATTACTGCCAGAGTAGTATTACCAGTATTTTACAAAGAGGCAAAAATTACTGATTTATTCCTCCACGGTTTTGATGATTTTGTACAAAACGTAGGAAAGTTGAAACATATTTGTTCAATGCCCAGTCTTTTTTCATAGAAAAAATATCATCAAAATGTAACTAATAAAACATATTAATGATATTTAATACAGTCTAAATTATATATGGGCATAAATAATTAATATGACAATTTTGGTTGTTCATATTACAAACAAATATTTTTTCAACAAACTGTATCAAACTGTATGTACTTGCATACATATATATATATATATATATATATATATATATATATATATATATATATATATATATATATATATCTTGTGCCAATTTTTTTCCATTTCAGCATGGAAACTTATGTTGATTTCTTTTCTAAAAGAGAATGCAACATATTTTGCATTTTGAAATAGTGAATTTATTGCAAATGAATATACCATTTCTTACGAAAAATGAATTTTATTTTAAAAATGCTCCCAATCGTATTTTTGTAGGAAAACAGTGATAAAATGTTTCATATTTTTCAGAAAAGAAATCATCATTAATGTTTAAAGTGTTAACTTCTACATACAGTGTAACCTAGTTCATCCGAACAGATGTAGTGTCTATTCGGATTATTGGATCGTCCGGACTAGAGTGTCTGTGCTATAGTTATAGAAGTTCATAAGCTTAGTTCATAATGGTGGTTACTTTTTACATCACACATTTTAAAAATTTAACAGAGCATAAAACTTGTTTATATAAACTTCTTTATATAAAAATATTCACAATTAGTGTAAAATTATTATTATAAATAGATAAATATGAGAGTCCTTTTTTACTCATATTGCAAGATTTTCACTAATTATAAATACATTTTTTATCTAAACTAATGTTATATTAAATTATTATACTAAATCTAATGTTTTGCTCTCCTAAAGAATATATAGTGCTGTTTTTCTTTTTGACGCTATACACTTAGGTTTTCATTTACATATAATTAATGCAGAGAAAAAATGCAAAATTGTATTAAATGTGATTGCAAATATTTATTACGTCAGATAACTTACTTTGATTTGGACACACACATCGTTAAGCGATTTATCTGTCTTTCCAAAATAATATATAATTTTATGACTTTGAGGCACTATTATGCTCAGCCACTTGTCTGATAGATTGTTCAGTATCAATTGTTTCCTGTATTTTAAATTTCTCTGGCAACTTTATAAACTTTTTGTGTTGCAGTTTACAGTTTACAGGTCGGATGTTTACATGTTAACTCCACGCAAATTTAAAGTAAACTGGAATTGCTTTCACGTTCTTTTGGTGGTGTTCACATGAATGTTATCTATAGCGCAAAAAAAAATAATATTGATTACTGGAGAAAAACTCTTGTCCGGACTATAGAAATAAAATATATAAACTGTCCGAGATAAAATTTATGAGCTATATTGGCTTGTGTGAATTATTGGGTAGTATGGACTAGACAGTTCCGGACTACAGAGGTTGCACTGTAAATGTCCACATATTTGCTGTTACTGGCTGAAGTAGTTAACTAATAATTTCTTGTTTAATTTTTTATAATTTTTAGAAAAAATTCAATACATATCCAGTATTGTCGTTTAATTTGTCGGGCATACATATGCAATATCTATGGAACATTTTTCTAAAAATAGTGGTTACGCATATTTCGTCATATATTTCCTTGATGTGAATGTTGCTTTAGTTGATGAGAAAAGACGTATATTATTTTATTAAGACGGAAACAAAATAATAAACTTCTTGGAAGTATGAATAAAAAGAGCTTTTAACGTGTAAACTGGAATACAAATTATATACAATCAACGAAAAACTTGCATTCCACAAAACTTTAAAGTGATGAAAGCTTGTTTTCATTTTTGTTGTGTAACGTCTACGCTTCCTTCGATATTTGAGTTTGTGTTAAACAGTTGTTAAAGCTCTTTTTTCAAGGCACCTATACATATACACCGATAAAACTTTAGTTATTATACCCTCCAAAAAAGAATATGGAGGGTATATTCACTTTGTCATTCCGTTTGTAACGCAGCGATTTATCCATCTGAGACCCCATAAAGTGTATATATTCTTGATCAGTGATGAAATCTAAGACGATCTGAGCATGTCCGTCCTTCCGTCCGTCTGTGGAAATCACGATTCAATCCAAACGAGCTAGACTCTTGAAATTTGGTATATATGTATATATTTTAAAGGATAGCAAAAGTTGAGTTCTGGGATGGGCTAAGTCAGGCAAGAGGGAAAAATTTCTCTTAAGAAGAACTAAACCAACCTCTAAAATAAAAACATAATTTGTAAAGTTTTTTTTTTTAAATATTGTTAAGCAAATGATATATTTTTATGTCAAAGAAGATCAAACGCGTTAAACTTGGATCCACCAAAGCAAAAAAATTAATTTTTGGATCCCGCCCTTTTTAGTGGGTGTTATTATATGCAAAAATAGTGTAAAAATTTAACAAATTGTTTTACTTATGCCTACATTCCTTCAAAATAACATATTTAAGCTTTTATGACGAAGCTGAGACGTACTCCTGGTACTCCTCTGCCCTATCATGTCCTCCCCTTTGCCACTTAAATAAAATATATTAAAAATAAATTTTACATATTAAATATTTCTTGCTAAAATTTTATGAAAAAAATGTATTTTTTCTTAGAGTTTTTTTGAATAAGTTAAAGAAAAAGATATTTTTTTAATTTTTTGATCATAACTTTTAGGAAATCCTGATTTTACGTACACTATATTTGGGAAAATTGCAGCCACGGTAAAGCTGAACAACTCTTGTGAACATACAGATACTTATAATCTGAACGTGTCTAGATACCAAAAATAGGTCATAAAACCTCAATTTCATAACTTTATAATAAAACTAAATTTTTTGGATAATAACTAGGGTTTTCATATCGGGATTCCCGTCCGGGGAATTCCCGGGGAATCTAGTTATTAAAATTTCCCGATTTCCCGGGAAAGCACACGAAAAAATCTTACGTATAAATAGTACTGTCTAAACCGGAGATTAGTAGATGAAACACAAATTTAATAGAGGTAGACGCAATTTTATGTGCATTATGTAAGAATATAATATCTATTAATTCGCTAATGGGACAGAAGATGTTTCAGGCATTATAGAAAAGAATATAGGAAAGAAGAGAAAAATATATGTATGTACACCTTAGTACACTACTTACAAAATCCGAATTTTTTTAACAAAAGTAGTAACAGCATATTTCAATGTGCAACAAAAAGTGCTGTAATTTCATATGCACAAAATATTTACAAACGTCTTTTTGAAGAGATTTTGAGGAAATGCGAGTCAGAAGAACCAATTTTGATTGGTGTAAATGGTGCCAGCATTGCAAAATGCGATTGAAAAAGCAAAAGCTTCACCTGAATTTATATCAAAAAACTCATCAAACTTTTCTTTAAAAAAACGATTAAAACTTTTTGAGGCAAGTGGCATTAAAACTACTATTATTAAAAAATTGTGCGATTCTCTATTGACAATAGGAAATTTTGTTAATAAAATCAGAAATCGACTTTCCGATAAATCAATTAATGCTTTAGTTATTTTAAAACCCCATTTTCAAAAAAAAAATGTAAATATATTTTTGATACTATGTATAATATTCAATGTAATTTATGTCTTAAAATATAGTATTTCCTAATCCCAATATAAAATACACTTAGATATGTAATACATATCTAAGTGTAAATATTATATATGTATTAATGAATAAAAGTTTTTTTAAACTTATTTGTGGAATTAAATTTTTATGTTTTCATTATAACTAACTTTTAATAAATTAAAAAATAAAAAAAAATTTTAATAGCGATTATTTCCCTGTTTAAATTATTATATACATATATACCCCCTTATAAATATTATGAGAAGCTTATAAGAGTGTAATAGAGCAAATTTCATATGAAATTTTGTTTTATTAAGCTGTTGTTATGAATAAGGGGCTTAATCAATATTTAAATTATTATTTTGAGCAGGAGTTCCCGAAATCCCGCGAAACTTTATTTTTTTCCCCGCTTTCCCGGGAATCAAAAAAGCCGGAAAAATAAAAACCCTATCAGACAAAGTTGAAATACCTGGGACATGATATTATTTTTCTGATAGGTCTTGTCGGGCAGAACGAGACTCCGTCTTTGAAATTTGCGAAACACCTCCAAAATCTTGAGTTACGAGTTAAAAAACCGGTTTTTCTACCTTGGTTTAGTTATTAGCCAGTATCTTAGTCTAGATACAGCCGAAGTTGATTTCTCGATGGATTTGGAAAGACAATACCAAGGCCTTCCAAATGGCATATTCATGTACGCGGAGGCATTGAAAAATCATATATTTTTCCCCATCAAACTCATTTTTTATGAATTTTTTTTTAATTTTTTAAATTTGATGGCGTTTTTCTGTGCCGAACATAGTTAAGCGATATTTTTAAGTGGTGATTAGCTACTTGGCAAAAACTGATGACACCTTTTTTTGGGCATCATGGTAATATTGGGAAAATTTGGAGGCCCACAAAAACAAGACGGTCACCAAATTGGCCAAACTGAGTATATGGTTTTACTACAATTTGATAGCAGAATCGAACCCATATAGTCACGACTTTTCAAAAGGTTTTCATTTGTCGCATAGTGGGAATTTGATGAAATTTGTAATATTCTCCACAAGTTTTTGTTCTTTAATTTATTTGTTAATATTTTTATCTACTACCAAAATTGTTGATGGTTGAAACGAGTTCACAAGCAGCGTTACCATATATATTTTTTAAAAACATCTTATATCTGAAAGAAAAATTTTTCTCCAAAAAAAACTTTTTCTACAAAAGTACCAAAATTTTAAAAGAAACACACAAAAATGTATTTTATTAAACATTAACGGCCCTTTTCACAATGTATGATTAATTAACTTTAACGAAAAATTAGCTAATTGACACTTTCCTTAATAGGCACTTTTTTACCGATGGTTACCCAATTGCGTTTCACCATCATTTAGTTACTAAACCAGTGTATTCTGTATTTAATATGGCAACATTTGAATTTTGTGTTTACGAAAAATAGTGTCATGAAAGAGTTAAATTTATGAATTCTAGTTTTGTAAAATAAGGCGGGCTGCAGTTTTTTTTAGCAACTATATAAAAAAAACGTTTTTCAAATTTCGAAAATGCAAATACTTCTCTTTGTAACAGAAAAATTCAAACAAATTCATTCATTTTATTTACAATTTAAGTACTATTTTTTATCTTTATTCAACTTTAATCATTAAACAGATTTTAATTTGAACTCGTTGAGTTTTCTTTTTCGTCTGTGGATTTTTGCGAAGATGTGTTGGTAATATTTAGATCTAATAAAACAGAATGCAACGGTAATTTTCTGTTGAAATTTTTTTCATTCACTTCTTATATATTCAAGTAGTTAATGAATTAGCAGTAGTTATATGGAATGTTTAATCCAAAGCGGCAGCACCAGATATAATTTCAATCAACTCGCTGGTAATGACAGCCTGTCTGTTACGGTTGCATTCTTGGATGCATTGTCCATGGCAGTCAAGCGAGAAGACTGCTCTGAGCATGCTCCATCTTTCATTGTGTAGAAGATAAGGGAAGCTAAAGGATATTCCAAATAACTTTGAACAACACCAGCATCCAAAGAATCGTGGACGGCCAATTTGTCCGACTTCGCTACGACAGGTGCACTGAAAATGAGTAATTGAGGACACTGTTACGATACTACCGATTTAAACCTATTATAGACAATTTGTCCCTTGGTGAAATCATAACCGCACTTGAAAACTTCATGAGCAATACGAGAAGGATCCAAGAATGTGGGAGGTAGCGGCCTCGAAATCAGTACTGATCTGTTCTGCTGGTTTGATGATTATTGAAAATATTCTTAATATAAAATAATAAATAGAATTTGAACAAATAATAAAAAAAATTATTTGCAGTATTGCAGATTCGATCTTAAGCCCGTTGATAAAATTAACAATTTACATAAGAAAAGTTGGATTAATAAAAATTGACACATAATTTAATTAATATTTAGATTTAAGAGATCTTTGGAAATATATCACACATTAATGGCTTAATATAGAAGGGTCGTATCTTTCTTTCAAAATCGGGTTTTTTACACATTCTGGTAGATAAAACTCAAATACACCTCTGTTAAAAATTTCGTTTTGATATGTTGACGAATAACGGACTTACAGTAATTTAAGAAAAACCCCTAACTGATTTCAAAAATTGTTTGAAAGATAAAGCCCTAACTCATTTCAAGTTGAATGCGTATTTTTATACCCTCCAAAAAAGAATATGGAGGGTATATCCACTTTGTCATTCCGTTTGTAACGCAGCAAAATATCCATCTGGGACCCCATAAAGTACATATGTATATATTCTTGATCAGTGATGAAATTTAAAACGATCTGAGCATGTCCGTATGTCCGTCTGTGGAAATCACGAATCAGTCCAAACGAAAAGAGCTAGACTCCTGAAATTTGATATAAATATATTTTGAAGGATGACACAGGTTAAGTTCGGAGATGAGCTAAATCGGGCTAGAGGGAAAAAAGTTATCTTAAGAAGAACTAAGCCAACCTCTACAAAAACAACATAGTTTTTAAAGCTTTTTTTTTTGTAATTTTGTGAAACAAATGATATATTTGTATGTCGGAGAAGGTTCAACGCGTTAAACTTGGAGCCATAAAAACAAAAAAATTAATTAATTGGAACCCGGCCCCTTTAGTGGGCTTAATTATATGCAAAAATAATGTAAAACTTTAACAAATTGTTTTACTTAAGCCTACATTCCTTAAATATAACATTTTTAAGCTTTAATGACGAAGCTGAGACGTAATCTGGTACTACTAGAAAAAGTTTCCCTACATAAAAAGTTTAAATAAAATGAATTGTTTAAGTGAGATTACGAATTCTGGAACGAAAAATTTAAATAATGTTTATAAAAGGAAAAAAGTGGTGAAAAAATCGGAATGGAACCAATATGTTAATAAAATAAGTAAAAACGTTATATTCGACCGGGTCGAATCTTAAATACCCTCCAAATATTCGCCCCTATTATGAATGGCGACGTCGACGTCACATCAACTCGACAGTAAAATATTATCACTTGCCTGCAAGTTGTCGATAACAATTAATGACTCTTGATATTTTCTCAGCATTCTCTAGGGCATATAATATCGACAGAACATGTCAATAGTAGTCAGCTATATAATAGGGGCAATTTAGTAAGTGAATTTAAAATGTTTAACTTGGTGGGACAGAAGTCCTTTATATAATATCGTACGTCAAGGACCACTAAAAGGGGCGGGGTTCAAAAATAGACAATATCATATTTTCCACAGACGAACGTATGGGCATTGCTAGACCGTCTTAAACTGCATCACTAATCAAGAATATACATATTTAATTTATAGGGTCCAATTCTCTTTGGAGAGTATAAAAACTGTATTTTGGCGGGGTCGCTCTGACAAGGGCTGTGGGGGAAACAGGGAAGGGGGTGGGGCAGAAACAGCCAGTCATAAAACTCTAAAAATAAATGCTTGGGATGATTATATACAACATTAAATTTTTTTTTTTTATAGGGTCATTTAGGAGGCAAAGGGGGAGGAGAGTGTAGGGCAAAAACAGGCAGTCATAAAACTCTAAAAATAAATGCTTGGGATGATTATATACAAAATTAAAATACCTTTTTTTTGATAGGGTCATTTAGGGGGCAAAGGGAGAGGAGGGGGTAGGGCAGAAACAGGCAGTCATAAAACTCTAAAAATAAATGCTTGGGATGATTATATACAAAAAAAAAAATTTTTTTAAAGGGTCATTTAGGTTGCAAAGGTGGAGGAGGAAGTAGGGCAGAAACAGGCAGTCATAAAACTCTAAAAATAAATGCTTGGGATGATTATATACAAAATTAAAATTTTTTTTTGCTAGGTTCATTTAGGTGGTGAAGGGGGAGGAGGAGGTAGGGTAGAGGAGTACCAGGTATCGTCTCAGCTTCGTCATTAAAGCTTAAAAATTTTATTTTTAAGGAATGTAGGCTTAAGTAAAACAATTTGTTAAATTTGTATGCTATTTTTGCATATAATAACGCCCACTAAAGTGGGCGGGGTCCAAAAATAATTTTTTTTTATTTTATGGCTTCAGTTTAAGGCGTTGGACCGTATTTGACATAAAAATATATCATTTGCTTAACAAAATAACCAAAAAACTTTAAAAATTATGTTGTTTTTTCTGGGTTAGTTTAGCTCTTCTTAGGGGAACTTTTATCCCCCTTGCCCGATTTAGCCCATCTCCAAATTAAACCTGCTCTAAGCTTCAAAATATATTTATACCAAATTACAAAAGTCTAGCTCTTTTCGTTTGGACTGAATCGTGATTTCCGACGGACATGCTCAGATCGTCTTAGATTTCATCACTGATCAAGAATATATATACTTTATGGGGTCTGAGATGGATATTTCGATGCGTTACAAACGGAATGACAAAGTGCTATATTCGGCTGTGCCGAATCTTAAATACCCTTCACAGAAGTAATTCTTCTTTCTTTCTTTCTTGCCAGAAAGTAGGTTTAATTAAGAAATCAAAATGATATTATCGGTTACTTTTATATTTAAGAAAACGTTAAAATTTTTCGCCTAGGAAGCTAACTGTTTGGCTTTTCTTATATCTAATACCTATGATCGTTTTTCAAATATATTATATATATTTAATTTACAAAAAAAAAATTCCATTTCATGTACCCAAAAAATTTCTAATTGTCCAACCGTAGAATCGTCTTTTAGATTTTGTTGGTTTTTAATACCAGTTTACTTCTTTCTGATATATATATATATATATATATATATATATATATATATATATATATATATATATATATATATATATAAAGTAGGTTTAATTCATAATAAAAATCAAAAATAACAAATAATATGGCTGCTTTTATGAATCAGAAAATGTCAATTTTCCAACCCTGGAACCGAACTTTTAATTTTCTAATACTAATTTAATTTTTTCTGATATATAAAATAGGTTTAATTCACTATAAACACAAAATTTGGAATTTATGTACCAAAAATATTTCGATTTTCCAACCCTAGAACCGAATTTTTAGTTTTTAAAATTTTTAATACCAATTTAATTCTTAGCGAAGTATAAAATAGGTTTAAGTCACTGAAAAAAGCAAAATGTGGGTGCTGGTGGCTGAAGTAGTAGAACACGAGACTATGATGCGGAGGGTCCTGAGTTCGAGCCCGCGCTGAGTCATGAAATATTGTGTTGAATTTCTTCTGATCAGCAATAGTGCGTGGTTGTGTTAGTTGTTGCCAGCCTGTTTCAATGATGAAGGCATAGTCACTGATCACTGAACATAATTGGCAGCGACTGACACTATCATGTACTAAAAGCGGAGTAACAGCACCCACCTTCGTCGGCCCTGTAGCAAAAAATTAGCCGGCGAAGTAAAAGGTTGAAATAGCCACAAAAACAACTGTCTATCTTCTCATCTTTCCTAATCTGTCCCTTCAATACTATCCCCTCGTTTTCAATTCCGGCGCAATGCATTGCATATATAGGGGTCATCCCCTGAGTGCTGGTCCTACTCCAAAAAAAAAAAAAAAAAAAAAAAAATTGAGAACTTATATGGTTACTTTTATGTACCAAAAATTTCGATTTTCCAACCCTGGAACCGAATTTATAATTTTTTGATATTAGTTTAATTTTTTCTGAAATATCTAATAGGTTTGATTCACTAAAAGCACAAAATTTGGAATTTATGTACGAAAAATATTTCGATTTTCCAACTCTAGAAGCGAATTTTTATTTTTTTACCAATGCAATTCTTAGTGAGGTATAACATAGTTTTACTTGACAAAAAAATTTTAATTTTTAAACACTCACCATTCATGTACCATAAAATAATTCATTTGTCCAACCCTGGAGTCGAAATTTTGATTTTTTAAGATTTTAATACCAATTTTTTTTTCCTGAATTATAAAACAGCTTTAATTAGCAAAAAGAAACAACGTCAATTGCCTTTTTGGTTACTTTTATGCAGAATAAATATTTCAATTTCCCAACCCTGGAAACGAAATTTAAATTTTTTTACCAATACAACTCTTAATGAGGCATGAAATAGTTTTATTTAAGAAAAACTTAATATTTGTAACCATTTAGGTCATTTTTATGTACATTTATGTTTTATTTACAAAATATTGCAGTTATCCAACTCTGGAATCTAAATTTTGATTTTATTTAAATATTTGATACCAACTTTGTTTTTCCTGAACTAAAAAATAGTTTTAATTATTAAAAAAACAACGTCAATTGCCTTTTTGGTTACTTTTATGTATAAAAAAAATTTCAATTTCCCAACCCTGGAGACGACATTTAAAATTTTTGTTAGCAATGCAAATCTTCATGAGGTATAAAGTAGTTTTGTTTAAGAAAAACTCGAATTTTGCAACAATTTTGGTTATTACATGTACTACAAAATATTGCATGTACCAAAAAAAATTTAATTTTTCCAACCCTGGAAACGAAATTTTAATTTTTTTTTGTTTTTTTTTTATCGGTGCAACGCTTCTTGAGGTATAAAGTAGTTTTATCTAAGAAAAATTGCAAATTGCAATTTTGTTCTTCCTAATTTATAAGACAGTTTTCGTTAGCAAAAAACAAAATAAAAACAACATCAGTTGCGTGTTTGATTACTTTCATGTATAAAAAAAAATTCAATTTCCCACCCCTGGATGCAATATTTGAATTTAAAAATTTTTTTTGGCCAATACAAATCTTCATGACGTATAAAGAGGTTGTGTAAAAGAAAAACTTAAAATTTTTAACAATTTTAGATACTACATGTACTACAATATACGGAATAGGCCAAAAAAAAATTTTTTGTTTCCCATCCTTGGAAAAAATTTTTATTTCTTTAGTTTTTAATAGACCATTGAGGCTTCCTAAAGCACGAAATAGGATTAATTTACAAACATTAAAAAAAATAATTCATTTTCGGTATAAATTTTGCGTCGAGAAATAGGTGTAAGCTTCCCAGTTCTGGAACCTAACTTCGGATTTTTCTGAATTTCAATAGCACTCTATTTAAGTTCATTTCCAATCCAACGGTCCAAGAACGAAGTCTCTAGCTATTCTGAGAGCTTGGGAAAACCGTCCGTCTGTGTGTACGTGAAATCGGTTTTCCCAAGCCCCCAGAAAAGCTAGAGACTTCGTTCTTGAACCGTTGGATTGGAAATGAACTCAAATAGAGTGGTATTGAAATTCAGAAAAATCCGAAGTACGGTTCCAGAGCTGGGAGTGCTATTGAAATTCAGACAGATCCGAAGACTGGTTCCAGAGCTGGGAAGCTTACACCTATTTCTCGACGCAAAATTTATACCAAAAATCAATTATTTTTTTTTATGTTTGTAAAGTAACCCTATTTCTTTCTTTGAGAAGCCTCAATGGTCTATTAAAAATTACAAATATAAAAATTTTTTTTCAGAGATGGAAAATTAAAAAAAAATTTTTCGGCCCATTCCGTATTTCGTAGTGCATGTAATAACTAAAATTGCTAAAAATTTTTAAGTTTTTCTTTTACAAAACCTCTTTATATGTCATGAAGATTTGCATTAGCCAAAAAATTTTTTAATTCAAATTTTGCTTCCAGTGGTGGGAAATTGCATTTTTTTTGATACATGAAAGTAATCAAACAGGCAACTGATGTTGTTTATTTTTGTTTTTTTCTAACTAAGCCTGTCTTATAATTTAGGAAGAACAAAATTGGTATTAAAAATTCAAAAATAAAAATTAAGTTTCGAATCCAGGGATGGACAAGTGCAATATTTAATAGTACATGCAAGTGACCAAAATGGTTAAAAATTTGAAATTTTTCTAAAAAAAAATTACTTTAGACCTCATGAAGCGTTGCACTGATAAAAAATAATTAAAAATTGAATTTTCGCTTCCAGGGTTGAAAAAATTAAAGTTTTTTTTGGTACATGTCATATTTTGTAGTACATATAATAACCAAACTGGTTACAAAATTTCAGTTTTTCTTAAACAAAACTACCTTATACCTCATGAAGATTTGCATTGATAAAAAAAATTTAAACAAGTAAAAACGTTATATTCGACCGGGTCGAATCTTAAATACCCTCCAAATATTTAGTAAGTGAATTTGAAATGTTTAACTTGGTGGGACAGAGTTCCTTTATATAATATCGTACGTCAACGCCCACTAAAGGGGGCGAGGTTCAAAAATATACAATATCATGTTTTCCACAGACGAACGTATGGGCATTGCTAGACCGTCTTAGACTTCACCACAATTCTCTTTGGAGGCTATAAAAACTGTATTTTGGCGGGGTCGCTCTGGCAAGGGCTGTGGGGGAAACATTTCACCTTTGTCATAAAACTCTAAAAATAAATGCTTTGGATAATTATATACAAAATTAAAATTTCTTTTTTTTGATAAGGTCATTTAGAGGGCAAAGGGGGAGAGGGGGTAGGGCAGAAACAGATACACATAAAACTGTAAAAATAAATGCTTGGGATGATTATACACAAAATAAAAAAAAATGTATAATTATTTTTAATAGGGTCATTTAACGGGCAAAGGGGGTGGAGCGGGTAGGGCAGCAACAGGCAGTCATAAAACTCTAAAAATAAATGCTTGGGATGATTATACACAAAATTAAAATAACTAATTTTTTTTTGGTAGGGTCATTTAGGGGGCAAAGGAAGAGGGGGGGGGGGCGGGTAGGGCAGAAATCGGCAGTCATAAAACTCTAAAGATAAATGCTTGGGATGATTATATACAAAATTAAAAAAAAAATTTTTTTTTGGTAGGGTCATTTAGGGGGCAAAGGAAGAAGGGGGGGAGGGGGTAGGGCAGAAATCGGCAGTTATAAAACTCTAAAGATAAATGCTTGGGATGATTATATACAAAATTTAAATAAAAATTTTTTTTTTGGTAGGGTCATTTTGGAGGCAAAGGAAGAGTGGGGGGGGGGCGGTAGGGCAGAAATCGGCAGTCATAAAACTCTAAAGATAAATGCTTGGGATGATTATATACAAAATTTAAAAAAAATTTTTTTTTTTGGTAGGGTCATTTAGGGGCAAAGGAAGAGGTGGGCGGGGGGGGAGGAGGTAGGGCAGAAATCGGCAGTCATAAAACTCTAAAGATAAATGCTTGGGATGATTATATACAAAATTTAAAAAAAATTTTTTTTTTTGGTAGGGACATTTAAGGGGCGAAGGGGCAGGAGGGGGTAGGGCAGAGTAGTACCAGGTTTCGTCTCAGCTTCGTCATTAAAGCTTAAAAGTGTTATTTTTGAGGAATGTAGGCTTAAGTAAAACAATTTGTTAAATTTTTATGCTATTTTTGCCTATAATAACGCCCACTGAAGTGGGCGGGGTCAAAAAATATTTTTATTTTATTTAATGGCTCCAAGTTTAAGGCGTTGGACCGTATTTGACATAAAAATATATCATTTGCTTAACAAAATAACCAAAAAACTTTAAAAATTATGTTGTGTTTTCTGGGTTGGTTTAGTTCTTCTTAGGGGAACTTTTTTCCCCCTTGCCCGATTTAGCCCATCTTCGAACTTAACCTGCTCTAAGTTTTAAAATATATTTATGCCAAATTTCAGGAGTCTAGCTCTTTTCGTTTGGACTGTATCGTGATTTCCACAGACGGACGGACGGACATGCTCAGTTCGTCTTAGATTTCATCACTGATCAAGAATATATATACTTTATGGGGTCTGAGATGGATATTTCGATGCGTTACAAACGGAATGACAAAGTGAATATACCCTCCAAATTCTTTTTTGGAGGGTATAAAAATTAAAATTTCGCTTCCAGGGATGGGGAATTGAAATTTTTTTTATACATAAAAGTAACCAAAAAGGCAACTAACGTCGGTTTTTATTTAATTAAAACTATTTTTTAGTTCAGGAAAAACTTAATTGGTATCAAAAAGTAAAAAAAAAATCAAAATTTGGATTCCAGAGTTGGATAACTGCAATATTTTGTGGTACATGAAAGTGACCAAAATGGTTACAAATATTAAGTTTTTCTTAAATAAAACTATTTTATTCCTCATTAAGAGTTGCATTGGTAAAAAAAATTTAAATTTCGTTCCCAGGGTTGGGATATTGGAATATATAAATGTAACCAAATAGGCAATTGACGTTGTTGTTTTTGCTAACTAAAACTATTTTGTAATTCAGGAAGAACAAAATTGGTATTAAAATGTTAAAAAATCGAAATTTCGACTCCGGTGTTGAACAAATAATATATTTTATGGTACATGAAAGTGACCAAAAAGTTTAAAAATTAAAATTTTTTTGTCAAGTAAAACTATGTTACATCTTTTAATTAAACCTACTTCCTGTTTTAGCAAGAAATAAAGAAGAATTACATCTGTGAAGGGTATTTAAGATTCTTCGCAGCCGAATATAGCACTTTTACTTGTTTGTTTTGGAATATGACCCAAAAGGGAGCAAAAGCGGATGTATGTTAGTGGACTTACAAAACTTTCTGAGAAAATACGGAATTGCACTGAAAATTCATGACGTAATTACACAATAACATATTTTTTGAGAGATAACTCAAGCCGATTGCAGGTGTGCCGCAAAATGTTCCATTCAACTCTAGGACTTAACAAAAAAATGGTTCGAAATTGGTTTAATAGAGGTGGTAAGCATGGTTCACAATACAGTCCCGATAAATGTTCAAGTTTGCGCAAGTCTGCTAAACGATCATCAGCAATAGGACAACGCAACAAACAACGACGGTCTTTTCTACAAAAATGGCTAACGGAGTTACCAAAGATAGAGTCACATTATTATCGAAAAGATACCAAAAAATTATGTATATTTCCAAGCAAATTTTTCTACATATCAGGAGATTTACAAGCTTTATGTCGACGATTGTGAATCCAAAAAGGAAAATAACGATATGAAGTTATCGTATCCAATTTTTGCGGAATTAATAGGGGAGTCAAATTATTCGATTTTTAAACCAAAGAAAGATCAATGCAATTTGTGCGTATCGCATAAAAGATGAAGATTATGGAAAACATAGAGATGAAAGAAGAAAAACAGAATGACATCAAAAATTCTGAATCCGGACCATGTGCAGTTTTTTGCATGGACATGCAAGCTGTTAAATTAGTACCTCAATTACACGCAAGTTCTGCATATTTCAAAATGAAATTACAAATACATAATTTCACAATATATAATGTTGTCACACATGCTTCAGATAATTATGTTTGGGATGAAACTGATGGAAATCTAGTCTCTTCCGTTTTTGTAAAATGCATTATTAAGCACCTAAGGAATTTACATGATCGATCACCCGATATTCATCACATAATCATTTACTCGGATGGTTGCTTTTACCAAAACCGAAATGTCATTTTGTCGAATGCTTTGCTCGCTTTTTCAAAAGAAACCAATATATCGATTGAACAAAAGTATATAATGAGCGGTCATACTCAAATGGAATGTGACGCTACACATTCCCTAGAGACAAAAATTAATAAGAGACAAATAAACTTGCCGTCTCAATTTGTGCAACTTATCACTGAAGCACGCAAAGTTCATGCGCACCATTTACATAATGATTATTTTTTGAATTTTGAAAGTATTTCTCAGATATACTCGTCTATTCGTCCAGGTAAAAATATTGCTTAGTAAAGAAATTTTAAACATATTTATAACCAATATTAATCCTTTAAGACAGGTTAAGAATAAACACCGCTGGTAATCCTTTTCCAGTGGGAAATAAAAACATTATTTGGAAATACGTAGTCACTAAAATTTACCTAAAAGGTCCATTTCACATTTGTATAAATTTTATTACCTACTCAGCTCTTGAAGGTAATCAACCTGTTTTTGGATTCAAATACCTTTTGTTAAAACATAATTTTTGCTTCTTTGAGAAAAAAAAAACGAACAATTGTGACATGAATCAACTCTTGTTAACAACGTCTATAAGCTTTTGCATTGAGCAACAATAAAGTGCTGGCCTATACATAATACCGATAAATTTTGTCTTTTTCACTGGATAAGTATCATCTGTATAACCCTACCAGACTGATGTAAGTATATCCCTTTAATTTTATGTTTACCCGTGTCTGGCTGTACCCCAAAGAGCCCAGGAAATCACCCCTTACCCGCGGTAATTCTTTTCTCCCCAGCATAGTTTCCTAACCTAGGTAAAGCACCCTTGTTTTAATTACTGAAAACCCCAAGTCAGAATTAAACACTAATATAACAGACGAATGTTATTAAAGATGTTTGCACTGAACGACTTTATAAAGAAAAAATACCCATATCTAAACAAAAGTGGGACCACTTGCAAGATTTAAAAAAGGTCCTGCGGGCAGATTGCCACAACTTCATTTCTTTTGATTGCTTAGAGTTTGTACAATCGTTGTTATTTTTTCTCAAAAAGTATTTTGTTTTTAAAATACTTTTTTATATATATGGAAAAACTTCGGACTAATCACAACCTTTTAATTATAGTACCCTTTCCCAAAAACTCTCAATATATTGCTCTTTCCTTAAACTATGTTCGGAAAAATTACTATGGAATAGCTTACGCAACTCATTATTAAATTTTTGAATATCACTAAAATCTACTACATTTGGCACAAGAGCACATAATTCAGAAATAACCTTTCGGTTACCTTTATTACACTAAAAGGTGTTAAAACTTTTGGCACAAGAGCACATAATTCAGAAATAACCTTTCGGTTACCTTTATTACACTAAAAGGTGTTAAAACTGCAACGTCTTTGAGGAATTCGTTGTCAAAATGAAACTTGTTTTTTCATTAAATATTTGTCCATTTTTATACCCTCCAAAAAAGAATGGGAGGGTATATTCACTTTGTCATTCCATTTGTAACGCAGCTAAATATCCATCTGACACCCCATAAAGTATATATGTATATTCTTGATCAGTGATGAAATATAAGATGATCTAACCATTTCCGTCCGTCTGTGGAAATCAGGGTGCAGTCCAAACGAAAAGAGCCAGACTTTTGAAATTTTGTAAAAATATATCTTGACCTAGCACAAGTCAAGTTCGTAAATGAACGGAGAGGAAAAAGTTTCCCTAAGAAGAACTAAATCCACCTCTAAAAACCAACTTAATTTTTAAAGTTCTTTTGTAATTTTGGTAAGCAAATGATATGTTTTTATATCAAAGAAAATCCAAAGCGTTAACCTTGGAGCCATAAAATGAAAAAAATTAATTATTGGACCCCGCCTCCTTTAGTGGGAGTTATTATATGCCAAAATAGTGTAAAAATTTAACAAATTGTTTTTCTTAATCCTATACATATTTCTTAAAAATAACATATTTAAGATTTAATGACGAAACTAAGATGTAACCTGGTACTCCTCTGGCATACCCTCTCCTCCCCCTTTACCCCCTTAATGACCCTATAAAAAAAAAATTTTACATTTAATTATCCCAAATATTTATTTTTAGAGTTTATGGCAAAGGTGAAATGTCTCCCCCACGGCCATGCCAGAGAGACCCCGACAATATACAGTTTTAATGCCCTCCAAAAGGAATTGGACCCCATAAAGTATACATATTCTTGATCAATGATGAAGTCTGTGGAAAACTTGATGTAGTCTATTTTTGGACCCCGTCCCCTTCAGTGGGCGTTGACGTACGATGTTATATAAAGGAACTCTGTCTCACCAAGTTAAACATTTTTTAGAAGTTGGGATATGTATTACTATCCTTCCCTTCCAGAAAGCACTACAGTGTTATAGAATGTTAAACTGGCTAGTGAGAATGAGACACCACGTTTCTTGCTTATAGCTTTTCGCGATTCTAACAATAATTTTGTACATTGCGATTTAACTGATGTAAAAGTTCATCTCAACTCAGATACATATCCTTACGATGATTTAAATCTTAAGTTCGAACGAAATCGGTTTGCTCTACTATATGATATGTATTCAAAATTTCAATATAATTATTATTTGCGCGATCCACAACCATTACTAAAACGAGACAATTTCAAATCAACTGCACCAATCATTGTCCTAGATGTATCTCATCAAAATGAAGCAATTAAAACTGGACCCATTGATGTGCGAATTGAAATGAAAACACTAAAGAACATACCATATAATACATCTGCATATTGTTTAATCATACACGATAGAATGTTTGAATATATACCTCTTACAAATGAAATAAGAAAGATATTGTAAATATAAGTTTAATTTAAGTATTCTTATTTTTTAAATAAAAAAAAATAAAAACATAAGAATTTTTATACCCTCCAAAAAAGAATTTGGAGGGTATATTCACTTTGTCATTCCGTTTGTAACGCATCGAAATATCCATCTCAGACCCCATAAAGTATATATATTCTTGATCAGTGATGAAATCTAAGACGAACTGAGCATGTCCGTCCGTCTGTCCGTCCGTCCGTCCGTCTGTGGAAATCACGATTCAGTCCAAACAAAAATTTAACAAATTGTTTTACTTAAGCCTATATTCCTTAAAAATAACACTTTTAAGCTTTAATGACGAAGCTGAGACGAAACCTGGTACTACTCTGCCCTACCCCCTCCTTCCCCTTCGCCCCCTAAATGACCCTACCAAAAAAAAAAATTTTTTTAAATTTTGTATATAATCATCCCAAGCATTTATCTTTAGAGTTTTATGACTACCGATTTCTGCCCTACCTCCCCCCCCCCCACCTATTCCTTTGCCCCCTAAATGACCCTACCAAAAAAAATTTTTTTTTTAAATTTTGTATATAATCATCCCAAGCATTTATCTTTAGAGTTTTCTGACTACCGATTTCTGCCCTAGCCCCCCCCCCCTTCTTCCTTTGCCCCCTAAAATTACCCTACCAAAAAAATTATTTATGGGCAAAAATAGCATAAAAATTTAACAAATCGTTTTACTTAAGCCTACATTCCTTAAAAATAACACTTTTAAGCTTTAATGACGAAGCTGAGACGAAACCTGGTACTACTCTGCCCTACCCCTTCCTTCCCCTTCGCCCCCTAAATGACCCTACCAAAAAAAAATTTTTTTTTAAATTTTGTATATAATCATCCCAAGCATTTATCTTTAGAGTTTTATGACTACCGATTTCTGCCCTACCTCCCCCCCCCCCACCTATTCCTTTGCCCCCTAAATGACCCTACCAAAAAAAATTTTTTTTTTAAATTTTGTATATAATCATCCCAAGCATTTATCTTTAGAGTTTTATGGCTGCCGATTTCTGCCCTACCCCCCCCCCCCTTTTTCTTTGCCACCAAAATGACCCTACCAAAAAAAATTTTTTTTTTAAATTTTGTATATAATCATCCCAAGCATTTATCTTTAGAGTTTTATGGCTGCCGATTTCTGCCCTACCCCCCCCCCCCCCCTTTTTCTTTGCCACCAAAATGACCCTACCAAAAAAAAATGTTTTTTTAAATTTTTTATATAATCATCCCAAGCATTTATCTTTAGAGTTTTATGACTACCGATTTCTGCCCTACCTCCCCCCCCCCCACCTATTCCTTTGCCCCCTAAATGACCCTACCAAAAAAAATTTTTTTTTTAAATTTTGTATATAATCATCCCAAGCATTTATCTTTAGAGTTTTATGGCTGCCGATTTCTGCCCTACCCCCCCCCCCCCCTTTTTCTTTGCCACCAAAATGACCCTACCAAAAAAAAATGTTTTTTTAAATTTTTTATATAATCATCCCAAGCATTTATCTTTAGAGTTTTATGACTGCCGATTTCTGCCCTAGCCCCCCCCCCCCCCTTCTTCCTTTGTCCCCTAAAATGACCCTACCAAAAAAAAATATTTTTTTTAAATTTTGTATATAATCATCCCAAGCATTTATCTTTAGAGTTTTATGACTGCCTGTTGCTGCCCTACCCCCTCCTCCTCCTCCTTTGCCCGCTAAATGACCCTATTAAAAATAGATATAAATTTTTTTTTATTTTGTGTATAATCATCCCAAGCAATTATTTTTACAGTTTTATGTGTATCTGTTTCTGCCCTACCCCCTCTCCCCTTTCGCCCTTTAAATGACCCTATCAAAAAAGAAGAAATTTTAATTTTGTATATAATTATCCCAAGCATTTATTTTTAGAGTTTTATGACAAAGGTGAAATGTTTCCCCCACAGCCCTTGCCAGAGCGACCCCGCCAAAATACAGTATAGCCTCCAAAGAGAATTGTGATGAAGTCTAAGACGGTCTAGCAATGCCCATACGTTCGTCTGTGGAAAACATGATATTGTATATTTTTGAACCCCGGCCCCTTTAGTGGGCGTTGACGTACGATATTATATAAAGGAACTCTGTCCCACCAAGTTAAACATATCAAATTCACTTACTAAATATTTGGAGGGTATTTAAGATTCGACCCGGTCGAATATAACGTTTTTACTTGTTTTTTTTTTATTTTGTAAATATGTTCATAGGTATGTATAAAAAGGTAAACTATTATCTATTCTCTAGCATTACAGCTTTACTCCCAATTGCGTACGCATCTAATACATAAAACAAAAACAATGTTTTTTAGTTGTGTTAAGAATACAGACTGCAATATCATTATTAATATCGAACATCAGTAGTCCAAAAATCGAATCAAATTCAAAAAGCATTGAATTCAACCTTACCCTTCCCAATAGTGAGATTCTAAAAATAAACATATCATTTGTAATGTTAAAGGAAAGTGAACCACTAGAAATAAGAGATGATGATGAATATCAATCAGATGACAATGTAAAAATATTAACGACAACAACTAAGTATACCTGATACAGCAGGAAGCTTAAAGAGTAATAGTAGCCAACCCTTTTTCTAGATGCTAAACAGGCATTTTATCGACATTTTAATCTTCAATATGAAAATGTTGAAATACGTATTCGTTGCACCTATAACAGTAGATTTGAAACACAATATTTAAAAATTAGTTGTTTTGAATATCGTGAAATTGAACAAGAACGAATTCTCTAGTTGTTAATGCTCGTTTTTAAACTGAAAAACTTTATTTTCAAAAATGTTCAAACTCAAAGCTAAAATTAATAGTCAGCAAATTAAAATTAAGATTAAGAGTCAGCAGTCTGGTAGTTATGGGATTGTGGTTGTACACAAAAACAAAACTATCAGATTGCAATGAAGTACAAAATATGTTTTAAATATGCATGTATGTAAATATGTAACTTATGTTTGTATATTCACACATATAGACAGTAGTTATATGTAACTCCTCTACCCTTTGTTAAAAAATTCTCCTGAATTTAATTCTTTATTCTTCTATTTTATATATATTTTTTTTTCAATTTCTTTTACTTTGGGAGAAGGTTCATTTATATTAATTTTTACTTGATTTTTCTTCCAAAAGCAAGTTAGTGCAATAATTATAATAATAATTGTGATTATCATTGCAAAACTTATTCCATAGTCTATATTTTTATGTAATTTTAATTATTTTATGTTTTGATAATTGTTTTCATATGGGATATTCTGAAAATATATATTGAAATCTTCTCTAAAGGCATTTATATTAGTTTCATAGTTAAATTTGTCATATGTCATTTCATTTTTGTTAAGATATACATAATTATCAATTTGAATTTCACAATTATAATAGGACATTAAATAATTTCCATTCAAAATAAATTCCCTATCGTTACAATTTTGAATTAATTTCTTACTTATGGCATTTTTAATTATTATTGTTTCATCATCGACATTTATTATTTTAAATATTTTGTTTTGCCTTAACTTGCAATTTCCTATTAGTATACAGCTTGAGCTTATGTCCATGTATTTTAATGGGGTATTTTCTTTGAATTTGTATGTTGTGTTATCAACATTTACAAAATATTCTACATATATCATCATCTAATTCATACAAGTTTTAATTTGGCATTGGGAATACTGCCCTTAAATCAGTAGTGTAAGAATTTAAAGGTATTTGTAGGGCAATCACTAATAAATCGTCTTTGTAGTACATAATGTCTAGTTTTATGTTGAAGTTTGTAAAAGTCGATATTATAACTCATGATTTCGTCAGATGTAAGTATATTTGGGTGTAATATGTGGTATTTAGCTGAAGCAATGCTGTTCTGTATTTGATTAACTTTATCTTCAATATAATTTAGTTTTAGCGTAATGTCTGCATATAGTACTTGAACTGCTATATGATTATTTTTCGATTTTAAATCGCAATTGCATTGCGATCTGATTTCATAGCAGACTGAAGCAACTCAATACTTTTCTGAAAGTGATCATTTATTATGATTTGTTTGTTGAGGTTTTCTATAGCATAGTGATTATTTTCGGATAATAAATTTAAATGGGTTAAAATGTCATTTCTATCTTCGTTATCCATAGTACCAAACAAAAATGTCTGTGCTGAACCAATAATATTTAGTAATCCTCTCTTTTTCCTGTCAGTGAAGCTACGGGAGCTAATTGATTTTATTTTAATTTTAAGTCTTTGTATTTGACTTTCGATAAGACCATTTGGGGGTATATGTAAATTTCTTATTTTTATTTCTATATCTTCTATTATTTCATAATATTGATTAATATCTATTAAATGAAGTACCGTAATGGTTTGATTAATTATTTCCACTGGCCTAATTCTAATTATTTCAAATCCTTTGTTCTGATGAAGTGTACCTTTAGTCGTTGGGATCATTGTTAGGGCAATTACTATCCATATGAGTTTCTGAAAAGTTAAAAGGACGTTTGATATTAGTAGGATGTATATTATCTAGTTTTTGTTTTCTATACTTTGGAACTTCTTTATGGCTAAGGCTTCTATAACTTTTTATATAGCCCTCTCTTCTGTTTTCGATATATTCTTCTCTTTTTTCGTTTTCTTTTTTTAGTACTCTTTTCTTGTTTGCATCAATTCTTTCTTTTATTATATTGTGATCTATTTTATGTTGTTCCACTTCGAAGGGAGTACATTTAATTGATGAATGGTAGGTATTCTTATAGAATTTAATAGCTTTTGCCATTTGTGATATAATTGGTATATTGTCTTCTAGGTTTAATACTCTAATTTTTTCGGTTATGGTATTATTAAGTCGTTCTATGTCCTAAGTTCCTGTGTGACTATTTGGTTTTGTTGCATGATATAATATATTGTTATCATCTAGGAATTTTCGGACATTGACTGTGTTGAACTCGTTGTCAAATACGAATTTTTTTACATTGCCTTTAATAGCTAAAAATTCTCTTAGTTTCTGAATTATGGTTTGATTGTTTCTGTCAGGAATGTGAAAATGAATTGCGAACTTTAAGAATTTATCTATGAAAATAATGAACGATTGCTTCGTGTTTACATATGTATCGACATGTACTATTTCATTAGTGGTGGGGGGGACTTTCGGTAAGGTGCAATTTCGGTTTAATCAGGTTTCTATCATATTTCGCGGATGTGCTATAATCGCAGTATTTTATAACTTCGAGAATCGTTAATTTTAACTTGGGGTTATATATTTTATGTTTTATTCCTTCGTATGTTGGGTTGATTCCTGAGTGACCTGTTCCATTTTTATGATATAACGATATATGTTTTTTGAGTTCATCAATATCTTCGATATCTTTAGCAAAATATGAACATTTAAGAAACTTTACATCGGTTCTATTCTGGTATAATTTTTCTATAACTTTTTGAAATTGATATTTTCTTTAATTGACGCTTGAAAATACTGCAACCTGTCCCTTAAGTGGAAATTGTTTGAGATAATTACCTATTCCTGGGGAATTTAGGTCATCGTTATCTAGAAAGATTCTGGTTTTGTCAAATATACAAATGGAGTCCCTAGTTTTTCTTTCCGTTAGTACTATTTGAAATTTAAAGCGATTAACAACTGTGGTTAAAATTGGGAAATTGTCGTTTACATTTTCCTCTTGAGGATGCATTGTTTCTACTTCCAATGATGATGTAGATCTTTTATCTATCAGATTTTCACCTACATTTATATTTTCTGCTGATTCTCCCTCTTCGACACGATTAAGAAAGTCCGCAATATGATTTTCTTTTCCCTTGATGTATTCAATTTTAGCATTATAGTCCATAAGGAGGACAAGCCATAATTGTAATCTGGGGTTAATGTTTTGCCATTATTTTTGGCTTGTAGCCACTTAAGTGGTTGATGGTCTGTGCTGAGATCAAATTCAATCCCGTATAAATAAGGTCTAATATACTGAGTGCCCCAGACTATAGCTAAGAGCTCTTTTTCGATGGTTGAGTAATTTTTTTCGTGGTCGTTTAATGTTCTGGATGCATAACAGATTGGGTGGCCATCTTGTGTTAAAACAGCCCCCAGTGCATTATTGCTAGCATCAGTTATTAATTTACATTTTTTTTGAAATTTGTGTACCTTAATATAGGAGGGTTTATAAGAATGTCTTTTAATTTTTGAAAAGCTACAATGAAATTGGGATCATTAACGTTGACTTTTTCATTTTTCTTTAAAAATTTTGTCATTGGGGATGCAATTGTAGCATAATCCTTTATAAATTTTCGATAAAACCCAGTCATCACCAGGAAAGACTTGATTTTCTTTTGAGTATTTGGAATCTTTAAATTTTTTATAATTTCTACTTTTGTTGGATTAGGTTTTACACCCTGAGGGGTGAGAATATGACCTAAAAACTCAGTTTGGTGTTGTAGAAAATTACATTTATCAATTTGTATCTTTAATTTAGTTTCTCGGAGCGGATTGAAAATTTTTTTCAGGTTAAGTAAATGCTCATCTAAAGATGTGCTGCATATTAGAATGTTGTCTAGATATACTACGCAAATTTTGTTTATATAGTCTTTCAATACGGAATTCATGAGCCTTTAGAAGCTCGATGGGGCATTTTTTAACCGAAACGGCATTCTTATGAATTCATAATGGCCGAATGGAGTAAAAAATGCGGTTTTCTCCCTATCTTCTGTTTTTACCAAAATTTGGTGGAAGCCCTTCGCTAGATCGAGGGTTGAAAAATGTTGTGCTTTACCCAATTTATCGAGTATTGCTTCCATATGCGGAATAGGGAACTTGTCTGTTTTCGTATACTCGTTGAGTTTCCTGTAATCCACAACGAGTCTCCACTTTTTGATACCAGAGTTGTAAATTTTTTTTGGGACTATCCATAGAGGACTGTTGTAAGGGGAACTACTTTCCTGAATTATATTTTGAGAGAGCATCTCCCGTATTTGATTCTGAATTTCCCACTCATGAACTTGGGGGTATATTTTTGAAAAAAGAGGTGTATTGATAATTGTTGGGATTATATGTTGTACCTCTTCTGTACAAGTTAATTTATCGCCATCTTTATAGAATAAGTCGTTGTATTCGTTTAAAAGTTTTGTTATTTTTAAGTATTCTTCATTATTTAAATTACTTAAATTTAATTCGTAGATATTCTGAAATTTAGTATCGTTAATAGTTTGGATACTATTTATATGATATGGAGATTCTTCATCAAATAGGATTTTCCTTCCGAATATGTTAATATATTTTTTTTCTAAATCTATCTTGGCTTTCAATGGAATAAGAAAATTTTGGCATCATATTTTCTACCTGTAAAGTTAATTATTTTCCACGAAAGTGTACCAGGAATATTAAACTCTTTAGGCATTGCAGTTATTATGCTTTTTAATGTTGAGTTGATTCCATTTAATGTTCGGAACATGAAAGACCTATTTAGTTGTATTTCAAAAAATTCATTTGGGAACTAGTATTAGTTTCTGCGCCGGTATCAATTAAGCAAGTAACTCTTTTATTACCTACTCGTATTGTGATCGTTATTAGGGGTAGCAATCGTTTTGTGGGCTCAAAAGAAAATTTACTTCATTTTCTGCATTGTCTTCTAAATTTCCTATATCCATAGGTATGGGACTATTTCTATATTGTTGAGACTGAGGGTTACCGGCATATTTGTTTTGAACATTGTTGGTTTGATAATTATTTGAAGATTTCTTAATAAAATGTTGTTTATTATTAAAGTTCCTACCAGTTTCTTTCTTTTCACTATTGGCGTTTGTATTGTTTTGTGCAATAGTTTTTTTTTTTTTTTTTGACTTAAAATCTATAGCTCTTTTTTTATCATATAGTAATTTTAATTGAGAAAATCTTTTATAAAGTGAGTCCAATGTAGGTTTTTCGTCTATAATGCAAGATCTAAATTGTCCGTCTATTTTATCTATTAATATTTCCGTTAAATCTCTGTCGACGTTTTGTGGAGAGTATAAGTCAGGTTTTGATTCGTCGTACAGATAAATGTCATTAAGTTTATACTTAGATTCTATAAATACTTTAAATAATTCATTTAAGTTACTTATCTTTATACTTCTTCAATAGTTGATTAAAGAAGAATAAGATGTTTTTCGTCCCAAATCTTTTCTTAGTTGAGTTTTGATGTCTTCCCAGCTGGCGTCGCACAGTGCTTTGTCCCCATATAACGATGGGACAAAAACAGAAGGAGTTGTCAGATATTTTTGAAATTTGGTACACTAGCATAAACTAGCCTAGTTAAGAAAAATATGAATTTTTGGAAAAATCGGCCAAAGGACACGCCTACCTCCCATGTGTCCTGAATGTGAAAAATATAATTTTAGCTTCAATAATGCCCACAAAATTACAAAAAATGGTCATGCTGATACATATGCAAATAGCAACGTGTGTGTAAATTTTTATTTAAATCGGACAAAGGACTCAAGGTCCTGCCATATATTCTTTTTATTAAAAACCCTGTCACTCCTACAAAAATCGTAATAAATTTTGGTATGTTAATTGATATTTGCAAGATATATATTTATGCCAAATTTGGGTAGAATTGGATTATCAATGTGGAAAATACAAAAACATCATTAATTGAAAAATAGGCTAAAACGGTTAAAATACTCTTGCAAAAATAAAACTATAAGGATTTTTGAGAGATAACATAAATGAAAAAATTAAAGATGAAAACTAGCAATGTTAACGTCAAAAAAATCATATCGCACTTGATCCATCCAAATTTTTATTTTTCCACTTTTCAAAAAAAAATCGACGCGTAGTATTAATATCCGCTGTAAAAATATCGTGCTATCTTGGCTACTTTTTGTTAATAAAATGGTTGGTTTAAAAATTCTTTTTCATATACCTTTAATATTAAATTTAAAACTGTTTTGCTTCTACTGAACATTTTGACTTAATACCCTCCTGTTGATTAAGTGCGATATATTTTGATAAAAAAATTAAAATTTTGGATTTTGAAACATAAATTATAATAGCTTAACTTAATAATTATATTTTATAACTCCTAAAATAAAAAACGTTAAAAAAAGATATAAAGACAAACTTATAACAAAGCATCATCGCTACTTGATTCTTCCCAAAACCAATTTTCGCTTGACGAAGACCTCATCTCGTCTTCTATTATCTCATCTTCGATTTCAACATTTTCTCGAAGAATATATTTCTCAATTTCAGCATCTATTATATTATTTTTAATCTTAATGTTTCTCTTTGATGATAATACGGGATCTGAAGACAACAACAAATAGGTCCACTAGCACTCACGATCACTTATGTTAAAGGCAGTTAAATTTGTAACACTTACGGTTTTTATACAATAGCAATTTTTATAGAAAATAAAAATTTCTCTCGCACTTCCGAAAAAAACTTCAAAATCGAAGTCAATCGCAACTTACAATTTACACAATAATTTAAATATGAAACAGAATCTAATTTATAATTTTTTTTGATATTAAGCACTCTTAAATGCCTAATATTTGAGTAAAAATCATAAAATTAGGCATTTCAAAAAACGCATTTTTTTTAAGTTGTGGTAAAAAATAGGCACTAATTTTTGAATACCCTGTTAGTTAAGAGTATAAACTTACAAAAACATGAAAAAAAAATTTCTAATTTTATATAATTTTTTTTTATACTCCATCAAACTTTAGTAATTTTTGGATTTTCAACAAAAAAAGGGTTTTTCAGAGCAATAAAAAACAGTTATTTTGTAAATAAATACTAAATTCTAAATTTTAGTTTAACTGCAAATATATTAAAGTACCTGAAAACCAAATTTCGAGTGATTTAAAAAAAAAAATGAATTTTTCAGAATTATTTTTGTGAAACAACTAAAACCTATATTTCTGTTAAGTCATTTTTGCAAGAAATTATCTGATTTTAACGCCCTCTCGTGGTGGCAAAAGCAATCAGAAATTTTTTTTTTTAACATTTATTTGAGATACCTTATTATCTTTCAAAAAATCTGTATTTAAAAACAATTTGAGACAAAATTTTTTTTTTATTTTTGTCTATGGGTCGAAGCATAGTGCGTCGTCTGCTAGAAGGTTGATTGAATCTGCCACCTTTCCAAAGAATTTTTGGTTTTTTATAATTTTTATTCCGAATTTTTTAAGTTCATCGTTATTGTCACATAATGCAATCAGATTTTCGACAGTTTTTATAAAAGAGGATAGGTTGTCTTTTGGACCAAATGGTTTTATTCTATTATTTGATTGGTATCCAAGCCAAATGTTGTGTTGCGTTGTGACTGTGGCTGTGACTGATATTGTTGATGCTGTTGAAAAATAGCTTAGGCTTGTTGGATTTTCATGTCATACTCCGTTTTCTGTTGTTGCATAATTTGCAAGTGATTTTCTATTTGGTTTTGGAGGACAGCATTCTGTTGTTGCTGCTCTTTTATTGTGGCATCCTGTTTTAGGATGAGACATTCTAATTGTTCGACCCTTTGCTGCATCACTTCAGAATTCATTTTAAATTGTTTTTTTTTTTGTTAACTAGATGAGGCATTCTAATTGTTCGATCCTTTGCGGTATCACTTCAGAATTCATTTTAATTTTTTTTTTTGTTAACTGGAAAATAAACTTTCACTTTATTCAGTTTTGCTTATAAGTTCTTATGTTCTTTGTAACACTTTTTCTTTGCTTTCTAAGGTTCGATTTAATTTTATCTTTAGATAAAATCGTACCGACTGCGCCATTAACGAAATTAAAACAACTTTAGTTGTTAATGCTCGTTTTTAAACTGAAAAACTTTATTTTCAAAAATGTTCAAACTTAAAGCCAAAATTAAAACAAGTAAAAGTGCTATATTCATCTGTGCCGAATCTTAAATACCCTGCACAGATGTAATTCTTCTTTCTTTCTTGCCAAAACAGAAAGTAGGTTTAATTAAAAAGATGTTATCGGTTACTTTTATAATTAAGAAAACGTTTAAATTTTTCGGCTAGGAAGCTAAATGTCCGGCTTTTCTTATATCTAATACCTATGAACGTCTTTCAAAAATATTATATATATTTAATTTACAAACAAAACAAAAAATCCGTTTCATGTACCCCAAAAAGTCCAACCGTAGAATCGTCTTTTAGATTTTGTTGGTTTGTTTTTTTGATATATAAAGTAGGTATAATTCATCATAAAAATCAAAAATAACAAATAAAATGGATGCTTTTATGAATCAGAAAATGTCGATTTGCCAACCCTGGAACCGAATTTTTAATTTTTTAATACTAATTTAATTTTTTCTGACATATAAAACCACAAAATTTGGAATTTATGTATGTACTTTTATGTACCAAAAATATTTCGATTTTCCAACCCTGGATAATAGTTTTTAAAATTTCTAATACCAATTTAATTTTTAGCGAAGTATAAAATAGGTTTAGTTCACTGAAAAAAACCAAAATTGGGAACTTATATGGCTACTTTTATGTACCAAAAAATTTCAATTTTCCAACCCTGGAACCGAATTTATAATTTTTGATACTAGTTTAATTTTTTCTGAAATATCTAATAGGTTTAATTCACTAAAAGCACAAAATTTGGAATTTATGTATGTACTATTATGTACGAAAAATATTTCGATTTTCCAACTCTGGAAGCGAATTTTTATTTTTTTTACCAATGCAATTCTTAGTGAGGTGTAACATAGTTTTACTTGACAAAAAAGTTAAAATTTTTAAACTTTCATGTACCATAAAATATTTCATTTGTCCCACTCTGGATTCGAAATTTTGATTTTTTAAGACTATAATACCAATGTTGTTCTTCCTGAATTATAAAATAGCTTTAATTAGCAAAAAGAAACAACGACAATTGCCTTTTTGGTTACTTTTATGCAGAATAAATATTTCAATTTCCCAACCCTGGAAACGAAATTAAAATTTTGTTTACCAATGCAACTCTTAATGAGGCATAAAATAGTTTTATTTAAGATAAACTTACCATTTGTAATTTTAGGCCATTTTTATGTACCACAAAATATTGCAGTTATCCAACTCTGGAATCTAAATTTTGATTATCTTTTAATTTTTGATACCAATTTTATTTTTCCTGAACTAAAAAATAGTTTTAAGTAGTAAAAAACAACGTCAATTGCCTTTTTGGTTACTTTTATGTAAAAAAAAAATTTCAATATCCCAACCCTGGAAGCGAAATTTAAATTTTTAAAAATTTTCTTTATCAATGCAAATCTTTATGAGGTATAAAGTAGTTTTGTTTAAGAAAAACTCGAATTTTGCAACAATTTTGGTTATTACATGTACTACAAAATATTGCATGTACCAGAAAAAATTTAATTTTTCCAACCCTGGAAACGAAATTTTAATTTTTTTAGTTTTTGTTATCAGAGCAACGCTTCTTGAGGTATAAAGTAGTTTTATTTAAGAAAAATTGCAAATTTTTTACCATTTTGATAAATTTGGATTCGAAATTCTATTTTTTATTTTTGAATTTTTGATGCCAATTTTGTTCTTTCTAAATTATAAGACAGTTTTAGTTAGCAAAAAACAAAAAAAAAACAACATCGGTTGCCTGTTTGATTACTTTCATGCATAAAAAAAATTCAATTTCCCAGCCCTGGAAGCAAAATTTGAATTTAAATTTTTTTTTGCCAATGCAAATCTTATGACGTATGAAGTGGTTTTGTTAAGGAAAAACTTGAAATTTTTAACAATTTTAGTTACTACATGTACTACAAAATACGGAATGGGCCGAAAAAAAAATTTGTAATTTCCCATCCCTGGAAAAAATTTTTTATTTTTCTTCTTGTTTTTAATAGACCATTGAGGCTTCCCAAAGCAAGAAATAGGTTTAATTTACAAACATTAAAAAAAAATAATTGATTTTTGGTATAAATTTTGCGTCGAGAAATAGGTGTAAGCTTCCCAGTTCTGGAACCATACTTCGGATCGTTCTGAATTTCAATAGCACTCTATTTAAGTTCATTTCCAATTCAACGGTCCAAGAACGAAGTCTCTAGTTTTTCTGGGGCTTAGGAAAACCGATTTCACGTACAGACGGACGGACAGACGGACATCGCTCAATCGTCATCGCTATTCATAAGGATCCAGAATATATATATACTTTATGGGGTCCCATGTGCATATCGAAGAAATTACACACGGAATGACAAAACCTTTCACTTTCTTGTGAAGGGTATAATTAATAATACAGCAAATTAAAATTAAGTTTAAGAGTCAGCTGTGTGGTTGTACACAAAAACAAAACTATCAGATTGCAATGAAGTACAAAATATGTTTTAAATATGCAAGTATGTATGTATGTAACTTATGTTTGTATATTCACACATATAGACAGTAGTTATATGTAACCCACGCGACAGTCACGAATAGGGTTGCCAGACGGGCTGGACTTGGCTGGATTGTCCAGCTTTTTCAATGCTTGTCCAGTGTCCAGGTAAAATAAAATTTGTCCAGCTAAACAGAAAATTTTCGAGAAAAAAAAATATTAAACAAAATAGTTTTAATCTATAAATGTCTTTATTGGTACATTTAACAGAATTACTTTTGAAAAAGTGTCGTTATATTAAATTTGTCTACATTACCATCTCTTTTGCATACAGCCAACACAGGCGGTACATTTTTTACAATACAATTTCAAAATGTATCATCTCTAATAGTTTCCCTATTGTATCATCACTAATAATAATCACCAGCACTTAAACAGCTGATCCCATAATACATTTTGTTGGAAGAAGTAAAATGTACTGAGTGTTCTTTTATTTACTTTTTAAATAAGATTCAAATTGTTTAGAGCAACTTATTAAAATGGATAGCGATGAAGAAGCTGGTCCATCAAAAAGAAGACTTACAACATTCTGCGAAGTATGGAAAGTTATCCCAGAATATGCAAAGTGGATACGAAAAAAAGATAATTACACGGTAGAGTGTAAATTGTGTCAAACTGATATTTTAATAAAATATGAAGGAAGTCGGTCGCTAAATAAACATATAAAAACCAAAAAGCATATCAAAATGGAGATGTCGCAGAAAATCTCTCAAACAATTTCCAAGTTTGTAGTTCCAGTAGAGACGAAAATTGAAACACAAATCGCCAGGGCAGAGTTAGTATGTGTTTACCATAACGTTTTGCACGGACTAAGCTACAATAGTCTCAATTGTCAAATTAAGTTGAGTTCTGTTTTATATTGTGATAGCAAAATCGCCAACAAGATAACCTGTGGAAGAACAAAAGCAGCAGCAATTGCCAGAAATGTTTTGGCTCCATTCTCACAACAAGTAACTGTAGATGCTTTAAAAAAGAACTATTATTTTTCTGTAAGTAGCGATGCTTCCAATATTGGTAATGTTAAGACTTACCCATACGCTGTTCAATTCTTTGATCCCGAATACGGAATCCAGTTTTAGACTTTTATAACGATCCCTATGAAACTTCTAAGGATATTTTTTCAAATATAATAAGAATAACTAATGAATGTGATTTAGAAATACAGCAAATATCATCATATAGTGCAGATAATGCTGCAGTGAACTACGGTATTCACAACTCGGTTTGCTAAAAACTGAAAGATACTTCTGATCAAATCGTAAAAGCAAATTGTAATTGTCATATTCTTAACAATTGCGTTAAAAGAGCACTAAATGCTTTATCTGTTGATGTAGAGAGCATTATTATAAAAATATTCAATGAGTTCAGTTCATCGGCAATGACCACTGAGAAATTAAAAGAATGTTTTGCGTTTGCTGGTATAGAATATAAGGAACTTTTGAGGCATATTGCAACTAGGTGGCTCTCCCTTACTGCCAGCTGTGGATCGTCTTATTTTTTGCTGGCCTGCTGTAAAAATGTATTTTTTAAAAAAAGGACAAAATAAGTGCCAAAAAGTTTTATGGGAATTTATTTCATATGGAACTTCTGCAAATGATATCAATGATGAAGATGAATGCAAAACTGAAGGCTTATCGGAAGCATATTTATATTTTATACACAACATAATGCAGGAATTCCATACCACAATTTTGGCTCTTGAAAGTGACTCTTGCACAGTTTTAGAGATGCACGATATAATGAGCCGACTCATGAATAATCTTCAATGTAGATTAAATGACAAATTTTTTGGCAGCAAGGTAATTACTATTTTAAAAAATCTTTCTAATAATGAACAACAAATGTTTATTAAAGAAGCTGAAGATTTTTTAAAAACAGCTATCAGTTATTTAGAAAATCGTTACGATTTTGGAGATGACTCTTTTTTAAAAAAGTTGCATTCTTAAATTTAAAAAAAAATCTATTTTCTTGGGAAGATTTGCAAGAACTCCCAAAAGTTCTAAAAATAGATAAAGCGATAGATAACGATAAATTATACTCGGACTTTTGCAGTTTACGTAAAGTATATGAACAATTGCCAAAAGATTTGTCAAACGACAAAATATGGGCCAACTTTTTTTATAAAAGTGATGAAAATTAGTTCGAAAACTTAAGAAAAGTAGTATGCTTCGTATTTTCTATACCCGTAAGCAACGCCTTTTGTGAAAGGGTTTTTAGTATACTAAATAATCTCTACACAAAAGAAAGAAACCGAATGGCATTCGACATAATTAAAGCGGAAATATTAATTCGCTTAAATTTAGAGAAATCTTGTAAAGATTTTCAACAATTTTTACAGACACCCAAAGGTACAGAATTGGCGAATTCTGTAAGTTCAAATTCGAAATACATGTGGCAGAAAAAGTGATTTTTTAATTTATGATACAAAATAATTTGCAGTTTTGGTATACTTTAGTAACTTAAACTAGATTAAGTTGTTATTTGTTCTGTTAATTTTTGTTCGTTTTTGTTTTTTTTTTAAAGGAGTTAGTGAAGTCAGAAACATTTTTGCAGGCAGGTTTACTGCAGAAAAATCGTTAATATCAGCAAAGAAAAATATAAAATTTAACAGCGAACCCTGCAAAAAATGTAGCCGACTTTAGTTACTTTTTAGTGTATTAAGATTTTTGTTATTTTGTTTTGTTTTTAGTATTAAATTTTAATTCCAACAGATTTAAAAGACTGAATTGAATAATTTTAAATTTTATTTATTTATTTTTTAATAAACGATTTTAAATCTCATATATTTAAAAGACTGAATTGATTTTTTTTAAGTTTAACTTAATTTAATAATTTATGTTCCCAACTAAACTATTACCTTAAATAAAAGTTTTTTAAACAAATTATGGCAACGTTGTTTCCTTTAAAAAAAAATTTAAATGTCCAGCTTTTTTTGGAAAATCCAGCTTTTTTGAACCTGATGTCCAGCTTTCAGCTATTTTGGATCTGGCAACCCTAGCCACGAAGCAGTAATAATGCAAAACATTTTACTATAGATGATCTAATTGAAGCATTTAGAAAAGAATTTATTCAAAAAGAAACTAACATTGGCGGTATCATTGAAAGCTCTAAAGTTTTCTATCGACATTTCAATCTAAAATATGACTACTATGAGATCAGAGTTCGCTGTGGTTATTACAGTAACTATAAATATCATACATTAAACATTTACTGTTTTCAATACAATCCTGATGACGATAGAGATATCTTCCCCGACGAAAGAAACCATAAACATAATTTTGAAACGCAATATCTCACTGAACGTTACTCTAATCTTCTAAATATAAGAACCATCAATATAAAAGATTACACACAAACACTTCACATGAGTATAAAGTAATTCACAACCAAGATGCTCAAAGAAATATTAGATTTTTTAAAATCATGCTCTCATATAATTTCTGATGAAGATAAAACTAAACTTATCAACAACTGGAGTATGCACACAACTTAAAAACCATAAAAAATAAATATGGTGAACATTTTGAGGATTGTGTTTAGTCAAACGAAAACTATACATGTGGACCCGACACCTGTCAATGTCACTACCATAAACTATGCAATAACCAAGCCGAAGATGAAGCAAAAAATATTATCAACTTTTATAATATAATTAAATGCAAAAATTGTACCTTTAATAAATAAAATATTGATTTACTTTGACTTTTCTTCGAATAATAAATTTAATTGCTATATAAATAAACAAACTATTCTTTGTTCCTTATCAACACACAACTATCGCAAATTTTATTTCAAAAACACCCTATCATCAACAACGGCATGTTACGCTCCTTATCACAAAAGTAAAATTCACACACACACACAAACTATTTAGCTCCTTATCACAAAATTTTCCACATTGCATTTCATTTGCGTTATCACAAAATACCCTACCATCGGCAATGGTCGCCTATCACCACACACACATATTAACACCCTACATGTTACAAACCTATCACTCAAACGAACAATGCCGGCTGTAGCGTAGGCATGAGCCAAATTTTGTATGGAAAAAGTGGTCCCGAACCATCCAAAACATACTACTGAAGTGAATTGAGATCATTGAGAAGACTGGTTAAATCGCATAACAATGTCCCGGTTTACACTATGCAATTTTTGTCGCAGCAATTCTTGATATTTAGTGAGAAAGAGCGAGAAAGGAATACAAATGGTATATATTCCTATTTCAGGACTCTCACACAAAATAAGAATCGCAGCGACAAAAAACACACAATGTAAACTGCGACAATGTTAAATCAAGATTAAAAACTTTATTTTTGAGGGCTAAAATAAACATTTCATCTGTTGGAGTGGACTCAACTTCAATGAATTTGAATTGTAAAGTGAAGTTACAAATACCACCAACTAATAATGCTAACAACAATCGTCAACACACACCGCACAATTTTTGTGTAGAGGTGAGGAAAAATATATATATTTCAAAAGTGTAGTGATTTCATCCTTTAGTTTTATTTGTATAGTAAAACAAAAATTAATGAAAATAAAGAAAATTAGAGATATATACATACATACGTCGTCAATGTTAAAATTTCTAACTAACAAAAAATGTGTAATAATTTTATTTAATAATTTCGTATTTTCCTTATGAAACATGCCGCAATTAATAAGAAATCGGTATGGGTTATTCTGTTAACCATATATATGTATGTATGTTATATATACTACTTAATTTGTACGAAATATATCAATTGTGTTATTATTCTTATTTTAATTGAACTCTGGGCCCTTACCGTGTAATTCGATACGAAAATGAAAATCTTTCGAACTAAATTTATGATACGAAATTAAAATGGCACCGGCTTATATTTTCCAACCGCAGTGTTGTATTAATTAGTATATGAGCCCAATAAATGTGTATTTTTTCCAAATGGATTGTGTTTTTTTGTGGATAAATAATTTGTATGACGCTGCCATACCAGAAAGAGTTCAAACAAAATTGGTAAGGCACAATTCTGACATCATGGCTTTAAATGACAAAAAGTAAGTACATAATGTAAAATATTGTCAAAATGTATATTCAAAACTATTTAATTTCTTTTAGCTTTATCAAAAATTTTAGCCTCAGCAAAGATGCCTTTATGTAATTGTTTAATTCCATAAAAGATCATTTGAAATGCACTCAAAGGTCTACAACCATATCGCCTTTGCTGAAATTAGCCGTATCGCTGAAGTTTTTAGGCAAAGGTGGCTATCAACACCAAATTGATCACAATTGTGGGGAATCTCACAGCAATCAATTTCTAGTAGTATTACAGAGGTATGTCAAGCAATCGAGGATATTCTATGCCCAAACACATCGTTTTTGAAATGACTAATGCAAAAAGAGAGAAGCGAAAATGTATTTTTTTTAATAAGTGTGGAATACCATACGAATATTTGTATATAGGAAGAAAGTTGAAACACAGCATAAATGTAATGGTGGTAAGAGACAATGGTAAAGTCTGAATATGTATTTAAAAAATCCACTAAATTGTTATAAACATTTATAATTAATCGCAGATCTGTGACCACCAAATATCTGGTACCGATCTCGCTTTGGCCCTACTTGGCGTTTAATCTACATATGTTGGAGTTGATGGTTTTTCTATAAAATTTCTAAAGACTGTTTATCCATATATTGACTGACATCTTCTCCATTTTTTTAACTGCATTCTCACTTACACGAAGAGTTGGAAGATGTCGCATATTATACTGATTCCAAAATCCGGTCGTCAACTATCTGCCGATAACGTGAGACCAATCAGTATTTTAACTACACTATCTAAGGTTATGGAAGCCATTATGAAGGGTCAGGTTACGAGGTGGATTGAGAGGAGATGTTTGCTAAACGAATGTCAATATGGCAGAAATACGGGACTGCTTTTAACCGGGCTTACTGATCACATTAGAGGAAATCTAAACTCGGGCAGACTGAGTGTGCTGGTCTCTGTTAACTTATCAAAGGCATTTGATCAGGTTGATCATACATTATTGATCAAGAAACTAAACGCAAATTTGGTTTCTCGATTTCACCTTGTCGTTTATTTTGGTCGTACTTGTCTTGCCGTGAGCAGTTCTTGTCTTTTAATGGTTTGTGCTTTAATGTTAGACAACTTAGATCAGGGGTTCCACATTGTTCTGTTATTGGACCTCTTTTATTCTCCCTGTTCCTTGATGATTTGTTTAATGAGTTTAGCTTTGGAAGCCCATTTACATTTGCAGACACATTCAACTATAATGGTCAGGGGAGAGCGAATTCTATTAAATTTGAACTTTCTGTTTTGCAAAATTGGATACAGGCAAATAGACTTAATTAATCCCTATTGTATTCTGATATTTTAAAGCTTAAGGTCTATTTATTTTAGTTTAATTTTTAATTTCAATATTTCGTCACTCCTTTGTGTGACTTCTTCAGGAAATTAATTATTTTATTTGATATGAAAAAAAATTTTGTTTTTGAAACAAAATTATTTGTCAACAAAATACAAAAAGATTCAAACAAATTTTAAATAAATTTACAATATATGAACAATAATAAAATATTTAAACCTACACATGCATATACATATATTTAAAAAACATTTATAAAAAACTATTTTTAAATCGTATATACATACATACGCATACATACACATACACATATAGAGATGTACACATACATACATATGCATACATACACATACATAAACATATATATATATATATATATATATATATATATATATATATATATATACATATACATACATATATACTTATAAACATATTTTTCAACAACAATCTGGAAATTACAAACAAATTTAAATACATTTATAAAACATATTAGAACAAAATATTTAAACGTATACATGTATATATAATTCTTGTGTCTAATTTTTTTTAACCTTTTTTTCTTTTAATAGTAAATAAATTTGTTTAAGCTTTTAGGTTATTTTATATTAATAATAATTGTTCGATATTTCGCTAACCATCGGTTAGCTTCTTTAGGAAATTATTTAGTTTTGTCAAAAAAAATTTTTCTTTTCAATTAGTATATACAAAAAATTTTTTAACAACATACATAATAAATTTTAAATATTAAAAAAATACTAACTCTAAAAATGTATAAATAGGATAAATTAGTAGAATTTTAAATATTAAAACATACTAACTCTAAAATGTATAATTATTATAAACTTTAATTATATACAATAATATAATGAAACCGGTGTGTGTTAACTACAATTCTTTTAACGTTGCGTAATTAAATAAATAGTATAAATTAGTAAAATTTTAAATATTAAAACATCCTAACTCTAAAATGTATAAATATTTCAAATTTTAATTATACATATATATATACAACACATATACATATATATATATATATATATATATATATACATATATATATATATATATATATATATATATATATATATAATATACATGCATACATACACACATATATATGTATATATATATATATATATATATATATATATACATATATATATATATATATATTTGTTATATAAAATATGTTAACATAATACAAGAATAACTTCATAAAGTTTATTATAAATTATCTTAACATATGCATAAAGCGCAAATATTTTAACATAATAATCAGGTCATTTTTTCAAGCATTTTGCTGGAAAAGCTTGATTTCGCTTATTTTGTACCTTTTTTTGCAAAATTGCTTTATTTGATACACTCTGCTTGAATTTGCTTATAATGCAATTTGGCAGCCCTTAAAAATAATTTTTGAGTCTTTCTGTTGCAAATAAAAAGCAAAAGTGTGTTTGTCATTTTCTCACACATGCAATTTTCTATTCTTTAACTCTTGACATTGCTACATAGCATTTGTTAATGTGTAGTTGTGCTTCTGAAAAAAACAGTTAGTTTCTGGTTAACTATTGTAATTTATTTAAACTGTGAACAATATTCTGTGTAACCAAAAATGCCTAAGGAAACTAAAAAAGAATTTAATGCTCGTATTGTAAGAGAATATCCAGGAGTGTTTAAGGCTGATAGGTCAATTCTTTTTTGTGTGCTTTGCAATTGTACAATTTCTGGATGCAAAGTATATAACGTTCAGCAGCATTTAGGAACGGCTAAACACAAAAAGTTCGATGAAAAAACTCAAACAACTCCTTCACAATCATTGTTGACAAGTTACACAAGTGACCCGAGTATAAACCAATTTAGCATGGAATTATGCCAAACATTTTTGGCAGCAAATATTCCATTACATAAAATAAATAATTCAGACGTTAAATCTTTCTTGGAAAAGTATACAAAACATTCTGTACCATCTGAGACAGTTCTACGAAATAAATATGTACCCACACTTTATGAAAAGTATAATAAGAAACTGCAATCGAAAGCTTTTAATAAAAAAATCTGGGTTTCTTTAGATGAAACAACTGATAGTCAAAAACGCCTGGTTGCAAACTTTGTTTTTGGCATATTGGACGAAACAGAAAAATAAAAGTCTTATCTTCTTAATTTGGCACACATCGAAAGAGCTAACAATAGCTCTATGGCAGCTTTTTTTACAGATAGTTTGCAATTATTATGGCCCAATGGTATGTCTTTATACAGTTCAAATTTCATGATCAGGTTCTAGTTTAAAAATATTTTTTATTTAAACAGGTATTGAATATAAAAACGTTATGTTGGTTGTTACTGACGCGGCACCGTATATGGTTTATGCAATGAAATCATTAAAAATTTTATACCCGCAGATGGTTCACGTTACGTGCCTATCTCATGGACTGCATATAGTTGCAGATTTCATACTCTTGCACTTCGTAGATGTAAACTCCCTTATTGCAAATTGCAAAGCTGTTTTTCTGTAGGTATGTTACACATACATACTATGTGTGGTATATATGTACATATGTATATATACTATACAAGTTTAATTCAATCATGAACCTCTAGGCACCATCTCGGATTGGTTTATTGCACGATATGTATCCAAATATAACCGACCCCCCCGCTCCTTGTATAACTAGATTGGGTACTTGGCTCAAAGCTGGTATTTATTATTGTGACAACTATACAGAAATTTACAATGTGTTAAATGCACTTTCCGATGATGATGCGGAATCAATATGTAAAGCAAAAACTCTATTTAAAAATGAATCTTTAAAATCGGATCTTGCGTACATAAAATATAATTTCGAAGTATAATCAAACTAGAAAAAAGAGGACTTTCTTTAAAAGAAAGCTTGTCCATCATAGAAGAAGTGGAAGAAAAGATGAAAAATCTTGAAAACAAAATATTTTTTGAAAAGTTCAATAAAGTTATGAATCGAAACGTTGGAATTAATTAAAATTAAAAATAATATTTTTCTAAACAAAAGCGAAGCTGATGAATATATTGATTCGCTATCTCCAAGCGAATTATTGTTGTTTAAGTTCGCTCCTACTACATCCAATGATGTAGAAAGAATTTTTTCAATATATTCTACAGTTTTATGCGATAATCGAAGATCTTTCCTTTTTGGAAATCTAAAAAAACATATGATTGTGCTTTGTAATAAAAAATTATTTCAGTAAAATAAATGAAAAGTGGTTATATTGTTTAATTTTTGGAAGCTTATTTGAGCTTTTTTTTTTGCTTATTCTTGGGCTTATTTTGTGTTTATTTTGCGCTTTTTTGCTTGCTTTTTTTCTTTAATTTTGTGCATATTTAAACTTGCCCTGATAATAATTATTATTATCAATTTTAAATCCATACATGCATGCATATGTCAAAATATTTTATATATTGTGTATATAATTTAAGATAAACAAATAATTCTAATAACTTAATTTCTATGAATTAAATATCTATAGTTTTGAGCTAAATTGTCAGTATCAATCTTAAAGTTCATTCTATCTCTAATAGGTATATTAATAATTTCTAACATTTCTAACATAAGTCTTCGTTTATAATTGCTTTCTGTTCTTAAAACTGATGCATTTTCAAAGTCAGGATAGTGATTAAATTTAAAACAATTAGATGATAATGCTGTTTTTTCTGAATTAATATGTCTATATTTTTGATTACTTTTATGTTTTGCTATTCTGGTTTTTAATTTATTTTTTGTTGTTAAAAGAATTGTAGTTAACACACACCGGTTTCATTATATTATTATACATAATTAAAGTTTATAATAATTATACATTTTGGAGTTAGTATGTTTTAATATTTAAAATTCTACTAATTTATACTATTTATACATTTTTAGAGTTAGTATTTTTTTAATATTTAAAATTTATGATGTATGTTGTTAAAAAAAAAATTGTTTGTATAGACTAATTGAAAAGAAAAAATTTTTTTGACAAAACTAAATAATTTCCTGAAGAAGCTAACCGATGGTTAGCGAAATATCGAACAATTATTATTAATATAAAATAACCTAAAAGCTTAAACAAATTTATTTACATGTATATATATTTTAAAAATTGTAAGCTGCTGTTCACTCTATTCGTATAAATGTATACATACATATGTAGTTTATAGACATATGTACATAAAAATTTTTTTTAACATATACACATATACGTATAAACATATCTACATAATTAGCAACAAAATTCAAAATGTTTTAAACAAATTTAAATAAATTATATACATATACACATATTTTTCAACAAAATTCAAAAAGTTTGAAAAACAAGTTAAAATAAACAACATACATATTTGAACAGTAAAGCCTAGTACTCTGTTTGAATTTGTGGAATATGTTCCGCAACATCAGTTATATCAGTTTCAGTTTTTTTCCTTTTTAATTGAAATTATGTTTTTCATTTTCAATGAGAAAATTTTTAATTTCAAAATATTATCGTACGAAATAAATAACATTCATGTTATTTCACATGTTTTTCATAATTAAAACAGAGTACTAGTCTATCAACATTTTTCCACAAATATTTCGATTGAATATTTTTTGTATGGGTTCTGTCAGAATTTCACATGAAATTTGAAACAGAGTACTAGGCTTAATATTGAAACATTGTCAAATTTTGGATAATGGTTAAATCTAGAACAATGTGAAGATAATGCAGTTTTTTGTGAATTTATATCTCTATGTCTTTGATCAGTTTTATGTCTTGCAATCCTAGTTTTTAATTTGTTCTTTGTTCTACCTATATATACCTTATTGCAATCTTCATTGTCATTTCCATTACAAGGTATTTTATAAACTAAATTCGATCTGTCTAATTTATCAACTTTAACTTTTGTCTTACTAAAAAACTTATTTAATGTATTATAACTTCTATAAGCTACTGTATATTTTTCAGAATCACATATTCCTGATTTACCAATGCGTTCTGATATTCCAGATACATAATTTAAAGATTTGTAAATTTTTGGTTCATTTACATTTCTATTTATGTTACTATTTCTTAATCCATATTGATTTATTAATCATTATTCCTTAATATATTCTTAATATTATTTTTTCCATGAAATCTACTGTCACTAATTGTTAAAACTTTATCCACAAAATTTTTAGCTGTATTAATAATAACTTTTTTATTATGTTTCGAATAATAATTAATAATTCTTCCTGAAGATGTTGGTTTCTGGTACCAATCTATTAATAAATTTCTATTCTTTCTAATTATTAAAGTATATAAATATGAAATCATACAGTTACTTTCTTTTTCCATAGCAAATTTAATACAACTTTTAAACTCATTTAATGCCATCAACATATTATCTATTCCATCTTCAGAAATTATGCAAAATAAATCGTCTACATATTTACTCGTAATAGTAAATGAGTCAACAAAAATGTGTACATACATACTTACATATGTACATATATTTCTTTTTGTTTAGAAGAGATCAGTGGTCAAAACTAAAGTAGCTGATGAAAAAATTGCAGAAGTTGTTAAATTTGACATACAATGCCGCCAAGAACTGCACCGACTACAGGTAGAGAATGAAGAGAAGAAATTCAAATGCCAGGAAGAATTGCACATTCTTCAAGTAGCAAACGAGGAAAAGAAAACAAGAGACCTTCACCTTGAATATCAAATTCTTAAAGAGAAGAGCGCGTATTTAAAAGAATAAGAGAAGTTTTTAAAAACAAACCAGGTCAGTACTTTTTATTTACATATGTATCTTAGCTATGACATAGTGAGCGACTTTTGGATTTCGAAATGCTACAACCGCTTATTTTGTGAAGTTTGGAAAAAAATGAATGTGGTAAAAAATGGGAGTGGTGGGGTGGGGGCAAATGGCCGCTCATCGAGGTCAAAGTTGAAGGAAAAGGTTAAAAAATCCACAAAATGAGCCATAACTGCTGCAGAGTCACCCTTAGAGGGATAAAATGTGAGACCAGCCCCAATTAATTTTTCATCCCCAACATTTTTGCTGAACATACCTACCCCCTATCACCACTCCTTAAGGGGGCTCCCATGCAAAAGTAAAATTTTTATAAAATTGGCTTGCACCGTTCTAACTGCCATATGGGTGCTCCTAGAGGTGTAAAATATATGAACGGCACCCAATTTTGTTGTAATTCCAAACTTCTTTCAAAACATAGTTACCTTCTATCCTCAATCATTAGGGTTGTTCCCATACAAATTTTTTTTTATGAAATTGAATTTGATTTAGCAGTTTAGTTATTCATTAATTTATTTTATCAATTTATTTTTAGAATAAACTGGATATTTTTTTCTATTTTCGGCAACGACTTGCAGCAAAAATATTTTTTCTTCCTCGTTACGGCACGATACATTGTTGTAGTCCTCTATAAATTTTACGCCTCTTTCGGCGGCATCGTTGACAACATGCAATTGACGCAATATTTCCAGTGCATGCTGGAAGTCTTCATGCTCTTCCCAGGTTTCTGGATCAGAAAGAATAAAATCTTTTGACAATCCGTGGCGGGTGAAAAACTTTGCTGTCTCTGGTGTAACGAAATGGCTCAAATTTTTCTTCATAAGCTCTTCGTTTACTTCCTTTTGTGCCAATGAAATTCTTTTCACACTTTCGAAACCGCAAAAATATACTGGAGTGGCACCATCCTGATCACCAGTTTTACCGCTACAATTCAAATTTAATTTGTCTTCTTCTAGCTTGATATCACACAACTTATCTCGCTCGCTATCTTCGTCGGAGGATTCGCCCATGTCACTGTCGGACAGCTCTTCCTGGTATTCCTCTTTATCTTTTTCAAATGTAAGAATTGCATCTGCCATTTTTCGCTTGATATCAAAGGGTAAATTTTTGTCAAATAATGTAAATGCAACAGCTTCACCACTAAGATACCATAGATGTCCAGAGAATCTCTTCACTAACCGCTGCGAAACTCCCTTATCAATTGTAGCATAATGAACAATTGCTTTTATAAAATTCAAATCATTGTTTGGAGCTCCTATCGCTTTGCTAGTACTAAACTAAGCTTTGATGTAGAGAGTTACAATGAAAATGGTAACATCGCGAAGTCCATTTAAATCAATTTTGCTCAAGTCAAGATATTTTCGGAATAAAAACATTTTGACACAGTAAATGCCTTTCGCCATCCACCGAGCATGACTGATAGGTCCTGGTTGACTAAAGTTATAGTTGGGAGTATTTACACCAAGGAACAGTAAAACGATTTCAAGAAATTCCTTGTAGTCGCCTCTGGGCTGTTGTTCTTTTAATTCAGACAAACAAAACGACTTGGTATCAATTTGGATTTGGACCGGTATTTGCGATGCCACTTCATTATCTTTTATGCCAGGACTGTATGGTTTATCTTTAATATTTTCCCATTGTTCTTTAAAACGCGCAAACATTGGCACTCCTGATCCAGTCATTTTGCCAAATTTGGCTTCAAATACTTCCTTCAGTTGTAATTCATAAATATGATGTCTGCATGGCAGATAGAGAAGATCTCGTTCTAGTAATTGCTCAAGCATTAAAGATGCACCTTGAAATTTGCCAGTGTTTGTTGACGTGGTGTCGAAAGAAATAGCTTGAACGCGGTCAGCGATTTTCCACTCAAGCAAAAGAGCGTAAATGGCTTCCGCAATACGTTTACCTTTTCCTGATGGTATCTTTGGCACACCCAAGAGCTGCTCGTTACCATCATATGTGACGACAACTGGAAGTCGATCAACTTTTTTTCCACCGCCTTGAAAGTCCACCAACATTTTTCCATCCCAGTGCACATTAAAAAATTTCGTCTCAGCCAACTAAAAACGCATAAATTGTAAATTCCCTTTACATATTTTACAGAAATATATAAAATTTCATACCTTCGGACTTTCCTTCAAAAATGTAGTGATCTGCTGTCGATTTTGTGTACGTGCTTGTAGAAGGGATGTTCGATTGATGATATACTTTCTAGGGTCAAGTTGAAAAGCTCGAGCCGTAGCAATCAATATACGAACTGCTGCAACGTCCGATGTCTTACATCTGTCGAAAACAGCTACTAGATCCGGAGTAATGCATTCGATGTAGCCCCTTGTTCCCCTCGGTAGTTTCTTACGTAATAGCGTTCCGTCATTGAAAACGTCGTGCTCAGTGCCTGAATCACTCGATTCGGTGGATGAAATATTAGTAACTTAAATTATATAGAGCACATGTGTGAATATTGTGTATGTATGTATTTATGTATGTAATAATAATAATAGTAATTACCTGCTTTTGCGAATACATTTTGAAGCTTTGCGCGTTTTCCCCGTTCTTCTTCTTGCTTGTCACGTTCCAATCGCCTTTTGTTTTGTGCGGCTAGAATTTTGTCAACACCGGCCATGCATCCTGGGACATCATGACTGTGTCAGTTACCAAGTATGCACTTTCATCAGAACTAATTTTACGAAATCCTGTGCCATAAAAATACATCTTCAGCACTTATTTTCTAGACTGCAATTTCGTACCCATTATATTTGAGCATGGTTGTCCGATTAAAAAAAGCTCAGTGCTCGATCTCAAACTTTTCGCAACGCCGGTCGATGTTGATGCCATTTTTATTACAAATAATTCACAAATTTATTTCACAATCACAAATATAAAATCCTTTAGTCAGCTTCTTTTAATTACAAAACAAAGATTGATCTTTTATTTGATTTGCACAAAAAGAAGTAAACGAAGAGTTCATGAAGAAAAATTTGAGCCATTACGATATCGTTACACCAGAGTATGATGAGTATGATGGCCACGTCGAATTAATACAACATCTACATATAAATCAACGTTATTGTGAGTATGAGTATATTAGAGCAGTGAAATTATAATCATGTCACCTACTTATATGTATTTAAAATTTCATAAAAAATATTTGTATGGGAACCACTCTAATGATTGAGGATAGAAGGTAACTATGTTTTGAAAGAAGTTTGGAATTACAACAAAATTGGGTGTCGCTCATATATTTTACACCTCTAGGAGCACCCATATGGCAGTTAGAACGGTGCAAGCCAATTTTATAAAAATTTTACTTTTGCATGGGAGCCCCCTTAAGGAGTGGTGATAGGGGGTAGGTATGTTTACCAAAAATGTTGGGGACGAAAAATTAATTGGGGCTGGTCTCACATTTTATCCCTCTAAGGGTGACTCTGCAGTAGTTATGGCTCATTTTGTGGATTTTTTAACCTTTTCCTTCAACTTTGACCTCGATGAGCGGTCATTTGACCCCACCCCACCACCCCCATTTTTTGCCACATTCATTTTTTTTCCAAACCTCACAAAATAAGCGGTTGTAGCATTTCGAAATATTGTTGCTAAGAATCTGCATATATCACTATGTCATAGCTAATGTATCTATCTAATAATACAAAGTTGTATGTAGTAATCTATTTGTTAATTTAAATTAATTCAAAAGTGTTTTTCGATGAACGTTTTTAAAACAATTGCTGCTCCTCTTCCTTGTAGTTCTGTATCAAAGATTTCATTTCCTTCTATTTCATTTTCTTCCGTGTGTTCCTCTACGGTGTAATCATCTAAAATACATACATATTTATATCAATATATTTTCTATATTTTATATTTTTCGCAGATAAAATGAAGATGAAAGATGACATTACTGAGAATGTTCAAAAATGATGAAATTTTTGTGATATTAAACCAATAATGAATTTAAGATGTAATACGAAAATTTTTTTACCCTAATATTGTATGTGATATGAATTGACTGATTTTTTTTTGTGTTATGTAGTTACTTAATAGTTTTTGTAAGTTTTATTTTTTTTAATAAAATACAGTAAAATTGTAAATAATTTCAATGAAATACAAAATTCTAATATCAATTGGCACCGGTGTTAACAGGTGAACCTAGTCGTATGCTTCACTTACATTTCGTTTCCATATGAAACAGGTGAACTACTTTAGGGCCTATTATTCTTACCTGGAACAACATAATTTTCCTCAATAGCAATATTGTGAAGTACTGCTAGAGCGACAATTAAAGTTTTTCCATTTGCTAGATTAACAGTCAACCCATCTAACAAGCAGCGAAATCGTTGCTTCCAAACCCCGAAGCAACGTTCCACGGGGTTTCTAGTACATATCTGGGCAGAATTGTATCTGTTCTCTTTTTCATTTTGTGGTTTCGATAGTGGGGTAAAGAGATACGTCTGCAGTTTATAGCCCGAGTCTCCCAGTAAACGACCTCTGAACTCTCCGCTTTCAAAGCGTTGTTTAATTGTTGACTCGTTGAAAATACGACAGTCATGAGTACTTCCTCTCCATCTTGCAACAATATCTCTAATTTTCAATTTTGCATCGCAAACCACCTAATATAAATTAAACAATGTATATTTTTTCCATTATTGTGAGAACATTAAAACTAACCTGCACATTCAGGGAATAGTATCCTTTTCTGTTTATATAATATTGGGCTAAGTCACCTCCAGTTTTCTTTATACGTATGTGCGTACCATCGATTGCACCAATAACGCCTGGAAAATTCTTAATTTTTTTGAATTCCCTCATAAGACCTTCTTCCTCTATTAAAGATGCAGGCATTTTTACTTTTCTGCTGCCCCAAAGAGCTAAAGCGCGAGCTACTCTGGCTGAAATTCTGCAAACCGTTGCTTGTGCCCATGAAGATCTCCTGCATCATCTTGAACTTACAAATTGATTTATTTATTATGGTAATATTTTCAAAATCATAGGTTTATACTTCTCTTCGACCCCAACAACGCAATGCTACCAAAACCTGCAAATCGACTGAGGTGCCGCAGCCTCTTGCATCTTTTTCAATTTCTGGCTTAACCATTTCAATGATTTTTAAAACGGTGGATTTGTTGAAGCGATACCTTGCTTAAATTGATTTTCCGGCAGTGTGAAGGGATTTTTTCTCTTCCTAAACGTTTTAGGTCGTCGCGTAGTCGACATTTCGGCGATGGATTTTAAAATCATTGTTTGTAAAACCAATTTAATTGAATTATAATTATAATTAGCAAAAATATACACAAAATTGTTCCAAATTTTATTCACAATTATTGCAATTTTATGTAAACAAACTTAGAAATGTCACCTTATTGAACTGTACTTCATAAAGATCTTCATAAAGATCTATGAAACGTTTAATAAGCTATTAACCGTTTATGAATACTCTTTTTTCAACTTTTGCTTATTAATTTTCTATGAAGCTGTTAATGTGAATCAGACTGTTTGTCATTTAGTTTTATGACTACACGTCCAATACAACTGTCAAGTAATCTCTCCATAACAATATCAGCCACTATAGGAGAAGCTGGAGATCCCATTGGTAAAACTTGTTGTTGTAAATATATTTTTCCATCATATTGAAAATATCTGTTATCTTCTATACAAAATCTCAATATGCGTAAAAATAAGCATTTATATATTTTAGTATATCTCTCTATTATATCCCATTTCTCCTCAATAGTACTTATTGCTAAATCAACGGGTATAGTGGGAAATAAAGATACTACATCAAATGAAACTAATCTTTCATCACTACCTATTTCTAGATTTAATAATCTGTTTTTAAATTCTAACCCATCTTTAACATTATATACTGAATTTTCAGTAATCTTTTTTAAAATATCTATAATATATTTACATAAATGATATGATGACAAATTGGTCTCAATGGGAACTGATCTTCATGTATTTTCGGCAAACCATATAATCTAGGTGCTACTGCAATATTAGTCTTAAGTTTATACTTTTCTATATCTGTAATAATCTTATTTCTGTAAAGATCATCAACAATGTTATTGTTAACTTTCATTAATTTATTCGTTGGGTCTCTATTTAGCAAGGAATATTTTGAAGCATCTCCTATAATATTATTAATACGTATATTATAATCTTGTTTTTCAATAGCTACTGTTGCATTACCTTTATCAGCTTTTAAAATTAAAATATTCCTATTTCTTTTTAAAAATATTTCTGTTTCCCTTACTTTGTCTAACATATATTTATCTCTATTTGATAATCTTATTTTATTCATATGATTATCAATAAATGATGTTAACCTATTTCTAGATATTTCTTGTTCTTCACTTTCAGCTTTAGTTTGAACCAGATCTTCCCCATCTGCTAACATTTTTAACATTGGAAATTCTTCTCTTTTAGTAGGTAATGCGTGTTTACGACCTAATGAAAGAGTCCACTGAACATCTATTGGTATATCATAACTAGTTTTATTTATAAACCATTTGTTATTAAATTTTATTCCTAGTTCCTCTCTTTGTAAATTCCTTAAACAATCGAATTTCTTCTTATGAATTCTTTTTATCTTTTCATTTAATGCTATTGTTAACCCATCTTCATATTGTAAAAAATCTTTAAATTCTCTTCTAGTAAGATGTCTACTCAAATTTATTTTAACTACATTTATCTCACTTTGAAAATGTTTCAATAGTTCGTGTTTTTGTTTTAATGCATATTTCAAAATTTTGTTATGCATGTCATTTGTATACCTATAAATTATCCTCTGTACTGCCGGAACTTGCTCCACATTGAAAATACTTGATACATTCCTTGTTGAGCTTGAAATGAATTTTGGAATGATGCCTGCATTTCTGCAACGTATCAAAAATGTTATAGTTGATTTGGTCCTAAGAATTTTATCCCTCATAGTCTTGAATCTATTAATAAGTCCTCTGACTTGATTATTCTTTTTAAATCTGCTGTAGCTCATGTCCTTTCCTTTTTCTTTAAAGTTATTGTGTGCTCTTGAAATTGTTAAATTCTTCTGTTTTCTTGACCTCTTTTTAATTATTATTGTATTCTGATATTTTTAAGCTTAAGGTCTCTTTATTTTAGTTTAATTTTTAATTTCAATATTTCGTCACTCCTTTGTGTGACTTCTTCAGGAAATTAATTATTTTATTTGATATGAAAAAATATTTTGTTTTTGAACAAAATACAAAAAGATTCAAACAAATTTTAAATAAATTTACAATATATAACAATAATAAAATATTTAAACCGATACATGCATATATATATATATATATATATATATATATATATATATACATACATATATATATATATATATATATACATGTAAACACATACATATGCATACACATACATACGCACATATACATACATACATACACATATACATACATATATATATATATATATATATATATATATATATTATAGGTCTAATTCATAAAAAATATATGATGCCTATAACATCGTTATTTGACATATTTCTATGGAAAAGTTGTCAAATAAGAAGATTATAAGCATGAAATATTTTTATGAATTACGCCTTATATATATACATATATATATATATATATATATATATAAGTATATATATATATATATATATATATATATATATATATATAAATATATATATATATATATATATATATATATATATATATATATATATATATATATATATACAAATTAATAATACATATAAATATAAACAAAAACACATATACATATATACTTATAAACATATTTTTCAACAACAATCTGGAAGTTACAAACAAATTTAAATACATTTATAAAACATATTAGAACAAAATATTTAATCCCGATAAAACGAAAGCTATTGTCTTTGGATTGAAAAAGTCAGATAGTCTCTGCTTGGACTTGAGGATATTGGATGCTTCTATTGAAATTGTCGACAATGTTACGTGCCTTGGTGTGATACTGGATAATAGATTATCGTTTACACAACACATTGATAGAGTCTGATCTATGATTTGTTTTACCCTACGAAGGTTACATCACTTGAATCTGGTTCTTCCTCTACATGTTAAAAGGATTGTTGCTCATGCTCTACTCTTGTCGCAGATCAACTATTGCATGGAAGTTTACTCTGGCTGTATCTTAGGTAGTAGGAATAGGATAAGGCTTATTATAAACAAGGTGGTGAGATTTGTCTATGGACTTGGTGCACATGTCTCGATTTACTTAAAGGATTTCCTGAATTTCTCTTTCGACGACTATCTGAAATTTCGATTACACATATACCTCTATAATATTATTAAATTTCAAAGGCCTGCTTTTATTGTCGAGATGATATCGTTTATTAATACGATTAGAAATCCTCACATTTTCATACATCACAAAAATACATTATGAAAATTCTTTCGCGGTACGTGTAGCCCGTCTGTGGAACTACTTACCTAGAAGCTTACTTAACTTTGATATGTCAAGGTCAACATTTAAGCGGAGTCTACTAATATATTTTAATACGCCTAATGTATAATTAGGATTATTGGCCTAAGCTGAAGACTATTATAAGGTTAATTGATAATTCGTTATATATATGGTATTATTGATACCTACATGGATCTGTGTTTCAGATATATAGTTATTGATATGTATGCTTCCTTACCAAAAATTAAAAAAAAAACAAATTTTCTTTTTTGTTAAATATATTTTTATTGTAACGCTATTGTTCATAGAATTGTTATCTTGTAATATTTTAGCATTGGCCGATAGGCCACATGTATTACGTTATTGAATTAAATAAATGAAATGTATATAAAATCTGTCAATGGTCGTTTTGGGGGAGCGAATCACGATTCCCATATTTGGAGTTTATCTAATGAAAGAAAGCGTATAAACTTGGGGATACAGAAACCAGAATTCTTGGTAAGACCGAATATTTGACTATGTAAAATATTATACCAAAATGTTTTGCCTGAACATATAATTTCAGGTGACTCCGGTTACCCCCTCGAGTCATGAATTTTAACTCCTTACAGAAATGTATCTGAAAATTCTGGAAAGTCAATATTCAATGATCAACACTCAAAAGGAAGATCGATAATTGAAAGGACTTTTGGAATCTTAAAAGGGATATATCGATGTCTGTTAGCAGCAAGAGAACTACATTATTCGCCATGGAAAGCCGTACAAATTCACAATGTGTGCTGCGCATTGCATAATATTTGGTTGGATTTTAAAGTTGAGAATCCAATGTTTGAATATGATATTGAACGTTCTCAACCGCGCACCTTAAGTAACATTGAAGAAAATTTACATTACAATAATGTAGCTTAAAAAATAAGGACTAAATTAAGCATAATTTGAAATGAAACCAATAAAAATAAACGCATATACATATATTAAACAAAATTTCAAAATTTCATTTAAGAATTGCACATTAGTCAATACTTAGAATTGCATATTGGTCTTGTTTTAGAAGTGATATATATATATATATATATATATATATTATAGGTCTAATTCATAAAAAATATATGATGCCTATAACATCGTTATTTGACATATTTCTATGGAAAAGTTGTCAAATAAGAAGATTATAAGCATGAAATATTTTTATGAATTACGCCTTATATATATACATATATATATATATATATATATATATATATATATATATATAAGTATATATATATATATATATATATATATATATAAATATATATATATATATACATATATATATATATATATATATATATATATATATACAAATTAATAATACATATAAATATAAACAAAAACACATATACATACATACTTATAAACATATTTTTCAACAACAATCTGGAAGTTACAAACAAATTTAAATACATTTATAAAACATATTAGAACAAAATATTTAATCCCGATAAAACGAAAGCTATTGTCTTTGGATTGAAAAAGTCAGATAGTCTCTGCTTGGACTTGAGGATATTGGATGCTTCTATTGAAATTGTCGACAATGTTACGTGCCTTGGTGTGATACTGGATAATAGATTATCGTTTACACAACACATTGATAGAGTCTGCTCTATGATTTGTTTTACCCTACGAAGGTTACATCACTTGAATCTGGTTCTTCCTCTACATGTTAAAAGGATTGTTGCTCATGCTCTACTCTTGTCGCAGATCAACTATTGCATGGAAGTTTACTCTGGCTGTATCTTAGGTAGTAGGAATAGGATAAGGCTTATTATAAACAAGGTGGTGAGATTTGTCTATGGACTTGGTGCACATGTCTCGATTTACTTAAAGGATTTCCTGAATTTCTCTTTCGACGACTATCTGAAATTTCGATTACACATATACCTCTATAATATTATTAAATTTCAAAGGCCTGCTTTTATTGTCGAGATGATATCGTTTATTAATACGATTAGAAATCCTCACATTTTCATACATCGCAAAAATACATTATGAAAATTCTTTCGCGGTACGTGTAGCCCGTCTGTGGAACTACTTACCTAGAAGCTTACTTAACTTTGATATGTCAAGGTCAACATTTAAGCGGAGTCTACTAATATATTTTAATACGCCTAATGTATAATTAGGATTATTGGCCTAAGCTGAAGACTATTATAAGGTTAATTGATAATTCGTTATATATATGGTATTATTGATACCTACATGGATCTGTGTTTCAGATATATAGTTATTGATATGTATGCTTCCTTACCAAAAATTAAAAAAAAAACAAATTTTCTTTTTTGTTAAATATATTTTTATTGTAACGCTATTGTTCATAGAATTGTTATCTTGTAATATTTTAGCATTGGCCGATAGGCCACATGTATTACGTTAATGAATTAAATAAATGAAATGTATATAAAATCTGTCAATGGTCGTTTTGGGGGAGCGAATCACGATTCCCATATCTAATGAAAGGAAGCGTATAAACTTGGGGATACAGAAACCAGAATTCTTGGTGAGACCGAATATTTGACTATGTAAAATATTATACCAAAATGTTTTGCCTGAACATATAATTTCAGGTGACTCCGGTTACCCCCTCGAGTCATGAATTTTAACTCCTTACAGAAATGTATCTGAAAATTCTGGAAAGTCAATATTCAATGATCAACACTCAAAAGGAAGATCGATAATTGAAAGGACTTTTGGAATCTTAAAAGGGATATATCGATGTCTGTTAGCAGCAAGAGAACTACATTATTCGCCATGGAAAGCCGTACAAATTCACAATGTGTGCTGCGCATTGCATAATATTTGGTTGGATTTTAAAGTTGAGAATCCAATGTTTGAATATTATATTGAACGTTCTCAACCGCGCACCTTAAGTAACATTGAAGAAAATTTACATTACAATAATGTAGCTTAAAAAATAAGGACTAAATTAAGCATAATTTGAAATGAAATCAATAAAAATAAACGCATATACATATATTAAACAAAATTTCAAAATTTCATTTAAGAATTGCACATTAGTCAATACTTAGAATTGCATATTGGTCTTGTTTAGAAGTGACAAATATTTATAATTTAATAAAAATAAAAAAAAAAATAAAATAAAAAATTAAAATAATTGTCTTGTTAAGATCAATACTTAAAATATCTTTAAACACTAACAAAATACACTGCTTTCGTCATGGATGATGGCAGTGATTCAAGTGAAGATAATGATATTAGCTGGCAGGTAGTTACTTCGCCAAAAACAAAAAACGGCGACAAATTGTATCACCAAAATTATTTAACAGCAAAAGACAAAATATCGATAACGATAACTTAACTTCAATTAAAAATGTTAACGATAACAATGCAAGTACATCAATAAGGGCGCGTGCATTTTTAAACGTAAACAACATTCCAATCATAGAGAATAACGATGCTGGTACATCAAAACAAACAAAGGCAAATATTTCAGGCTACCAAAATAATAATCGTTTTGCCAGTCTTAATAATGAAGAAATTGATACTGAGGATGAAGAGTATAATGAAAACAGTAAGAACAATGAACCAAAGGCACCACCTATATTTATACCATTTGTTGCTGATATTAACGCAATGATAAAATCTTTTTCTAAAATTATTCCTTCCTCTGAATTTGAATACAAGTCACTTAAAGATGGACAAATAACACTACTAATAAAAAATGTTAAATCGTACAGACTTATTGTTACACATTTAAATGACAAGAAAATTAAGTTCCATACCTATCAATTGAAGCAAGACCGATCGTATAGAGTAGTTATAAAAAATTTACATCATTCTACGTCAACTACTGATATTAAATACGAAATTGAAAAAAATGGTCATAAAGTTCGGAACATTGTCAATGTTCGCAGTAGAATAACGAAAAATCCCCTTCCAATGTTCTTCGCTGATTTAGAACCTGACCTAAATAACAAAAATGTATACGATATTAGGCACATAAATAACGCCTTTGTCACTATTGAACCGCCAAGAAAAAGTAACGATCTTGTGCAATGTCATAGATGCCAAGAATTCGGTCATACCAAAACTTACTGCCGAAAAGAAGAAAGATGTGTTAAATGTGGCTGAGGGCACCTGACAATTGACTGCATTAAAAATATGGAAACTCCTCCACGCTGTGTGAACTGTCTACAAAACCATCCAGCAAACTATAAAGGCTGCATAATATATAGACAAATACTAAAGAGAAAATTGCAAAATAATAATCTCTACAAAAGAGATAAAACCAGTCAATATACATATATTTATTAGTGAAAATTACCCAAATCAACTTAACAAAATGCAAACAGCAGCACTAGTCAAAATAATAGATTTTCATACTCTGAAATTTTACGGAATCCACAGCAGCTTAATCCATTAAACAATTCTTTTGAAAAATTCGAAAAATTAATTGAAAATCAAATAGAACAGACCAATAAGTTAATAAATATGATGTCTCTTTTAATATCAAAGCTATGCAATTGAATTTGAGAATTGCAATATGGAATGCTAATGGGCTTTCCAATCATACTCAAGAGGTAGAAATATTTCTTAAAACTAATTTTATTGATATCCTCCTAGTCTCGGAAACACACTTCACAGACAGATCATTTTTCAAAATAAAAGATTTTGACATAATAAAAGCCAACCACCCGGACAATAGAGCACATGGTGGATCAGCAATACTTATAAAATCATCAATAACTTACAAATTCACCGACGAAATAAGACAGCAAAGTCTACAAGCTGCATGTATTAAAATATTTTGCGATTCGACTTCCATTACCATTAGCTCTATTTATTTTCCTCCAAGATATTCTGTAAGGTGTCAGGAATTCCAAGAATTTTTTAGAAAACTTGGGCCTAGATTTATAGCAGGAGGCGACTTCAATGCTAAACATCATTGGTGGGGTTCGAGATTAATAAATCCTAAGGGCAGAGAACTTTTTAGTTGTATCAGCAATAACAACTATTCAGTTTTATCTACGGGTAGTCCAACATATTGGCCTACAGATTTGACAAAAACGCCAGATTTATTATATTTTGTGGTATATTATGGCATACCAAATAATTTGCTACAAATAACTGATAGTTATGATCTAAACTCTGACCATTCGCCAATTATCCTTGATTTTAATACATTTTTACATTGTCACTTGAAAATAATAACCAAAACCAGGTTTATGTCACTGCTGAAATAAGAACAATGATTCAAAATAAAAGAAGACTAATATAATATATAATAATAGATGTGATTATTTATTTATTTATATGTATGTATACATATCCCCTTGTAGCACATATGGTCGCAGCTGATGTAACCATATGTGCGTTGGGTTACCAGACTACTGGCTGCGCTGGTATTATGGCGGTTGCTCCGGCTGATGCTCGCCGTCTTGGGGGAGTTCTTGCCAGTAGTACAGCTGGAATTTTATACATCTATATATATACAAAAAAAATAAAATACCAGCTTTAAGTGTCTGGTGTTGCGACACTGGATAATAGTTTTTTTTGTTTAAATTGGAGCCCGAAAACAGACGCATCACTCCCTGATGTTACACACATACTTACTCTGGACACAAGAAACCCTCTGGCGATGGTTTTGCCAGGTAACCCTCCCCTTAGGAGTCTTTCGGCTCCTCCATGACATCCAGTATGGATCTGGATGTCCCTTGATACCTTTCCCTTCCTCTTACTTACCGCATGCTGAAAAAACTAAGCCTTCATGGCCAAAACACTACCAATTTTCAAAGAGGAATATATATAAACATTTTATTTCTAATAGGTATAAAATTAAAGCAATTTGAAATTAAAGAAACGAAATTTAATTAACCAAAAAGAAATGATGAAAATGATCAACTAAAATTACTAAAAAAAAATTACAACTCAAAGAAAATATAAAATTTAAAAATTGAATCAATGGAAATTAAAAAAATTAATTTGCAAAAAAAACTAATCGAAATAAATGTATAAAAACCAAAATATCAAACAAACAAATTTTCTCAAAATTTAAATAAAAAACTCTAACGAATAAAAATTAAAAAAAAACCCCAACAGCAGGTTGGTACGGCCGTCCGTCCGTGGCTCTGTACGTCGTCTACAGTAGCAATAGACCGTCCCGATATATATATTTTTCCCTATTTTGGTTTCGGAAAACCCGCGGACAAAAACAAAACTCTCGTGTTGCCCTAGATGAGCTCACCTAACTCACACCAAAGGTACCTAAACGTCAAACGCGGTAAATTTCCCTACTGACCTAAACCGGTTAAAATCTATATATATATGTATAAATAAAAAAAAAACCCCGTACGTCACCGTCTGTCCCGTAACGTACTGGTATAAACTATTGGCACGATACCTGACACTTCCTGTGCTGGATTTTGGCTGCTGGCTGCCTTCTGGCCACTTCCTCTTCCTCCGTCACTATGGCTTGGTCCTTCCCGTGAGGTTGGATGTATATGTGGATGTAGGTATATGTGTAAAAGGGGATGTTTGTTGATGAATTGTTTGGAAGTTTTGTTTAATGTTTCGTTGTATTGTATGTGTTTTGTTTGAGGGCTATATTGTTTTGTATGTTTCATATATTTCCGTTTAGCACTATGTTCTATGATATGTTTTAGTTTAAATGTTTTTATGTTTAATTTAAGTGCCTTTTGTTTTTGTTTTTTTATGTTAAAGATTATGCATATAAGTCAGTGTTAAAAATTTTAAATATTTTTATAAATTATTTTTACACACACACACACATATTTTGCGCCACTCAAGAAAAGTTCAATAAAAAACAAAAAAAATTAAAATCAGGAAAGATCTCGTCTTCTTTCCTCCGTAACCAAACCGTAATTGAAATTCTTTTTACAAAAAACCCCCGCAAGTAGCCTTTTTCGTCCACCGTAAACATTCCTTTTTTTCCAGGAATTTTTATTTACCTCTTTTCCTTTTGTTTACAAAAAAAAAAACTCCCGCCAAAACAAAACCAAGCAAAAAGAAATACCAAACTAACAGCTGATCACAACTGTCTTATCTCACAACAGGGTGCACATGACAAACCCAACCATGTCTGGAATCCTCCAGAGGATCCAGAATGGGAGGGCAAAAATGTATTCCCTATTGCTGAGATGTTAGCAAATGTCAAACTAGCTAAAACAAAAAAAACGCTAGAGTAGCATTACTCATATTGTAGCTCTGTTGATCTGGCATCGCCGTAAATGAATGGCCATGTCATGAATGAAATTTACGGCGAATTCATTTACTACCATTTTACGACTTCTGTGTGTTGGCATTCATGCTGAATTTTATTTTTCATTAATGGCGGTGGTACGAAGGAAGTAATTTTTTTTTTACATAGGTAAGTGCAAGTAGTTTTGAAGATTGGTTATACATGTATATATAAATTTTTTCTTATATCGCGGTTAATTTATTTTCTCATTTTCTTCTTCCTTTTAGCATATGCCAATACAAAAAAGTCGTACGGGGAGTGTTACAATAAACCCCACCAAAAAAAAACATCATTGAAGCAACTACAACATCCCCGTCAGGAGGATCAAAAGAGTATCATGCCCTGGGATGGGGATTCATGCACCATCCTGGATAAATGGTAAGTTACAGTGCATATTCAAGAATAAGAGTGGAATAAAGAAAAAAAAATCATCATAACCATTGGTTTATATGAATAAAAGGTTATATTAACCCCGACAAGTTGACGGCGGTGTTTGGCCGTGTGTACTAGTCAATTATTTAACTATATAAGTAACTAAAACTACTTATATATACTTAATCTAACTATTCTACACATTCACAGGTCCTAAGTAGCCTAGAATTTAATCTAACATTTAATTACTAATTATACCTACACTAAGCAAAATTTATTTCTATATATATTAATAAATAACCTACTAACTATTATCCTACATCTAATTATTTATATATATATATATATACATACATACACCCACATATACATATATATATATATATATATATATATATATATATATATATACATATATACAAAACTTAGCCACTCATCTTCAGTGTATAGGTCGGCCTTTTTACTTCCTTTCTTCGCCCAGCAGCACTAAGTCTTGCCTTCTCATAACTGATTGACCTCGACAGGTATTAAATGTACCTATCACTTCAGCTTTCTTCCCTTACATGCTTACCATGTCTGGGTTCCCTCCAATTCACCTCTACGAGACACTAACCATTTGCATGCAGATGTTGGTGTAATATTAATCATAATTTTTGCCTGAACTTGCTATAAGATCGGACTCAGATCACATTATAGCTCTAGGTGACTAAGAACCTTTAGTCCTTAATGGCATAGTTCCCCAGGATGAGCATGAGGTTCCACCAATAGGGCTATGATGAGTACACATGTAATCAGCTTAGAAACGTAAGCTTATGTTTTTGGCAAAATGATTAATGACCAGAGGTCCAAGTCGATCGGCTGCAAGCCGGCTTACCGCCGCCGCCGAGTTCTTTTCGCTTAAGAAGAGCCGCCGCCGGTTCTGCCGGCTGATTTCGGCTAATAGCTTAGCCGACGACAAATTTATCTTCTGACTTCGTGTTTTATCACATACATATTCTTAAAATAACTATTTGGTAGCTCTTTAATCTGGGGATAAAAATAGAGTATGGTAGCATTGAAAAAAAACAACGAAACCATGATAATATAATCAGGTCAATGCAACTCGACAGTTGTTTATTTATAAACCTCGTAAAAATGTCAAACTTCATATTAAAAAACCTAAACATTTATTTTATATGGAGTTTGTTTGACAATTTGACACTTATGGCATTTTTATTGTAGAGATCCGTAGACCTAATTATTGGATCATGAGCGAATACAAAACATATCCCGTTACTTTTTGCAAAGCGTTCAGCAGTGTGTAAAAACTACAGAAAAGTTAAAAAATTTTAAATGGCACAAAAAAATATAAAAAGTTATTTTTCGAAAGAAATCCAAAGTCATAATATTATAGGAAGCTCATCTGACTCAGAATCGGAAAATTATAATAAAAATGATATAACTTCAGCTAGTATTGAATACTACAACGATCTTTTTAAAAGAAGAAGTAATATAAAAAACATTTCTAAAATTGTAGTTAGTTCAAGTGGAATCTCAGAGTGCTGGAAATATTTTGGTGATATTTTTATTGGCGGGAAGCAAGTACTTGACAAATACAAATTCTGCAAGTTGTGTTTTGAGGAGGAGAGTATGGTTCTTAAAGGGTAAGTTAATATAATTTTTTTGATATAATAAATACGTCGTCGCTATACTAATTCATATCTGCATGTCCGTGTTGTTAAGGTTTGGAAAGTCAACGTCTACGAGCAATTATCTTAATCATTTACTTGCGATACATAATATTGACGTTAAATCTATTAACTATAAAAAGAATTTCGAGATGACTCAAAATGCATTGGATCCAAAATCTACAAAAAACGATAAATTTCAAAATGCTCGCCGCTTGGCCGAAATGTGCGGCCTAGATCTGCAGCCTTTTACAATTGTGGAACGGCTTGGCTTCCAAAAATATGTAAACTTTCTAAATTCAAAAACAACTCTTCCAAGAGCATATACTGTATCTTCAGTTGCATTAGATGACGTATATAAGTTATATTTAAAGCATGTTAAGCAAATAGCAAGTGAATCACCAAATAGTATTTCTTTGGTATTAGACATGTGGTCCGATAAACATAAACGTTTATCTTATATCAACATTAAAGTGCACTTTTGTCAACAATTTAAGCTCCAAGTCTTAACGTTAAAAACTGAAATTTTTCATAGGCCCCACACTGCTATTGCTGTTGCGGATAAAATACAAGATTCTCTTCAAGAATACAATTTACAAGGGAAAACATATGTGGTGTTACTGATGGTGGTTCGAACATTGTTGTTGCTTTAAGATTGAAAAATATTGAACGTTATGGCTGTAGCGCTCATGCTCTACATCGTTTTATCTCGCATGACCTCTTAAAGAATGATTCATTTGGTCATATCAATACAATTATTGTTAAATTAAAAGAAATTTTTCGCTGCTTAATGTATAGCTCTGAAGAGATCACAAAATTACAGATTTTGGAAGAGCAAGACGTGGTAATGAAATTACTACAAGAAACTCAAAAAATTCTAGAAGAACAAGAAAAAAGTGAAAATTTCCCCAGTGGCGATGATGATTTTAATGAAAAATTTGGCGAAACACCTCACAATAATCGTTTGACATTAAAAAATTCAGTACCAACAAGATGGAACTCATTATTGGCAATGCTCAATAGTTTTGAAAAAAATATTGATGTTATCAATATTGCTCTTTTAAAAGTTAAAAGAGAAAATTTAATTATTCCCGAAATGGAAAAATTAATTATAACGGACGTTGCATTATTTTTGAAAATCTTTGAAAAAGTCACTGTGTATTTGCAAGGATGTGAATACCCTACAATAAGCAGCTATATATATTTCTATGAAAAAATTATATCTTCATTACAAACAGCAGAAAGTGATTCGTGTTTCGAATTGACCATAAAATTATGCAAATTTGCTCAAGAAAACTTCGGAAAAAGATTTAAAATTTTAAAAATTCATCTTGTGGCAGCTTTACTTGATCCATGCCAAAGAAATTGGTATACTTTACAAAAATGTTTAAAAAAAATTCCGAAAAATACCAACGTTAGCAATTCATATGTATTAGAGGCTGATTTTAGTTCCCATAAATCAAAATTTAGAAGAAATTAAAAAACTAAATGCTCATGAAGAAATACAAAATAGTTTGGAGGAAGCGCCATCAACTAGTAAACCAATTTTACAGCCGATCGAGAAAAAAAGGGTAAATAATTTAAATTATTTAGATAAATGTTTATATATATACATATATATATATATATATATATATATATATATATATATATATATATATATATATATATATATATAGTTTAATTTTATAACATCATTTAACAGAAAATATCTGTTAACAGACAAGAAATGTTAGAATTTTTAACAAAAACTTCCGCTACTGAAGAAAGTGATTTCACACTGGAAATGGAAATAAAGAAATATTTTTTAATGAACGTTGCCGAAACTGAAAGCATTGATTGGTGGCAGCAATACAAAGAGGTAATTAATAGAAATTCAATTATTAATATGTTCAGTTTTCTTAAATTAAATTATATTCTCCTTTAGGTATTTCCAAATGTAGCAAAGATACCTAATGTCTGTTTTGGTATTCCAGCCACATCGGCATCTTCTGAACAAGCTTTTTCAATTGCTGGAGCATGTGTTAATGAAATGAGAAGTGCGCTTAATCCCAGTACTGTCAAAAAACAGCTCTTTGTTCATGATAACATGAAAATTGTCCAACCTTTATTAGATTTGAAGTAATCGTTTAGGTAATGCTTGTAAATTACTTTTATTTTACTAATGAAAAAACATTATTTTTACCTGTCTATACGTAAATATATGTAAAACTCTATATTTACTTGTTTTAAAATAAATAAATCCTATAAAATAACTTGATTTTTGTTTTCATTAAGCACCGGCTCCAGCCGGCTTAGAGCCGCCGCCGACCATTTTAGCACTCAGCCGCCGCCGTCAAGTTTTGGCAATCGTCATTAATAATGACTCGTTCTGGTGATAATGGAACAAACTCAGACATGATCAGCATCATAAGGATGAAACACTGCTGATCAATCATTAGCCTAGTTCTTGTTTCTGTACCACAGAAAAAAAATAAAGACCAGTACTGCTGTGGCCTCCGTCCTCACCTCTGAAATTTGACCCTATTTGCTTTATTTACCTTTTCTGACTAAAGAAAAAAAATAATGATACTAATGACCACCATATAATAAAAAAAATATAAAAATCATAATAAATAATAAACGCGGTAATAATACAAAAATAAAAACAAACGCGTCCTTCGATCTCTTTTCCGCGCGAAACTGATTAAATAAAAATATAAAGCTGCGTGCGTTTTATGGGCTTAAGAATCGCTGAGACTAAGCCCACCAAGAGCCTTAAAGCCTATACCTTTAAGTCCTTGGCGTGAAATACCCCCAGCGATTTACCTTGAAAATTTTCTACCTCATAAAGGCTATTCCCTATGGGTCGAACGATGCGGCATTTTAAAAACTTTCGTGCTAATTTAGCATTATAATGGTTTTTAAAATCGCTCTGCTGAAAATTTCTGCGATATACTTCCTGTCCCGGAATGAATTTGACCATATTACAGCGGGTATTATAGGTCTTTTCATTCCTAAGGTAAGCCTTATGCAAAGTATCGCGCATCTTCGCTCTTGTAAGGGACATTTGCTCTGGTTTAGTAACCAAATTTAAATCCGGATCCTCTAGACTTTTCAACTTCCTCGCTATTTTATATACACTGCCATGTCCTACCATATTCATGCCAAACAGGGCAAAATATGGGGTAACTCCTATCGATTGCTGCACCGACGATCTGAGCGAAAACTCAATCTCGGACAAATGTTTGTCCCACTCAGACTGATCGTCTTGTAAATAAGACCGTAATGCAGCTAATATCGATTGGTTCACCCGTTCGGACGCATTAGCTTGCGGTGCGTGAATTGCCGTGCGTATATGTTTAACCCCAAAATTGTTAACCATCTCTGAAAATTCTTTGCTTATAAATTGCTTGCCATTTTCTGACACTATGATTTCTGGTGTACCAAATTTATGAAACACTTCAGCAATTAAAAACTTAATAATATTTTTATTATTAGCTTTTGGCAGAGCTTTAAGCAAAACGAATTTTGTCAGATGGTCTAACACGATAAAAATATAACAATTGCCGTTTTTCAATCGGGGGTACGGACCTAGAAAGTCCATATATATGCGCTGAAACGGACGCTCAGAAATTGTTTCAGCGCCCATCGGTGGTCGCAGAGTCCTATTTGTTGGTTTTGACTCCTTACATATTTGGCAATTTAAGACAAAATCGCGAACTTGAGCGTTTTGGTTTGGCCAGTAAAAGTACTCCTTTATGCGACGGAGAGTTTTACCAACGCCTCCGTGAGATGCTTGCGGGGAGTTGTGTGCCTTGTCTATGATGTGTTTGGTCAATTCCTGAGGCACCCACAGCTTCCATGAGAAGTCCTCATTTAAGACCACACCATCATAGGGTCAAACTCGCTTATAGGCGACGCCTTCAATTACTTTCAAATCTGGTAATTGCTCACAATTTGCTTCAATCATTGAGACAAGTTCAGAATAATCACTCGACTTGAAAGCAACTGAATCGAGATCGATCAGACCTTCTACATTTGCTGAAACTTCGTCCATTTCGTAACGTGATAGGGTATCGGGTACCACATTTTGTTTCCCCTGCCTATGTTCTATGGTGAAGTTATACGATTGTAAGTGTAGACTCCACCGGGCTAACCGGCCACTTAGGTCCTTATGCGACATAAGCCACTTAAGGCTGCTGTGATCAGTTATCACGGAGAAGGACATAAGTTCTATATAGGGCCTAAACTTCTTAATCGCCAAGACCACTGCCAGACATTCACGCTCAGTAACAGAATAATTATTTTGCGCAGATGTCAATTTATGTGAAAAATATGCAATTGGATGCTCATTATCAGATTCGTCTTTCTGAAAAAGCACTGCGCCAATGCCTATATCTGACGCGTCACACTGAACATAAAAATGTCTGTTGAAATCTGGGTGAATAAGTAGCGGGCTTGAAATTAGAGCGTTCTTGAGGCGATCAAACGCTACCTTAGCTTCATCTGTAAACTTGAATTGTTTCCCCTTTTTCAGCGTGTCAAAGATTGGAGCTGCTATGGTCGCATAGTCGGGTATAAATTTTCTATACCAGCCTGCTGCGCCCATGAAACTCCGCACGTACTTGGCCGTTTTCGGATATGCAAAACGAGTAATTGTTTCCACTTTGGCAGGATCAAGTTTAATTTTGCCTCCTCCTATTATATAGCCTAGATATCTTAACTCCTTGAAACAGAATTTAGATTTTGCAACATTGATTGTTAACCCTGCTTTCCCCAGACTATTAGATACTTCGATCAGCAACTCCAGGTGTGTTTCGAAATCTGGAGATACTATCAAAAGGTCATCTAGGTAGACAAAAACTCTATCACGTAGTGCGGCGGGGATCACTTTATCCATTAACCGACATAACCTTTGGGCTGCATTACACAACCCAAAAGGCATGACAGTAAATTGATACAGTGGTCGCCCAGGCACAGTGAATGCAGTTTTTTCTCTACTAGACGGCTCTAGTGGTATCTGCCAGAAAGCGTCTTTTAAATCGACACTAGATATATATATCGTGTCTCCCAGCCGACTTAACAAGCCCTCAATGTGTGGCAAAGGATAGGCATCCTTGACCGTCAGTGCATTAAGTTTTCGAGCGTCCAGACACAACCTCTTCTTTTCGCCCCTGCGGACTAAAGTGACAGGGTGATTCCAAGGACTCTCGCTAAGCTCAATGACACCGAGATCAAGCATCCTATCTATCTCTGCAAACATAAGCGCTTGTACCGCTGGAGAGACAGGATAATGTCTTTCTTTCACTGGGGTAGCATCTCGCGTGTCTATAGAATGAGTTTCTAATTGCGTTTTCCCTAGACCTTTTTTTGTATAGAAGGGGAATCTGGATATTACAAAATCTAGATTCTGGCGCTGTTCAGCTGTCAAGTTATGAGCTGGGTGCTGTTGGCTGAAGTGGGTGCTGTTGGCTGAAGTAGTAGAACACGAGACTATGAAGCGGAGGGTCGTGAGTTCCAGCCCGCGCTGAGTCATGAAATATTGTGTTGAATTCTTCTGAACAGCATCAGTGCGTGGTTGTGTTAGTTGTTGCCAGCCTGTTTCAATGATGATGGCATAGGCACTGGTCACTGAACATAATTGGCAGTGACTGACACTATCATGTACTAAAAGCAGAGTAACAGCACCCACCTTCGTCGGCCCGGTAGCAAAAATTAGCCGGCGAAGTAAAAGGTTGAAATAGCTACAAAAACAACTGTCTATCTTCTCATCTTTCCTAATATGTCCCCTCAATACTATCCCCTCGTTTTCAGTTCCATCCCCTTTTTTTTTCAGGGGTCATCCCCTGAGTGCTGGTCCAAGATAAAAACAAAAAAAAAACAAAAAAGTTATGAGCTAAAACCTCTGGCGTATTTTCGGTCTCTTCACTGAGACTTATGCCATTTGTTGTTATGCTATCTATGTTGGCAAATAACTTGAAAACCTTCATAAAGTCGACTGCCAAGAACAACTCGCGACTCAAACTAGGTACTAAATAGAAATTTATGACCTGCGTTGTTTGGTCAAACTTTACACTAGCACGTACACGACCTACAATATCATTCTGAGTACCGTCCGCTGTCTTGATTATTGTAGAAAAGTCATGGATTTTAAGACCAGCCTTCTCTACAAAATCAAGACAGTTGCGGCCCAGACATGTTACCGTAGCGCCGCTGTCGAGCAAACCCTCAATTTCATGCCCATTTAGCCTTATGCGGGTATATAGACGTGAGTCGTTACCCTCATAAAGCGATGCGGCTGAAATTTCAAGTCGCAGTTTTTTCCGCGCTTTGTATCGTCTGCGCGCCTTCTTAACCTACACTTAGCCTCATAATATTCACGCATTCTAACATGCAGAGGCTTAAGTTCCCTTAACCTTCCACTATTTTAATCCTATCCTTATTTTCTAAAATCCTAACTAAACCTGAATTACTTTATTGTTGTTGTTGCGGCCTATCGACTGGGACTAGACCGCTGTCGAACGCGCCTGCCCAGTTCGAGGCGTGTTCCGTGCCCTGTTTCCCTTGCACCTGGGACATTTGGGTGAGACTACATCTTCCTGGCCACACCTAAAACAAAATACGCGTGTGACTGGCTCAGGACAATCCATGAATGCGTGACCGACCACCTTACAATTCCAGCACTTATACTGACTTGTACCCCGCATGGCATCCACTTCCAAGTATGTCGACTCAGCAACATCTTCCTCATAGCTGACTTCATTCACCCTGTGGGTGAAATTAGACCGGTGTGGGTAAGGCTGTCGCTGTGTGACCAGCAAATTTTCGGCCCTTCGTACCTCGCGACAAGACTCCGATAATGTTCGCAGATGTACACTGAACATCATTTGCGCTAATGCAGGCTTTAAATTACCGCGCATTATTTCTACCAGCTGCTCTTCATCATACGGCGTTTGCTGTTGATTTCTTAACCTAATGACAGAGTTATAGAAATCGTCAAATGGCTCTTGAGGTAGCTGCCGGCGACTTAAGATCTTCATGTGTACCTGGTACTCTTTTTCATAGCGCCTATACTGAGCCAACAGCGCTTTTTCCAGCTCCTCCCAGGTTGTGACCTGAACTGTTTTGCGGTAGTCCCAATACCAATCCAGTGCCGGCCCTTCTAGCAGCAAATGAAAGCAACGCAATATCTCCCCATCAGGACAATTATAATCTCGTCTTAATGCGCTCACTCGAAAAATAAATTCTTGCACATTCATTGTTTTTGTTGTGCCGTCGAATTTCACGCCCCACTTATCCAACTTAAATTTATCTAGCGGCTCATGTTGCGTGGGCATAGCCCTTGGCAGATTATAATTTTGTGGCTGATAATTCTGCGGCTGGTAATTTGTGGACTGGAAGTGTTGCTGTTGCAAATTTGGTTGCTGATAATTAGCCTGCTGTTGTTGCTGATAATTTGCTTGCGGTTGCGAATTTGATATTCGCCACCGGTCTGGCAGGTACTCTGGTCGTGAATCCCCTGAGACGGTACGATATTGGACCGCTACGTTTGGTGGCTGTGTTACGAAGGGAGCCTCGGCATTTACACGTATATTGTGTGGTGCAGGAATTAGTGGTGGCATCGCTGCTGGCTGCTGTAAGCAAGTGTTCTGCCTGTGCGGTGGTACATATGCCTTTGCTTGTTGTTGTGGTTGCATATTTGCGTACCCAGTCACGACAGAAGGCCGAAAACCAACTGATGGCTGGGGTATTGTGGACTGAGCTGGGAAAGGTCTCCATGGCAAATTTGCTGTAGCTCGGGACGTCCCTGGTCTATCTGCTGCTGCTGCTTTGAAAGCCTGTTTCACTTCATCCAACGCCTTTTGTATTTTAACATCTATTTACCTCGAGCATCTATTTTCCTAGGAGCTTGATTTAGGCCCACTGTTGCCTCAACCATTTGCTGTAGACCGCTGGGATCTGTAGATAATGCGGCTATTGGGCTGTAAACGGCTTCATCGTACTGAGCCCTATTCCCTGCAGTGGTACTGTTGAAGGACGACGAGTCTCTTATTTGCTCGTACACTTCAGCATTGGCATGCTGGGTACTGGTCGTAGCGCATATTGGGTTGGCTGCAGTAAACGTTGTTGCCGTACAAATATTTGCTGACGGGTTGGTCATCGTCGCCATAGTTGTAGTGGCTGTCATGACTGTGCTGCAAGTAGTACTCGCGCTGGTTGCAGGTGCGTTATTGGTGTCGGTCATCATCCTGCTGGCGCTGCGTGTCAACACCATTTAGTTCTGACCCCAGATGTTCCAAAAAAAAAATTAGCTAAAACCCACTAACTAAAAATTAAGAAAATTCCACTACAAAAAGTAAATAAACAAAAGAGAAAAAAAAATAAGAAATAAAATTATGAAAAATATAAATAAAATAAATAAAAGAAAAATTTATAACTAAAATATTAACCTATTAACCAAACAAGCCAAACCTAAACGCAAATTGTTTTCCAACTTGTTTGGGATAAAAAAAAATAAAAATTCAAATTATGTATATAAAAAACAATTTTAGCCTTTATAATTCAATTTGCCAAAATTATCATGCCGTATAACACAATTAATATGTATAAATGAAAAATTAACATAATTGAAACTACTAAACCGAAAAACCAAATAAAAAAAAATAAATATTTAAATAGCTTTTCCAAAAAAAAAAAATAGGGAATTCAAACTCGAAACTTAACACGTTCGTGTGTAAATCGTTTTGAACCAATATAAATTACTAAGAGAAATGCTCAAACGATAGCTATACCGAAATTAAGACAAAACGTCTAAAACTGAAATAGATATGGGTACACCTAATAATTTTAAAATTCAAAATAATAAGAATGAATGACCAAATGCCATAAATACCTATATAAAAGAGTAAATTAAATAGAATAATAAAGCAAAAATATAATGAATAATATAAACCGAAATTATAATTAATAATTGGATTTATAGTGCCAATGATCCCAAACTGAATAATGCGACAAAATGATTTCTTTCAAACTCGGCGGAAATGCTAAAACTTTCCCGATAGGCTGAAAATTACTCAAATAAAATCAAAATTAAATTTGTATATATGCGGTATTTTCAGGGAGAAGAAAGGTAATCAAGGTACGTTTTTAGGTTTCTGTGTCGGCTCGTATGTGTGCTAACAGTAGACATATATATACTTGAATGGTTTCAGGAGTGAACTAATAAGAAGATAAACTGTTGTCTTCACCCATCCACTAATTTATTTACCGCAACTGGTGTCAACCCCTGAGGTTTGTTCTACCAGGACTGGATAATTGTGGATAAGTGAAGAAATAAGCTTACTTCTAAACTTACTCAAAAGTTCTCGTTCCCCTCGTAACACATTCCTTTGTAAATCAGCCCTTTTCTCAACCACTTGTGCAATTAAAATTATATTGTAAATTTTTAATTTATTTTAAGTCTCAAGTGGCGTAGAAAAGAGTAGAATGCTAAGTCAATAAACCTCCATGACCACATCACTGTCATCCTATGTCGCAACGCGTTTCCAAGCTACTAAGGCTTGCGAAACGGGACTTACATAGGTCATGGTGATGTGTCTCATAAAAGTTTATTTGACTCACCTAACAAGCAAAGTGTTACACAGGTACTCACTGGTTTTCCACAAAACGCGTCGCTACTGGATAGGGACTCTTACATAACCTACCAAGTCATACGCGGCTGTTAAACACCAGTCAATCACTGCTACTAAGAACCAACTTCTTATGGTCAGTCATATTTCGGGCCCCACGTTGGACGCCATTTTTTTTGTATAATAATAATAGATGTGCTTATTTATTTATTTATATGTATGTATACATATCCCCTTGTAGCACATATGGTCGCAGCTGATGTAACCACATGTGCGTTGGGTTACCAGACTACTGGCCGCGCTGGTATTATGGCGGTTGCTCCGGCAGAAGCTCGCCGTCTTGGGGGAGTTCTTGCCAGTAGTCCAGCTGGAATTTTATACATCTATATATATAAAAAAAAAATACCAGCTTTAAGTGTCTGGTGTTGCGACACTGGATAAATTTCCCTACTGACCTAAACCGGTTAAAATCTATATATGTATATGTATAAATAAAAAAAAACCCGTACGTCACCGTCTGTCCCGTAACGTACTGGTCTAAACTATTGGCACGATACCTGACACTTTCTGTGCTGGATGTTGGCTGCTGGCTGTCTTCTGGCCACTTCCTCTTCCTCCGTCACTATGGCTTGGCCCTTCTCGTGAGGTTGGATGTATATGTGGATGTAGGTAGATGTGTAAAAGGGGATGTTTGTTGATGAATTTTTTGGAAGTTTTGTTTAATGTTTCGTTGTATTCTATGTGTTTTGTTTGAGGGCTATATTGTTTTGTATGTTTCATATATTTCCGTTTAGCACTATGTTCTATGATATGTTTTAGTTTAAATGTTTTTATTTTTAATTTAAGTGCCTTTTGTTTTTGTTTTTTTATGTTAAAGATTATGCATATAAGTCAGTGTTAAAAATTTTAAATATTTTTATAAATTATTTTTACACACACACACATATTTTGCGCCACTCAAGAAAAGTTCAATAAAAAACTAAAAAAATTAAAATCAGGAAAGATCTCGTCTTCTTTCCTCCGTAACCAAACCGTAATTGAAATTCTTTTTACAAAAAACCCCCGCAAGTAGCCTTTTTCGTCCACCGCACAGTGTAAGATTTTCCCAATCTAGGGGGACTAAATAAAAAAAAAAAGGTGCTCCAAATTTGATCAAATTTTCGTAGATGTAAGAAACATATACTATTGTTACGAAAATAAACACAAAACATAATACAAAAATGTTGTTAATATGATGGCGGCTATCAAACAGCTGTTATTGAAATGTATTTAAAAACAAACATTGCCAGCTTGCAACCGTCATCAAATTAAAAGTGGATAGAATTAAATCGTGCGTGCTTTTTTTCCAAAAAGTTTTTTTTCTTTAATTTCAATAGTTTATCTATAAAATTTTCAATAAATCGGAAAAAACAACTTAAGTGGAGCATTTAAATAATTTTGCTTCGTAAAAAGTTATAAAGTAAGTAAGTACAAAAAAATTTTCAACTTTTCATAGACTAAAACTTTTATATTCTATCGGATTCTGCGTTGGCACCATAAGGAGGATCATCGAATACATCCCAGAAACTGATTCCAAGAATAAAATCTTGCCCATATTTTGCCCAAAGTTATCGTTTTTTAATATGTCTGAAATATCGCGCGAGGAACTTTTACATGTTTGGTTAAATAACATCAAACGTGAAAGGTTTGAAGTGATTTTAAAATTCGTTTTAACAATTTTTGGAAGAGATGTGGACTATGAAAAGTTAAAAGCACGCGTACGAAAGCTATGCTACGATTTTGAAGTGAGATGGGATAAATCTCGACGAGTTAGGGAAAGATTTATGAATGATAATGCTTTATGGCTTAAAACAACAATTCAAGCTGCAGAGTTCATTCTTAATGTTGCGCCATCAACTTCTAAAAAAAGTTTCAATGTCGGAAGAGAAGAAAAAGAATTCTCAGAATTTTGTCTTAAAACGAAACAACGAAAATGTCAAGAACTTATATCTAATGTATCAGCAGATCAGTTGATAATGGCAACTGAACTGAAAATTCGATCTTGCGGAAAAAGGGACGCAGCCGATCTTGTGAAAGAATTAGCAAACGCTTCCCCATCAAGAGGTACAAACGTAAAAAAGGCTAGACAAAGAATTGTGGAATCAAAGCGGCTTTCAGCAGATGAAGCGCTGGCCATGATAATAGACGCAAATTTATCAACGCACCAATATCGAATTGTTTACCAAAAAAACATCAAGAGTGGACACGAATAGAGATTTATTGCACAGACTGCTTATATCATCGGATCCATTCATAGCTAGTTTGCGTTTAACTCCAAAAACCCAGCATGGAACTTTATCTGCGGAAGTGCTTGCGTTGTTGTTGGACCATAAAAATTTTGAAGAAAGCTCTCATTCAGATTAAATTTACTAAATTTACAAGTAAATGCAATTTTGTTTACATAAAAGATATAATACAATATTAAATACTATAAGGCAATACAACCCTGAAAACAACAACAAAAAATATTTTTTTTATTTATTTTATTCAATATTTCTATAGTAAAAAAATAGTTAATTTAATAACCTTTATAGTACCCCAACTATAGTTTATTAAAAATACTTTTTTTAGGCTTAATTCTAGAAAAAATGTGGGGCTTATATGGGAGTGGGGAGTGGCTTTTGTCCAATGTTCCTCATTTTAGATCTGAGCCTCCACATTAAAATTTAAAGCTTATCTTCCGAATTTCAAGTCTATATCTCTTAAACTTTAGCTGCAATTGAATTAAGTCCTCCTAGATTAGCAAAATCTTACACTGTGCACCGTAAACATTCCTTTTTTTCCAGGAATTTTTATTTACCTCTTTTCCTTTTGTTTACAAAAAAAAACTCCCGCCAAAACAAAACCAAGCAAAAAGAAATACCAAACTAACAGCTGACCACAACTGTCTTATCTCACAACAGGGTGCACATGACACTAAGAAGAATATGTCAAATCAGTAGAAACCCGAATGATAAACGAATGCTTAATAGGGCCACAAAGGAGCTTAAACTTCGGCTGACTGAAATAAAGAATAAACAGATTGAAAATTTTGTTAGTAATCTCAACGTTACAAGATATGATGAACATTACCTGTGGAATGCCACCAAATATTTAAAGCGTCCAATCAAGAAAAATACACCTATAAGAGACGAAAATGGTTTACGGCGCAGAACAAATCGAAGCAAAGCTGAAGCATATGCGTTACATTTATCAAAAACATTTCAGCCACATGAAATAAATGATTGTTCTTCTACAAAAGAAATCAACGACTTTCTTGATAGCCCATGTCCAGTAGACTGGCCAATAATACACATTTCACCAAATGAAGTACGGGAGGAGATTGCTAAGATTAATTGTAAAAAGTCAGGATACGACTCTGTTGATGGAAAAGTAATCCAAGCTTTGCCTAAGAAAGCCGTTATATTTCTTACGCTTATATTTAATTCAATTTTGAGGCTAAATCATTTTCCTTCGCAATGGAAATGTGCGGAAGTGGTAATGGTCCCTAAACTTGGAAAGCCAGAAAATGTTGTAACATCATATCGCCCGATAAGTTTGCTAGTCACATTCTCCAAAATATTTGAAAGGATATTTCTGAAAAGAATGTTACCTATACTAGCAAACGAAAATATAATACCAGAGTACCAATTCGGGTTTAGACAAAGGCATGGCACACCTGAACAATGCCATCGTATAGTAAATTTTATACGGGAATCCTTGGAAAACAAAAGATATTGCTCAGGTGTATTTTTGGATGTACAACAAGCATTTGATAAGGTCTGGCATGCAAGCCTACTATATAAGCTTAAAAAACTACTTCCAACACAATTTTACCTAGTACTAAAATCTTATATCAGCGAAAGGTATTACTATGTTAAGGTCAACAGAGATTTTTCTGGAATTTACAGCGTCAAGGCCGGTGTCCCTCAGGGTAGTGTGTTAGGCCCAATTTTATACACTATTTTTACTTCGGAGGTGCCCATAATAAACAACGTTTTAGTTGCAACCACAACTACATTAAAGCTAAGAAGCAGCATCTTAGATTGAAATTCAAGCGCCTATTTTGGTTACTAGGTCCTAAATCAAAACTAAGTCTCGAGAATAAGATAATTTTATACAAAGTAATGTTAAAACCAGTGTGGACATATGGTATACAGCTGTGGGGAACGGCCAGCAATTCTAACATTGAAATTTTACAGAGGTTCCAGTCGAAAACATTGAGGTCCTTAGTTAATGCTCCATGGTTTGTATCAAACAAAACAATTCATGATGACTTATCAATTCCGATGGTTAAAGAAGAAGTTAGAAAATATAGCGAAAATTACTTGGAGAGGCTGAGTAATCATTGTAACGCATTGGCAATAATGCTATTAGATGAAACAAATGAAGTAAGGAGACTAAAAAGGATCCACATATTAGACTTGCATTTCGTACTTAATTAATTACACATAAATTCTGTGTACATACATATATGTAAATATTAATATAGATAAAATTTTAAGATTTTTGTATACAATGTATATATTATAAATTTTTGAAAGAACTTTAACAAACATTTTTTTTTATTGTATATTGTTGTTCTTATTGAAGTTCAATAATGAATGTTATTCTTTATTTTAAAAAATTTACTTATTATCCGTGGATAGATTGTAAATAAAATGAATTAAAAAATATATATATATTAAACAAACAATATATTTTATTTAAAAAAGTAAATCAAAGTAATTCATTTCACAAAACATTAAACAAAAAATATTATTCAATACATAAAATTAAATTTTGTATGGAAAATTAAATTTTTCAAAGATAATTTTACATTTTCATTTGTTGCAGATTTCTTTCGATGTTGTTTTGGAACAGGCAGCATATTTTTCAGATTCCAATTGAAACATTTTTTGTTTTAGTTCCCATTTTCTTATATATTGTTTTTTAATCTTTATTTTCTTTTTAAATTCAAATTTTTGAGTTTGGAGTTCTAGGCTCCGTTCTCCTATTTCACATTTTCGCTTTTAGTACCTTTTTAAGTCAAATATATTGTATTTTAAGTTTCACGGTGGAATAATCAGGTAACACCACTACTACAACAAATAACAACACCAAAAACACACGTATTTTGTTGGTAGAATGGTACGAAATGTTGTCAAAAACATCTGTCTTTTGATTTGAAAATTAAATTAAATGCATGAAGAAATATGAAAGCAAATGAAATGTGAAAAATCCACGTTATTGGAATTTAACACTACAAGCTTTATTGTTAACAAATTTCGTAGAAAATACTGAAAAAGTATCTCCAGTAAGTCCTCAGCCGGGTGTGAGCAACAAGCGTCCAAGTGAAAACCGAAAGTGTTCCGGATTAATAATATTAAAGCCTAATAGGCCAAAAACATATACTTATATTAAGTAACAAGACGACTGAGTAAATATATAAAGTAAAACTATAACTTAGGAATAAATGAAATTTATTTGTTGGTGGTTAAGCAATGTCTATATGCATTTCATTGGTGCTTTACCAAATCATCAGTAGACTTTAACCACAGTGTTGAAAAGTTAAAAACCTCTTATCTTATGCATATACTTCCGAAAACCATCTGAGAATTCACAACTTGTAAATTACAAACTATTTTCAAAAATAACAACAGAACAAGAACATAGGCTTGCAACTCATACAAAACTAAACCAACAAATAAAGTATGTTCGATACGAATCTATTTTATTTTTCTACACCTTCATACAATCAGAAATCCATTGGATAACAAGAAAAGTATTTATAAGGCAAAATTAAAAATAAAATCTAAATCAAACTGTTATGAAGTTTTTCTATTTAACACATTGTTGTCACAATACTAATATATAAATGAAATTTATTTGCATTTCATTGGTGCTTTACCAAATCGTCAGTAGACTTTAACCACAGTTTTGAAAATATAGACATTGCTTAACCACCAACAAATAAATTTCATTTATATATTAGTATTGTGTCAACAATGTGTTAAATAGAAAAACTTCATAATAACTTAGGAATAATGGAATGCATGAATGCAAACAATTAATTTTAAAGATTCTAAAATATATATCTATTTACATATTAATATTATGAAAAAAAGTTGACTTATGTTGCCAATGATGTTGATGTGCTTGGGACGTGCGTTTGACCTATATTGAAGCAAATTTCACTTCACACATTTCTTCGGCATTCGTCTTTTGGAACGCTAAAAAATTTACGCTTTCATTTTTTTTCTTTTTGCACAAAGCACATGAACGCATGTTTAAAATTTTTTATATTCACTCACACACTTAAATTTAAAAAATTGATTTTTTATATTTAATATATTTTTTCAAAACTAAATTTGACAATTTTACGTAACAGAAACATGAAGCATCTGAACTAGTGGTGTTACCTGATTATTGTACCATGAGTAGTTTGTTATTGTTTTTTTTTTATTTTCATCAATTTTATTTAAATATTTTAAAGAATTTTCTTGGAAAGATATTTGATTTTTCAACTTGTTTGCTTAACAAGCTGTCAGTATTAGGTGCACCCCTCATTCGACTGGTCCTCCTAGGAGTATTTATATTTAAATTTTCACTATTTTGTTTCTGAGAATTGATTCGTCCATGATTTCAAAATTGTTTTCTAAATCTTCTTCAGCTATATTTACAGATGATGTTGTTGGCTCTTTATATGTAGATGTAGCACCAAAATCCTTCCTTCCACTCATGTCCTGAATGGAGACGAGTTCGTACACGTGCTACCCTTGTGGTGCAAGAGGACAATAATCGCTAGGAGCTCCACCGGTACCTGAAATTCCCATTTTGTTGCGCTTACACTTAACTTTTATGTGGTTTTTATAATCGGCCCATACTTTTTTCCAGCCATTGGTATCACGTGTGGGCAAACATGCAGAATTTAATTCCAAGATTAATCTTTCCCATATGTGCCGTGATTTGCTTGTTGCTTCCCGAGAATTTATGTGCCCCTTAGCAAATTCGGGATGTTCCACCATAAAATCAACCATAATTTCAAATTGCTTGGATTTTGTGTTAGAGTTTTTCTTTTGGACACTTCTAGAATTTAAATGAAACACAACATTAATAAATTTAAACACTTTACGTTAAACACAACAAAAACATAATTTTTTCCCACAAAAATTATAAAATTACTTACATTTTTTCTCTTCCGATAACAAAATGTCTTTCGAATAAAATACGAACAATTTTAACGTCTTCGACACTCATTTTGGTATTACAGAGTTGCCTTTTTGAAAGTAGTATTCTTGAATACGAAAAGGGGAAAAAAGTGTAGTCATATGCGGAAGACAGTTTACGTAAATAGAATTACACAGTACAAATTGTTCGAATTCGTACAAATTTTCCTTCGAATCGAATTACACAGTAACCCCCCTGATTATATATTCTATATTCTGGCAAAAATTCTTTGAAATAATCACCCCTATTCTGCGTTTCGATTCGAAATTTTCTCCGTTTGGCAACTTTTGTATTCTGTTTTCCGTTTTGTTTCATTTCGATTTGTTTATTCGATTGTATGTATTCTGCCTAACGATCGTAGCTATGTTTTTCTAACAGCCATACCTAAATACGGGCGGAGAGCGGAACGTTTTTTTCCGCTGAGCTTTAACGCTGAAATGCCATACCTAAACAAAAGCGGCAGCGTTATGTAAAAACACAATAAAAACAGGGTTATCAAACAAACAAATTAAACAACCCTGATTATTTTAACAGCTGGACGGACGACATTTGTGATTTTGTTATTGAAATTTTTTACAAATTACAAACGTGCATACATATGTATGTATATAATCATATTGTAAATATTTTCTTACCACCAATTTCTAATACGAAGTGCACAAATTTTTTCTTTTATTATATATTTCACTTTTGTAAATCTTTGCTCTTTTTCTCTGGTTACAATTCTCTTCTTTTGCAACCAACTTCATTAGAAAACGCTCTGTCAAAATCGGATTTTTCAATAGCAAAGCGTTGCCGCCGAGTTATTTCGGTATGCTCCACACAAAATGTACGGACATGAGAACTTTTGACAGCTGAAAACCCCTTGTGATTAGGGATGTCAGTAAGTTGTGTATGCACTAATAGGGTTTTTACACTGAACAACATCTTTGTGAAACGCATGGGAGATGTTGAAAACGTGAAACATGCATTTACATCAGATACGGGCGTTTCATAGCACAATTGTGCTGAGATCATTCACACGTATTATTACCCTCTTTAATTTAGTCATCGATGAGACAGCGACGAATGAATATCAGGCGGATGCTTATATATTTTTCCAGAATATTTGCCAAGCAAACAATTTCAGTCATGATGATATGCGAAAAATTATTTGTCATAAACAATCCTTTCGATAACATACAATGCCTTTTATACAATTTTTCTCCAATAACGGACTATACTAATTCTCCTAATTTAGTCTTACACCTAGTCTTATTAATTAGTCTGTGTAAAATATTACCAAAAATATTTTGAATATGTTTCCCATATGAAAATGATCATCCATGCCGACAAATATCAAAGCTTATTAAGTTTGATACATCCAACCGCGTATATATTTTTTTTGCGAATATTCAGTGTTATGCTCCAGCAAGCAACCATTCTTGTATTTATTTATTTTTCTTGATTGGAAAACATAACAAATTATTGTCCTATCTTTTTTAATTTTTTTCATTTCACTGTTTACTTAGAAAAAGTTTTATTTTTAATTAATAATTTTACGTATTCAACGTTTTTTTTTTAACTTAGAAAATATTGCTACTTATGTATAAATATATAATGTACCATAATCTTTCAAACGCTTGGCTTTTTGTTTGGTGGGTAGCTCGCAAGCTCAACACATACACAATTTACCAACACATTGACGGTGCCCACCACTGATTTACATTGACAACATCTTTCATCAGTCATTTATTCAGCTGTCAAAAAATAAAAGGAAAAAGACGCGCATAATATTTGTTAAAAATAAAATTAATTAAGAAATGGACTTTGAGAAGGAGTTAATAATTGGATTAGTTGTTGCATTGCAAGAACAAACCCAAATTTTAATACAGTACACTGAAATATTGTAGGACATTCTGGAAGAAGATGATGATGAAGAGGAGGAATTTTTTTAGACATAAGTATGACCCTGTAATGATCTTGCAGAGGTGGTGGTAACTATTTTTATTTTATCCTGAAAAAAATCTCTTCCTATCCGTTTTAGCAGGCGCTGATTAACGCCACTGGCTGAACAGTGTTGAAGGTAGTTTAAAATGCCTTTTTAATTTTTATCTTAGAGAGCTGGTGAAAGCTCTTAGTGAAAATTAATGTATTTTGCCGGATTATATGCAGGATTAAATCTGTGTCTTTATTTAAATTTTGTCTTGCTTATATACTAGTTTACAATATTGGATCCTTAAGAATTTGTTTTTTTTTAATTCCAAAAAATTTCCCGTAGGAATTTTCTTAATTATTTTTGTAACTTAACTTTTATAAATACCTATCATAGTCGACTACTGACAGTACACTACCTTATAATTAAATATATATATACATATAAACACATATTTACATACATACATACATACACATATATACACATATATATACATATATATATATATACATATATATATATATATATATATATATATATATATATATATATATATATATATATATATAAATATATACGTATATATACATAAATTTATAATAATAATAATAACACCAATAATATAATACAATAAATTATCCCTAGCAAATAATATATAGTTTTAATTATGTAAATCTACAATTTTTACTAACTAAATGTCTATATCACAATATAGAAATAGAAGAACAGAAAATACTTATAATAATAATACAGAACAAAAATTACTTAAATCTTTAACATACATACCAGGAATATCAGAAAGGTTAACAAAATCTAGAATTTATGATACAGATAAATATAGAATAGCCCACAGAACGTGTAATACATTAAACAGACTATTTAGTAAAACTAAAGATAAAATTGAAAAATGGGATAGATTAAATTTAGTATATAAAATACCATGCAAGGGTAATGATATAGAGAATTGTAATAAAGTATATATAGGTACGACCAAAAATAAATTAAAGACTCGGATAGCAGGTCATAAATCAGATCAAAAATATAGGAATATAAATTCACAAAAAAAACACCTTTATCTTCCCATTGTTCTAAATCATATCATTTTCCAGATTTTGAAAATGTTTCAATATTAAACACAGAAAATAACTATAACCGTAGATTAATGTTAGAAATGTTAGAAATAATAAACACACCATCATCACACAGAATAAATTTTAAAACAGATACAGAAAAATTAGCACAGAGTTATAGACATTTAGTTAGTAAAAATTTGTAGATTTACATAATTAAAACTATATATTATTTGCTAGAGATAATATATTGTATTATATTATTGGTGTTATTATTATTATTATAATTTTATGTATGTATGTATATATATATATATATATATATATATATATATATATATATATATATATGTATATATATATATATATATATGTATATATATATATATATATATATATATAAATATATATATATATATATATATATATATAGCATTTTCAGCTTAAATTAAACCTTTTTTAAAATAAGTGAAACCTTTTTCAAAATGAACGAAACCTTTTTCAAAATTAACGAAACCTTTTTCAAAATAAATGAAACTCTTTTCAGAATAAATTAAACTTTATTCAAATTCAATTAAACATTTTTCAAATTAAATTAAACCAGTTTTAAAATTTATCATATGTTGTTGTTTTCTTTTTTTTTATTTGAAAATCTTTTTTTTTACCGATTTCTGTAAATGACCTATTGTTGTTGGTGTCTGAACCCGATAGAGAAAGCATTAATCAAAATGACTGTGCGAACTATGTTATGGATATGATCATGATAATTCCTAAAGCGGTCAGTGGACAAATTCTTCATTAATTATAACAAGTATTAATAAAAAATTAATATGTTTAATTTTTTTCTTTTGTTTTCTATTAAATTTTAAAACTGGTTTAATTTAATTTGAAAAATGTTTAATTGAATTTGAATAAAGTTTAATTTATTCCGAAAAGAGTTTAGCTCATTTTGAAAAAGGTTTCGTTCATTTTGAAAAAGGTTTCATTAATTTTGAAAAAGGTTTCCTTCATTTTGAAAAAGGTTTCATTTATTTTGAAAGGTTTAATTTAAACTGAAAATGCTATATATATATATATATATATATATATATATATATATATATATATATATATATATATGTGTATATATGTGTATGTATGTATATATGTGTTTATATGTATACATATGTGTATATATATATATGTATATGTGTGTGTATCTATGTATAAATTTTAAAGACGTGAACGTCTTCGTTTATTAAAGTAAAAATAATGCTTAAAATCTATGGTTTTATTCTAATTGAAGCAATCGTTGGTTGCAGTTATGCGAGCAATGATTACTTACGATCACAAATAATTTCTCTTAAAACTATGAATCAACGAATGTTGAAAATAATGTTCTTTCTCTTAAATCAATTATGAAAGATTCAGATTACATGAGTTAACTTAGTAAGTATGTGTGAATAAGATAATATTCATATTACAATTATTCAATATAAGATTCACATTGGTAAGTATGATAAGATTCATATTACAATTGTTTATTATAAGATTCATATTGCATGAACCGAATTGGTAAGTATGTATATTTAAATATAAGATTCATATTACAATGGGACACTTAGTCACCATAACACTGTTGGGTAAAACTCCCCCGGACGAAGATTGGTTCCGAATTTCTGAAGGATATTTGGGAAACGATACAATTGTTTTCTTAGTTATTTTCTTAGATTTAAATTTAATACTCAAGTACACAATGAACAAAGTTGTTGCAATTATGATCACAATGTAAATGGTTATATTAGTAGTTTTTTGGTTATCTCTTAGTTCATTTATATATCTTATATTTCTAATATGTTCATATGTTATGTTTTGTAATGTTATTTTCTCTTCAACATTTATTTGTATTTCCTTAAACAAACTAGGTATTATTATATTTTCACAGTAAACCTTTCTATCGAGTATCTGTATTTTACATTTTTCTATTCTAATAAGAAAATGTCCCATCAAAGTTATAGGCATCTCATTACATGTTTGATTTACAGTTATATTATTCATGTTTATAGCAAAAATTAAATTAGAATTTACTTCTATTACATTTGTAAACGGATTCTTTCGATAATTACATTCCATTTTTTTATAATTCAATACATTTTCAATACAGTTATCTTTTATCATTGTTAAATTTTTCTTATAATCAGTTTCATAGTATACAACGTTATCTCTTGTGATATACGTTTGTATTTCTTCGCTTAACTCTAGATTATTGTTATTTGGGATTGGTTGGACAAACAAGGTTTCATAAAATTCAGTAGTTAATTGAGGAATTTGGATTATAAAAAGGATATTTCTTTTACTTGTCGCTACAGCCATTCCAATATTTTGTTCATTTTTCAAAAGTTATATCATGTTCTTCTATTTCTTCATCTGTCAAAACATTCTGGCTCAGGAGCCCTAAGCTTGATGTCAAAAGTATTCCCTCAACCTTGTCAATTATTCTTTCTAGTTTTTCTATCTGAAACGAAATTGCCGTCCTTCGAATTTCCAATTCATCCCGTTGGGTTTGATTATTAATTGTCACATATTCGAGATAAACATTTTTGTTTACCATATCGTATATCTTCGACAATTTAGTCAATTGTTCATCAATACGTTCATTTATTTGAACCTGACCATTGGATTGTTCAATCACACTATGTGCATTACTTTCCACTATTTCTAATATTTTTTTCTATTTCTTGCCTGTCTTCGTCGTCCATTGTTCCAGACAAATATATCAGTCCCGTTCCCACAATGTTAAAAAGTCCTCGTCTCTATCTATGTGGAATAAGTGTTTTCAGTGATGTCTTCAAATGTTGCAATTCTTGGTTCATATAGTCGTCATCAATTGTATCATTTTCTAAGTTTTCTATGTAGTTTTCATACCTTGTAACATTAAATATATGCACAATGCTGTGATATTCTCCAATAAGGTGTTTTTTACACAAAACTACCAAAGTAAATCCGTTTCCTACGCTGAGGTCCGTAAACTCAATCTTCTGAGCGTGTGTCGCATGCGTCATTACCGCAATTAGCAAAGTTAACCAGATCATCCTCCTCAAGTGTGTCAGCAACATTGTCCTCAGCACGCTCAACCAGAACATCCAAATAGCTGAAAGTATCCTTAGCTCGAATTAACTGATCCCTGTAAACATTCTGATTTTTATTTGTATATCTTTTGTCAGTAATCTTCTTCAAAACAGCCCTTTCGTTTCTAGCTTCTGTCTTATGTGCTCTAAAATCCCTTTTAAAATTCTCATTTACCTTCTGATCTTTTCTATTTCTATTAAGGTATGTTAAGTTCTTCGTCTTTCTTGACTCAATTGCATCATTAATTTTTTCGTTTTTCATGGCATTATCCTGAAAATTAATCTCTATTGGTTTCTTACGAGTTGTCAAATGAAAGGTGTTGTTGTAAATGAAATTCGCTTGCACAGGCAAATCTATATTATAAACCATGTCAGATGTTTCTTCTCTTTTTTTTAAGATCCTGATATTCTCATTCAGGCTACCATGAAATCGCTCAACATTTGAATTGCCTGTGTGACGGTAAGGAGTAGTAAAATGGTATTCTACATTATTTTTCTATAGAAAATCCTTATATAAACAAAACATGTGTGCCGACTTAAAGCCTGGTTCATTGTCCATAATAAATTTTTTTGGAGTTCTCATCAAATTAAAAAGCATAGTAAAGTGTTTAATGAAATTAAGTGGAGTTCTCTCTTCAATCTTTTGTATAAGAGCATATTTCGAGAATTTATCTATGATCGTTATGTATGGGTCTTTTGCGTCTAAAAACCATATATCGGCATGGTATATTCTGTAATGTGCACTAGGGGTTTCTGTCTTCTCAAAAGGAAGTTTAACAGGATTTCTCTTTATTTTATAATTGTAAACTTCACAATTATTTATAACTCTACTTATTTCTTTTCTCATGTTTGGGTAATAATATTTTCTTTTCAATTCGTAATATGTTTTGTCAATTCCAGGGTGATTATTCTCATACTTATGATGTCTCATAATAATTTCTAACAATTTCTCTCTTTTTCTACATTCTGTAGTAGTGTATAAGTTCTATATATCCCCAACTTTTTTATATTCCTTAATCCAATAACCCGATTCTGAATCATATCGTATAGTTCTTCAACATCACAATTATTTCTTTCAAAATTATTCTGTAGTCTTTTGAATTGACTCCGAATTTATATAATTTTTTACCGAATAGAAGCTTTTCTTCAAACAAATCCTTTTGCTGCCCTTGAACTAAGATTTGTTTATTTGCAAACTGCAAAGGTCTTTCTGTTACCTCAATATGATCTAATCCATAATTTTGAGCGCTGTGTGCTGTTGGTACCGGATAATTTTGTCTTTTTCCTTTTTTCGTCTTTGCGGTTCTAAGTTGAACAGTATTCCTATCCACAATTTTAAAATTCAGTTTTTCTTTTTTATGTATTCTTTGGAAATGTCTCTTTAAAAATACCTTGCTCTCAAAATTATCATTGCAAAGTTGGCACTGAAAAATGTGTGTACCATGTTTGTGCTTTACGTGCTGATTCAAAACTTCTTTCCTTTTATACGTTTTTTTGCATGTGTCACATTGAAATAAATTCAATTCTGCACATTTGAATTTGGTTCTTTCAAACTAGACAACTAAATTAGTGGTTTATGATCTGTATGCAATTTCAATTTTCTCCCATACAAATAATGTCTGTATTGATCGCAAGCCCAAACAATAGAAAGCAGTTCTTTCTCTATTACACTGTAATTGATTTCGTGCTTTTAAGAGTTCTTGAAGCAAAGGCTATAGGACCATTTTTCTGAGACAACACAGCACCCAATGCAAAGTTGCTGGCGTCTGTTGTAAGCGTAAAATCCTCTTGAAAATCAGGATACCGCAATACCATATCTGAAGTCAATATCTTTCGCAATTTCTCAAAAGACTCTATAATCGGTGTCATTTTCGTTGATCTGACCGTCTTTTTTAAGTCTCAGAGTTAAAGATTTTGCTATTTTGGCATAGTCTGGGATAAACTTCCTGTAATATCCGCTCAATACCAGAAATGCTTGGAGTTGTTTCAATGTCCTCGGAATAGGAAAATTTTTTATGCAATCTATTTTTCTAGGGTCTGCCTTAATTCCATCTGATGTCACTATGCGACCCAGGAAATTTGTTTCCGATTTCAAAAACTCGCTTTTATTTAGTGATACTTTTAAATTAGATTCTCTCAATGTTTGGAACACCTTTGTTAAATTATCTATATGTTCCTAAAGGAAATTACCGAATATCAATATATCATCCATATAGATGACACATGTTTTGTTTATATATTTTCTAAGCACATTATTCATCATTCTTTGGAATAATCGCTTCGTCCTAAACACTTGTTCTCAGTGGGGTAGAAACCACTATGCCCATAATTATTTTTCTGATCGTTATTTTTCTGATAATTTTGTGTTTGATTATAAGTCCTCTGATAATTTTGTGTTTGATTATTTTTTGGGATTTGGGAATCAGAATTAGGAAAGGGCTTAAAACTCCTATTTTGATAGTTATATTTAAATTTTTCTTTAATATAAATCTTTTCAATAAGATTTGCTTGTCCAAGTTCATGGAGGGCAACCTCCAATGAAGTTGGTTTAATGGCACAAAGCACTGTTTTCAAGTTTAAGGGTAATTTATTTACAAACACTTTTAATGCAACTCTATTATTATGCGCTATTTCTAACAAATTACCATCCAGCTTTTGCCTTTGATTTCATAAAGACAACTTTGTTTGTACAAAATTGTAAAATTGTAACACATCCCCTCTGTATTGGGCACCTCTCAGCTCCTCATACAAGAGTTCAGCTGAGGTTAAACCCCCGAAATTTAGTTCCAACTGGTCTTTTATTTCCGCCCATCTCCAAAACTATCTTAGCCTTACCTCGTATCTTGCCCTTTATTGCAGACAATATCATTCTTTGTGATGTGGGATTATACCCATCCATTGCAGCTACCACGTTGTCGATGCCCTCCAGGAACGGGTAAAGTTCCTCTTTCTGGCCATCAAAATCATGAATGAGACCCAGGAATCTTAGAGGGTCAATATATCTTCCCACTGCTTGCTGATGTGCTTGTTGCTGCAGTTGTACCTGTTGTTGTTGAAGTTGCTCCTGTAATTCCTGTTGCTACTGTTGCCGCTGTTGCTGCAATTGCTGCTGTAGCTCCTGTTGCAACTGTTGATCCATCTTCGGAATCCTTCTGTTGTCGTCAAATAATCTACTTCTTCTTCGTTTGGTTTCCACTTTTGGGCTGCTCAAGCAAAATTCGTTGCTTGATGATATATAATACAATAGCCGTCAACTAAATCAGGCTTCACAATGTCGTTATTAATAAACAATTTTTATTTATCACTTATTTATATGTTGTTATAATTTTGGAGGGACCCTTGGGTATCGCAAAATGTCTTTATATTTATTTTATTATTTCCTTTTTCACGGGAAATTTTGTTTTTATCCTTTTGCACAGGATATTATTATTTTTATCCTTTTTCGTAGGATGTTTTTATTTGTATCCTTTTTCGTAGGATACTTTTATTTGTATCCTTTTTCGTAGGATATCTTCACCGACTGCACCAATTTTAAAGACGTGAACGTCTTCGTTTATTAAAGTAAAAATAATGCTTAAAATCTAAACTCACCTTATGGTTTTATATTCTAATTGAAGCAATCGTTGGTTGCAGTTATGCGAGCAATGATTGCTTACGATCACAAATAATTTCTCTTAACCCTTTCGGTCCGGTTTTTTATTTCTTAAACAAAAAACTTTTTGAAAAAAATTTTTTCGTGTATGTAAAATACACAAGAAATGATGATGTTTTGCATCACTAATTTTCTCGTTAGTTCTTTAATTATCCTGGGACATATTGTCCCGCCCGGAAGTTTTGTCCTGTTGTCCCACCCGGGTTTTTAGCGCAAATGGGATAATATATCCCACTAGTATCCAAAATTTGTACAAAAATATTATTTATAATTCATTTTATTTTTGAAATAAAAAGAAGTAATAACAAATAAATAATTAATTTCTTCTTATAAGCTTGCTTATTTATAAATGCAAAAAATTAATTATATGAGGAAACTAAAAAGTTTTAATTATGATAAGGAGTAAAACAATCAACACAAAGTGGCACTTGGCAATTTGAACATATAAATTTAGTTCTCTTCTCCTTCTTTATAGAACTGCATCTTACACAGCGCGATCTTTTTTCAGATGGAATAGGCATATGATCTCCTATATTAATAAAATTTCGCTCACTCTTTGACGGTCGCCCATATAAAATTCTTCTTTTTGTTTGACAATATCTTCTACCAGTTTCAGTCATGTCCTCAGCTAGTGGAACTAAGAAGCTTATCATTTCAGTTTTCTTATGGTTTACTTCTTGGTGCACTATCCAAGCATTTACTACTGCCATCATTAATATTTTGAAGAAAATTTTCTTCCACCACTTAGTAGATTTGCGATCCAAATCATATACTTTAACTTTTTGATCAGCAATATCCACGCCACCCATTATACACACATATGTTATGATAGCATCAGGACAATCCACTTCGAGTTTTTGGCAATTTTTTTGTTTTCGTGTAGTCTTGCTTGTGGTTGGATTATGACAATTGGAGCGTACTGTAACTTCTTTAGAATCCATCCACCGGCAAGCAATAGTTCCGTGACAGTTTATCATAAATTCACTCTCATTTCTCTTCAATTTTTCTGTGAACTTCGGAACATTTTTCCGAATTTTTATAACTGTTCCAACTGCTGGAAAATCAATAAAATTTATAAGGCGAGTGCAGGTAAAAAATCGATCAAAACTTATCATAACATCCTTCTCGCGTATTGTGTTGCAAAGCTTTTCTACAACTCGTTCTCCTAAGGTAGTTTCAGATACCAAACCACTTTTCTCCCTACCGCTGTAGATGTTTAGGTCATATACGAACCCTGTTTTTGAGTCACATCTTAGCCAAAGTTTAATACCGCGCTTGATTGGTTTTAGAGGTTGATATTGTTTTAGTGAAGATCTACCTTTAAATTTTGCCATTGATTCATCAATTGCTTGAAATGTTGACTCCGTTCTGGCACTAGGAAATGTTTTTTTTAACACATGATACTATCTCTTCAATATAGTATAATTTTGAGCATCCATCCAGCTTTTTAGGATCATTGAAATATATTTTAGACATAATAATTTGAGATCGATCTCTAGAAATAGCATTTTTTTTATGGCTGGATTCCCAAGGGAACCGTGTACGCTCCAATAATTTTGTATCCTTGGCACTTTGTTGTAGCTCATAATGAGACAACAACCTAACACAATCATAATTTCATGCTCATCATTTTTCGATTTTAATTTTTTTTTTCTTTTTCTAACATATGCAGTCTCTTGTTTGTATTTTCTGCAATAAATATTAATAAGGACTTCGGGAAAATTTTTTGAATATATCTAATTCTGTGGAAGAACGATTGGCATCAATTAATATTATGGGTTCTTTTACTTCTGGAATCTGCAATCTGGGGCGAAAGTCACAAAGTGGTCTTGACCACAAATATAGATTTACAACATTATCATTTGAGCTGTCTTCAACCCCTGATTCGTTGTCTATGTCTTCTATGTCACTTAATTCTGATGACTCGTTTTCTGACTCTGAGTCACTGGATTCACTAAAATCAGAAAAGTCGGCATCTAAAAGCTCTTGCAGTTCTGGACGAAGGTGTGACATCTTTTCCTAGCAATAACACGAATGGGACATATAAACCCAATAAAAACTCCGAATGGGACGATACATCCCATATCTGAAAATATGCTAAAAAAGGAAGCTGTACTTACCAAACTAAAAAAAATTTTACATTCAAATAATAAGTATCGTCAACTAAACAATTTTGCAAATATTTATTGCGCCACAATTACAAATACTATGTTTTTTCACGTAAATTATCAACTGATGTTTTCTTCTCGAAAGCTTCTCATCAACTAAAATGCTCAAATTTCATTAAGAACATACTCAGATTTAGATACCGTTATTTCAATAATAAATTATCTCTCTAAAGTACTGCTGGGATATTTTAAGGTATAATTTTCTTAATTTGAAGAATAAATAGGATTGTTCGAACTTTCTCTGGGACGTATTATCCCAATAGGACCGAAAGGGAATCAACGAATGTTGAAAATAATGTTCTTTCTCTTAAATCAATTATGAAAGATTCAGATTACATGAGTTAACTTAGTAAGTATGTGTGAATAAGATAATATTCATATTACAATTATTCAATATAAGATTCACATTGGTAAGTATGATAAGATTCATATTACAATTGTTTATTATAAGATTCATATTGCATGAACCGAATTGGTAAGTATATTTATATATAAGATTCATATTACAATGGGACACTTAGTCACCATAACACTGTTGGGAAAAACTTATATGTGTACGTATACATATAGTATGTATGTACATATATATATGATATATGTATGTGTGTGTTCGTGTGTATTTGTATGTATATGCGTATGCATGGCTGTATGTGCATTTGTATATATACATATATATGTTCCTTTATGTACGTTTATATGTTTTATATAAAAAAAATATATATGAAAAAAAGATTTTAATTATATACGCCTAAATATCTACTATAAGTTCTTCATGTTATACATATATAAAAAATAATTTTCTTATAAGATTTATATTATAATTTGTTAATGTAAATTGTTAATTTTTTATCGGGCTCAAGTTCGAACCTTGCATGACTGCAAATTATTTTTTGTTATTTTTTATTATTAATAAATGAATTTGTTTTAAATTCTATTTATTATTTTATATTAAGATTGGAATATTAAGAATATTTTTAATAATCATCAAACCAGCAGAACGGATCAGTACTGATTTCGAGGCCGCTACGCCATCTCATCAGCGTTCTTTGTTCAATTTTTCCCACTTTTGCAAGTGGTGCTAGTTAGTAGGAATATCAACTATTTAACCAATATTTTAACGAAAATTGAATATGAGAAGTTATCACATTCATATTATTAAGTTATTACATTTTGGTTAGTACGAAATTCCCCAACCCTGACGATTAATATTCCAAATATTCCAATATCTCTTTTTGCTTTTTCCAGAGCCATCGGCTGCTGATAGGTAAAGCTTCTTTGTTATTTATGTTCAAGTAATTGAATTTAGTTGTCAATTTACTTTGAACAAGTGCGCGTGCCCCCGCAATGTTTTAAATTATGTATGAATTTTTATTAGTCGAACTTTTTCTGACAACTAAATTCAATTACTTGAACATAAATAACAAAGAAGCTTTACCTATCAGCAGCCGATGGCTCTGGAAAAAGCAAAAAGAGATATTGGAATATTTGGAATATTAATCGTCAGGGTTGGGGAATTTCGTACTAACCAAAATGTAATAACTTAATAATATGAATGTGATAACTTCTCATATTCAATTTTCGTTAAAATATTGGTTAAATAGTTGATATTCCTACTAACTAGCACCACTTGCAAAAGTGGGAAAAATTGAACAAAGAACGCTGATGAGATGGCGTAGCGGCCTCGAAATCAGTACTGATCCGTTCTGCTGGTTTGATGATTATTAAAAATATTCTTAATATTCCAATCTTAATATAAAATAATAAATAGAATTTAAAACAAATTCATTTATTAATAATAAAAAATAACAAAAAATAATTTGCAGTCATGCAAGATTCGAACTTGAGCCCGATAAAAAATTAACAATTTACATAAGAAAAAGTTCGACTAATAAAAATTCATACATAATTTAAAACATTGCGGGGGCACGCGCACTTGTTCAAAGTAAATTGACAACTAAATTCAATTACTTGAACATAAATAACAAAGAAGCTTTACCTATCAGCAGCCGATGGCTCTGGAAAAAGCAAAAAGAGATATTGGAATATTTGGAATATTAATCGTCAGGGTTGGGGAATTTCGTACTAACCAAAATGTAATAACTTAATAATATGAATGTGATAACTTCTCATATTCAATTTTCGTTAAAATATTGGTTAAATAGTTGATATTCCTACTAACTAGCACCACTTGCAAAAGTGGGAAAAATTGAACAAAGAACGCTGATGAGATGGCGTAGCGGCCTCGAAATCAGTACTGATCCGTTCTGCTGGTTTGATAATTATTAAAAATATTCTTAATATTCCAATCTTAATATAAAATAATAAATAGAATTTAAAACAAATTCATTTATTAATAATAAAAAATAACAAAAAATAATTTGCAGTCATGCAAGATTCGAACTTGAGCCCGATAAAAAATTAACAATTTACATAAGAAAAAGTTCGACTAATAAAAATTCATACATAATTTAAAACATTGCGGGGGCACGCGCACTTGTTCAAAGTAAATTGACAACTAAATTCAATTACTTGAACATAAATAACAAAGAAGCTTTACCTATCAGCAGCCGATGGCTCTGGAAAAAGCAAAAAGAGATATTGGAATATTTGGAATATTAATCGTCAGGGTTGGGGAATTTCGTACTAACCAAAATGTAATAACTTAATAATATGAATGTGATAACTTCTCATATTCAATTTTCGTTAAAATATTGGTTAAATAGTTGATATTCCTACTAACTAGCACCACTTGCAAAAGTGGGAAAAATTGAACAAAGAACGCTGATGAGATGGCGTAGCGGCCTCGAAATCAGTACTGATCCGTTCTGCTGGTTTGATGATTATTAAAAATATTCTTAATATTCCAATCTTAATATAAAATAATAAATAGAATTTAAAACAAATTCATTTATTAATAATAAAAAATAACAAAAAATAATTTGCAGTCATGCAAGATTCGAACTTGAGCCCGATAAAAAATTAACAATTTACATAAGAAAAAGTTAGACTAATAAAAATTCATACATAATTTAAAATAATTTGTTAATGTTGAAAAAAAATTGTATATTACTATAAATTGTTAATGTTGAAAAATTGTATTTTGCTATAAATTGTTAATGTTGAAAAAATGATGTATGTTATTGTATTTGAAAAACAAATATTTGGAATAATTTGTCATGCCATAATAATATTTTTTTCCTGAAGATGTTAAGCTGTTAACGAAATATCGAATAAAAATTATAAGAAATAATATATTATAAAAAACGACCACAAGGTTGATTAATATTACAATAAACTGATAAGGTCAATAAAAATAAATCAACATATATATATATATATATATATATATATATATATACATATATATATATATATATATATATATATGTTGATATATATATATATATATATATATATATATATATATATATATGTATATAACTAGCTTTTATGCATATTTCTTAGAACCTTTTTAAATTGTTGTGTATTTCCTTTGTTTTGTTCCCTATTTCAACAATAGAGTTTACTCCTTCAGTATCTACCACCTTATAAGGATATTGAGGCTGGTTTTTTCTGCTATTGTATTTGCGTACTAGCACCAAGTCTCCTTTTTTTAACTTTAACGGGGGAATTTTTAGACAATTGTCTACTCTTTTAATATTCGATTTTTCTAAATATTCTTTCGCCTTATTCAAAAAAAATTGCAGACGTGTTCTTAGTTCCTGTGTATAATTATCTATATTATACATAAGTCTATTATGCAATGCATTATCGCTAGGGAGATTTGTCAATCTTCCAAATATCAGTTCAAAAGGTGTATAGCCTGTGTCCACATGAGGTGTTGTGTTATGAGCGAAACAGAAATATGGGATTCATTTGTCCCACTCGTTGTCCGTGCATAAACTTAACAGAAACTCATTTAAGACCCTGTGGTTCCTTTCTATAGAACCAAGCATTTGATGATGATATGGTGTACTAAAGACCTGTTCGATATATAATAGACTACATACCTCAGATAACAATTCATTCAAGAACTCACCTTACCCGATTTGAGTACCTTAAAACTTCCATATACTAGGTATACCTCCGTAACTATCGCCCTCGCAACACTTTTTGCATCCTTTGATTCTATTGGACATGCTGTAATATATTTCGTGAGATCGTCCTGTATGGTCAATATGTATCTGAAGTGATTCGAGTACCTAAGTGGGCCTACTGTGTCTATCGAAATCACATCAAAACTATTTCCTGGTGTATCAGTTACAACAAGCTTTTCTTTTGTGTGAACAGTTTGTTTATTGATTTTGCACTCTTTGCAACACAACACGTGTTTTTCTCATGTTTTTCCAAACGAACTTCTGTTTTAATCTTAACGTCGTTTTCCTTGCGCCTAAGTGTCCTCCTAGTGGTGAATTGTGATACTCATTAATCAAACTATTCTGTCTGTCTACATATGTGATATGCGTGGGTTCCGCGTCCAATAAAATTTTAAAAATTTCGCCATTTCTCCGTTTTACCTTATTAAAAACATCTGCAAATTGTTTGTTGGCTATAACTTTAAATATTTCGTCTTTATTACTCAAAGCTTGTTCTTCTATATTGAAAGATTTCATCCTTTTTAAAGGCTTCTCTGACGACAACTGTGTGTCCGTCAAATTATCACTACTCCTGACTAATACCTCTAAGGCAGTAACAATGATATGCGGTTTTCGAAACTGTGACCCAAATTCAAATCGTAATTTTTTACTTTTCTGTCGTCCGAAATCAATGTGCACTCCCATTTAAAAAGTTGATCAGGTTTTTTAACAGCAATGTCGTTATTCCGAAAATTCGAACTTCTTGTCATACTCCGCGTAATGGTCAGTAACTTTTTCATATTTTGATATGTCCCTGTACGAATCATACCTTTCAACGTCTCACTATATATTGCTTTCCTTGACAATGCGTCAGCGTTAATATTCATCTTGCCCTTTTTATATGCTATCTCGAAATCATAGCCGCAAAGATCGACTCTTATGCGTACCATTTAAGATGACGGATTATTATGGGAAAATAAAGAAATCTATGGTCCGTAATTACGTAAATTTTATTTTCTACCGTATAGGTAGGGACGAAAGAACTTAATATCCCAGTGTGTGGCTAACAGCTCCTTTTCAATAACCGATTTGTTCAAGTCATGTTTCGACAGAGTTTTGCTCGCGTATGATATAGGTAGGTCTGAGCCTATCTCCCCTTGTGACAGCACTGCTCCTAATGCAAAATTGGATGCATCTGTCCTCAAAATAAACGGTTTGCCGAAATCAGGATATTGCTGGATGGGAGGAATTATTAATTTTGATTCTAGAGTCTCAAATGATTTCTAGAAGTTGATTTAAATTTCTCGCTTTTTTGACAAAACGTCTGTAGTAGTTGCAGAACGCTATAAACCTTCTTACATCATCAGTGTTACTTGGTGCAGGATAATTCTCTATGACGCTGTGCTTATTGGGGTCTGTACGTATTCCGTTATTTGTTATCAAGTGCCATAAATAAACTACTTCAGTTTTCAAGAAACAGCATTTGCTAGTATTTAGTTTCAAATTATATTGCCTCAATCTCTCAAATACTCTCGCCAAGTTGTCATGATGATGCTTCACGCTGCAATACAATAATGTCATCCACATACAGAAATGCTTCAGAGCTTATTCCACTTAATTCTATTGTCAGCATTCGCTGAAAACTATTCGACGATATTTTCAGACCAAACGGTAAACGATTAAAATGAAAATGACCATTTCTAGTCGAAAATGCCGTTACTGGTCTAGAATCTTTATCCATTACACTATTTGGTGGAACGACCTCGTCATATCCAACGTGGAAAAATATTTGACTCTTCCCAACTTATCCAACACATCTTCAATTCTTGTTAAAGGGAACTTGTCATTAACAATTTTGTCATTAAGTTTTCTAAGATCTACTGCTAAACGCTATATGTGTTTGTCGACCGGCGATTTTTCGCTACAATCAATAACGGTGAGTTGTATGGGCTTACTGATTGTTCAATAATGCCTTCATCCAGGAATTTCTCCACCTGCTCATCTATTTATTTTTCCTGCGTTTCCGGTAGGCGATATGGTATTGTGTACACCGGAGCACTGTCCGTTGTCTGTATATGATGTTTGTAAAAATTATTCACTGTGAGTTTCTCACCACCTAAATGAAAGATCTTATTATACTCGATAATTATGTCTGTCAACGATCTTCTGGCCATCGGATCCATACTTTCAAAGTTTAAAGCCTCTAAAATCTTTTGCACCCGTTCTTTGCTATTGTGATTGTAAATTTTTCCGCAGTAATAAATTTCATAGTCTTCCAAATTCTTCAATGTCAAGACTTCTTTTTTTACGTGAACATAGTGATCAGTCGTGTTCAACAATTTTACGTGCTTAGTCCCTACCGCTGGTATCACAGTATTTCCTTATTTAAAACTATATATCATCCTTAATTAAAACTATACTATCCTTTGTTGCATGCATTTCAACCGGTATAATGGATTCTGATCTTGCGGGTATACAAATGTCAGTGTTGTATATGCAGTTTGTGTCTATCGGAAGAATAAGTCCCTCATCTGCTCTATTCTACATTTACACCTTTCTAACATGTCCTTTCCTACTATTCCATCCGTTGGTATAGGAAAATCATCTGCAACTATACTAAATACATGATTAACATGTTGTTCACCAAAATGAAGTCCTAAATAAGTTGTACCTATACTCTCTATTGTTTCTGGAGTTATTCCACTTATTTTCGAGATGATTCTCATATCTATATCTTCTATTTCACCTCTTTTACAAACAGAAATGTATGCACCTGCATCTATCAAGAAGGTTAGATTCCCCATCCTACCCGTAATTGTTAATCTGAGAACTTTTGACTTTGGATGACACGTATCGTCATCCCGCCTATCTAGTTTCCCCATCTAAAACTTTTGTTGCCGATCGGCGTTCTTTTTCTATTGGTATGAAAATTATTACTGTCTGTGCGTATCTGTTATTAGTATGGTTGTAATTCATGCTATTTGATCTATTATAATTGTTATTGCGGTTCGTACAACGCCCGCCACCACTGTGTCGTTACTGCAGTATTGATTGGTGTCTAGAATTCCATTATATGTACCGTAGTTACCCTGTTGGTTACTGTCTCTACTATTATTATGAATACAACGATGCTGGTTAGAACCACGAATAAATGGATTGTTACGGTGCTGGTATCTAGTTTAGTTGCCATACCTGTTGCCTGAGTAATTCTGGAAAGTTTTTATATGCGATCTCCTAACACTAAATACATTACTAGAAGTCTGTCTACTGCTCTCCAGTTCATTTCTCCACCGCCTCATTTAACGTCTTCGGACGACTCGCAACTAATGCGATTTGATACTCTGCATCTACACCCTTCATAAATACATTCAGAGCCGTATTATCACTCATCTTAAACTCTGCGTCCTTTGTTTGCTGTGTCGGATTCTCGAGCGATTTTATTTCAAAGTTGCTCAATTGTTCAGTGAGCAGCGTAATTTTCCCCAACGTACCGTACCAAGCTCTGTCAGCACATGTTGGAAAGTTCGAGGATTCAGATACGATGCAACTAAAGAGTCCCTAAAATCGGTAAAGGTAACTGGTATATTAGCACGACCTAAAATACTTCTAACGCTTGCTGTAAGCTTAAAATTGTAGACATAACCCACCACTTATACATATATCAAATTGCGCTATATTTGAAGGACAACCAATATCTACCCTCGGACTCACGTCAGATTCTGTCGATTTCATATTTAAATTTTGCAATAATACTAATATTCCATTGCTTAATTCTTTATAGATTATTGCCAACCCTTTTCAATTCCCTTCTTCCAAAGTTTCTAGAATTTCAAAAATCTCCTTTTCCAAATTCTTTAAGTACGCGATTTTTTCACTGCGATACTCTAAGGAGTAATATCTATTTTTGCTCTTCTTCAGGTTTTGCTCTAGACTTTCTAAATCTATATTGAACAAACTGGGCAATGGGCTTGCCAATTGTTTAAATATTCCTTATGTGATTAGAGTATAAGGGATTAGAGCTTCACAAAAGGATTATGTGAATATACTTACAATAATGCTGTAGGTATATTCTGGTAATGGGTTCTTCTTGTTTATTGCAAAAGAGGATGCTTATTTCGGTTGAGTATAATAAACAAGATTTATATAAGTTTAAGGTAATTAACTAGCGTACCGACTACAATTATTGGCACCCATAAGGAATTTTCGAATTGTTTCATGGGATGTACCGTCTGGTGTTATGCGAGTCTCTAGAGTGTTATTTTTGTTTACTTCTTTGATATGTTTTCTATTAGATACAGTTTTTGACATAATGATATAAACTCTGTGCCACTTTTAGTAATTAAAATAAAAATAACCTTTAAAAAAATTTAGTTATTGGCACTCAAGTACAACTATTGGCACATTAAATTACATAGTCATTGGTACTTGACTACAATTATTGGCCCTTTAAAAATTATAATTATTGGCACATTACCATAATTATTAACACCCCTAAAAGTTGAATTATTGGCACCATGGTAACTCAAAAACCTTAAAAAACTTAACTAGCTTGGTAGAGGATTGTGATAATTCTTTCTCTGTTTAACAAGAGAAATAAGCAAAACAAATTTTATTTACGCATTTAGCTATTTATATTATATAAAAAATAGAGTATATTTAACAGGTTTATATTTGGTTTAATTTTAAATTAAACTGTTGCATTAAAATAAATAATTATATAAGGTACATAAGGCATAAAATTCAATTGCTTTAAAAATGAAGTAAACCATCCTTTACCCGGCAAATTTTCTTCTCCAAAAGGGTGCTGCCGCGTATTTACATCGAGAAAGTCTTTAACGGGAAGACCTTTCCGCTGAGAGACTTTCACCCAATCGACAATGGCTTCTTCTTCTGTTAAAATGGTTGGTGGATCTGGTCGAATTTTAGAAAATTTAGGGCCTAAGCGAAATTGTAGCGTGGACCGTGGAATCCCACAAGTTTTTGATGCAGCTTTTTTTGAAATTTTCCCATCCTTAATTTCGGACAGAGCTTTCTGCAGAAGACTTTCTTCATATGAATTGTTTTTTTAGGCATATCAAAAATTCTGAAAATACAGTTATTGGCACTCAAAAAAGGTACAATGAGTGGCAGTGCCAATTGTTGTAGTAATTACAAATTCAATTATTGGCACCACCTGCCAATAACAAATTTATAGTTTTTTGGAACCTATTGTTGGCACTGATGTTTTATTACAATACTTTGGAAATATTGTGTTTATTAAGGTAAAATTAGATTATTTAATGTTTTAGTATGTCAATGAATCAAAAGTCTTATATAAAAAATCTATAAATCAAAAAATAATGGTACTTTCCAAACTTCTGCTCGTTATCGAAATCCACACTAAAAACCGCGCACAAACTTCCTTTAAAAACACCCTTCTTATTTGGAAGATTACAAGCAACTGAGCGTTTTAATGTTTTGCATCAGTTCAGAAAAAATGTTGGAAAGAGATCATAGAGTGAGAAAAAATGAACTTAGGAACAACGGGACTTTAACGATGTCTCATAAATGCTATGCAAGTAGAAGGTGCCAATAATTAGGGCAATATTTTGTAGTGCCAATAATTGTAGTCGGTACGCTACAGAAAAATTTATAAGTAGCTGTTAGCTCAGTGGATGATTGATAAGTAAACCAATAATTTCTGCTTATTTCCTGATGTAGGTTCAGAGATTTCGGTTTACCTTCCATTTGGAAAACCGAAGACTCATAGCTTCCATCCAGTGCATACGAATTATTAATAGTTACGATATTCCAGGTGTTTACCGTAGGTAAGTATACATTGGAAAACAAGTGTAACTTCGAGGTACATAGTTATAATTTCAAAGGTGGGTATAGTTACAAAGGTAAGCATTAATTTCAAATTTAGGTATAATTTCAAAGATAGGTATAATTTCAAAGTTAGGTATAATTTCACAGTTAGGTATAATAATTTCAAAGCTTAGTATAATTTCAAAATTTTAGCTATTATTTCAACGATAAGTATAATTTGAAAGTATATATTATTCCAAATTCATGTTATTTACATAACTTTACGGTTTTATTTTTTGACTTTAAATGTATGTTATTATGAACTTTTTGACCAAACCTTAGTTTGGACATGCCAGCAGCCTTGACGTTAGTCAAACGATTAAGATTTTTTGCGTGCACCTAGCACTTGTGCCAAAGAAGTTATGGCTTCTACAAATAGACTTGCGCTAGGCCCAGAAATTGATGCTCGGTTTTGCTTAGATGCTGCTGGCAGCGGTTGTTTAATTGATGTTGCTGAAGTTGCTTTAGATTTTCGTTTCTTAGGTGCAGGATGGCTACGTTGGTGGCGTGCGACAGAATCCCTGGCATACTTCATTAGTTTGTAAGGGTGCAAAAGAGTGTGATCTAGTGCGTCACATTTGCGGCAATGGTCCATTGACGAGCAGGATTGGATTTTATGACTTCTGGCTAGACAATTCGAACAGTAGTTGTTGTTTTCAACAGCCCTTTGCCTCTTTTCCACACTCATGCGTAGGAATTTGTGGTAGAACCGCAATGCGTGGTGTTAAGACATGTAGTTATTGTTTATTCTAGTGATTATTTTCTTTTTTTAATAAATTTGCTTATATATATTTTTTATTAATATATAGCCCAACTGGCAATAAAATTTAATTACAATTTTATTTATTTGCTTACTCAACCTATTGACTATTCATATTAATATCAATTGCATGTCATGTTTAATATATAGGTCAACAAATAATTTATTATTAATTATTTAAAAAAATTAGTTAAGCATTTTTTAGTCCACTTTGTATAACTAAGCATTTTTCTTTAATGTCTTAATTATATTTAAAGAGAAGTAAAATAAAGATTTATTTAGTGTTTTATGATACGGCAATTCTATTGTTTTATTGTTCAACACTGCCCTTCAAGTTTCCAAGTGCTTGCAAGGAACAAAACGTAAATTAGTGAAGGTCTAAATTTATGTGTTTAGACCACCAACCACTAATTCATTCACATCATACATTTTGGTGACCCCTAAATTTCAAAAATACGCAACCATCTTTGAAGGCGGCAAGGACATCTTGCTCATTATCAAGGACATTTTGCTTATCATCAAGGCAAAGCAGTGATCTATCAAGACATTGGCTTACCACCCATCATCAACAAATTACTCAGCGCAGGAATAGTCAACATGTCAAGCTTGGAAAATCTATTGTCTCAACAGGAGGTGAGGGCAATTGAGATTGAAAGGATAGTCTCCAATATTAAAAAGGCTCCACAAGATCGGAGGACGGTAGAATTTTACGAAACCAAACACGAGGAATTAAGGGAATTATGGATAGCTTTTGATAAAACGGAAAATAGAAGAGATCCAACATTGGCAGATGATGATCCATATATTACTAAAGATCTGCACAAAACAATTGGAAACACATATAGCACAACAATTGAACTAATTGAGACTCAGATATCTAAGCTACGCGAGAAAAAGGAATACCCCAAGCCTGTACCAACAACAAGAGAGAAGCAAATAGAACATGCTACAAGTGATCAACATGTATCAAATTGTAACATGGGTTTAATTAGGATGCTAAAGGCCCGTATGACGGCTTTGACACGCTTGGTGAACGGGTTATCATCAGTAAATAATGACCAACCATCACAATTTTATAAAATTAAAAGCGAAGGTATAAAAAACTTGTGGTCTCAAATTCAAAATTTATCTGATGATATATGGCAGAAGGTAGAGCTTCCCTCAACATTGGGATTTGATCAGAATGAATACTATACTCTATAAGACTTAGTTCAACAATCCTTAGTAAATTTGGCCGTAATGGGAGATCAAGCCAATCAACTGACCGATAATTTACCAAACAATTCAAAACACTGCCTCTTCCAAAAGTGACAATTCCGCATTTTAATGGGGATTATTTAAAATTGTGTCAATTTTACGAACTATTCACTGAAATGGTAGATAAACAACTATTGCCTCAGGTACAAAAATTGTGGTACCTTAAATCAAACGTGTCGGGAGAAGCAGCAAGACTCATAAGTCATCTATCAATAACCGAAGAAAACTACAAAATGGTCTGGACACTATTGCTGGACACTATTGCAGGATTCAATAACAAAAGAGTCATAGTGGCAACGTTAGTAGACAAAATTCTGAACCAACCAACAGGAACGTTGTCTAGTGCATCAATAAAAGCACTTCATGACACCACAAAAGAATGTCTACTGGCGCTAAACAACCTGCACGTCAACACGACATCCTGGGACGTTATGCTGATCCAGCTAATAATTAAAAAACTGGACCGATCCCTTTACGTTCGGTTTATACAATCATTAGCGAAACCAAAAGAAGTCCCAACAATTAAAGAATTCTTGTCATTTTTAGAGGCACAATTTGAAGCTATGGAATCAATTGGGTATAAAGAAAAAACGACTATCCATCAAAGATCTGTGTCCTCAGTAGCAGCAATGGAAAGTTGCAATAACAATTGTAAAGTAATAATGGTAAACACCTCATTTATCAATGTAATCGGTTCTTGGTAATGGCAGAATCCGAAAGACTAAGATGGATACAACAACAGAAGTTATGTGTGAATTGCCATAGAGCCAATCATGTGGCCAAAACTTGTACTCGTGGCTGCTGCAAGAAATGTAACAATAAACACCACACTTTGTTGCATTTGCCATAGACACCGCGAGGTGAACAAAACCCATCGAGCACATCTGTCCAAATTACTACCACTTGGCACGATGCATCCCCCGTTAATACAGTGGCAGTTTCTTCAGCTTCAACAAAAGATCAGAACTACGTCATGTTAGCCACAGCAAAGGTCATTGTCAAGGCTGCAAACGGCATGTCAGAGGAATTCAGGGCCGTACTAGACTCAGGTTCATAAGTCAACATTGTGACTGAACGACTCATCAAGAAGTTATCCCTTTCAACAGCAGAAGCCTATCTGTGCATTGACGGAGTTGGAAAGATTCAAAAAAGAGCATCTCGTCGTGTAAATGTGGAAATGATATCCATAAATAGTGACTTCTCAACAAACTTAGAAGCATTTGTTCTACCAACTATTATCCCGGTGCAGCCAAATCGCAATATTGATATTTCTACTTGGAAAATTCGAAACAACATTCTCCTAGCAGATCCCAAATTCAACATGCCAGAGAGGGTAGATATTCTTCTCGGAGCAGAATTTTACTTCAGTCTTATGCAACCTGGGACAATAAAACTAACTGAAGATCATCCAATACTACAAAATACTGCAGTTGACTGGATTGTCGGCGGTTCCATCAAGCAGTCCTCTGATTGATGGAAGCAGCAGAACAATTATGCGAGTCGCACTTCAATCAGCACGTTCACAATCACAAAGATGGGCGTTTTGTTGTCAGTCTCCCATTCAGAGATAATACAGCAGCATTGGGTAACTCACATCAAATGGCCTACAATAGATTTATCAGTCTAGAGCAACGACTTCAAAAGAACAAAGACATTCAAAGTCAATACATTCAGTTCATGAAAGAATATGAACAGTTAGGACACATGCAAAGAGTCCAGCTTGATACTTTACCGAATCCAAAATATTTCATCCCTCATCACTGCGTGATCAAACCTGACAGTAGTACTACAAAACTTAGAGTGGTCTTCGACGCATCTGCGAAAACATCGACAGGACATTCTCTCAATGACCTCATGTACACTGGACCAACTGTCCAGAGTGAACTCTTTTCAATTCTACTTCGTTTCCGACTGCCAAAATTTGTTTTTACAACAGACATAGAAAAAATGTACAGGCAGATTTTAATCACCCCAGACAATCACCAACACCAATTGATTATTTGGAGAGAAAACCCATCACTACCAATTACTTATTATAGGCTTAATACAGTAACATACGGCACACGAGCAGCTCCTTACTTAGCCACCAAATGTCTACAACGAACTGCAGAAGTGTAACGCAGTTTAATTTCCCAGCCGAGGTATCCTCAATCTGTCCAGGCTCGTCAAAGGTCTGCTTCCTTTGAAATATGGCCACCACTGTAGTCCAATTCTTGCACTTAGGTTTCGTACTCTAAGCGCCGCAACGTGCGTATAAGGGCTTCGTATATTCGATAGCAAAGTATAAGCCACGCAATGTGAATATGGTTGAAAGACTAATACGAACGATATAAATTCTGCGGATATCGTTCGACTAACTACTATAATAATAATACGAACGATATAAATTCTGCGGATATCGTTCGGCTAACTACTATAAGAATAGTAAGAGTGATATAAATTCTGCGGATATCACTCCGATAAATACGGCAATAATAATAATAATACGAACGATATAAATTCTTCGGATATCGTTCAGCTAACTAATGTAATAATAATAAGAGTGATATAAATTCTGCGGATATCACTCGGCTAAATACGGAAATAATAATAATAATACGAACGATATAAATTCTGCGGATATCGTTCGGCTAACTACTATAAGAATAATAGAGTGATATAAATTCTGCGGATATCACTCGGATAAATACGGCAATAATAATAATACGAACGATATAAATTCTTCGGATATCGTTCGGCTAACTACTATAATAATAATAAGAGTGATATAAATTCTGCGGATATCACTCCGATAAATACGGCAATAATAATAATACGAACGATATAAATTCTTCGGATATCGTTCGGCTAACTACTATAATAATAATAAGAGTGATATAAATTCTGCGGATATCACTCCGATAAATACGGCAATAATAATACGAACGATATAAATTCTTCGGATATCGTTCGGCTAACTACTATAATAATAATAAGAGTTCGGGTACCCTCTAATTTACACACATGCACTAAAGGAAGGAATCGTATTCCAATCAGGGTTGCCACTCAAAATTTTTTTTTCCTACCAAATTTAATTTCAAAAACTACCAAATGGCATGTTTACCTACCAAAAAATAAAATAAGCAGTTATAAAAAAAATAAACTTTATTAAAAAAAAACAAAACAAGTTTATACATAACAATGTTTATAAAAATAAATAACAATTCATTTGTAAAAGAAACAATATTTTAAATAAAAAAATAAATAAGACTTCATTAGTAAAAGTAAAAATTTATATTATAAAATTCTTCGACCTTATTTTTTATTAATTTATAATGTTTATTTAAACGAAAGGTCAATTATTTTTTAATTTTTATATCAAATTACACAATTTTATATATCCCTGAAGAAGCTATACAAAGAAGTGGCGAAATATTGGAATAAAAACATAATTTTTATATAAAAATCAAAAAATAATTGACCTTTTGCTTAAATAAACATTATAAATTAATAAAAGTAAAACTCTTAAGTGTTTATTTGGAAAAAGGTTTATTTTTTAAAGTCTCTTTTTGCTGACCATATTTAGTGCGAATCAGTCTTATTTATCATTCCCTTGCACGTCATAATATTATTCAATCAAACCAACCTGTCCATGATGCCATACAACGCACAGAGTAACAGAGAGCCGGCAAGATTGATGTAACATCAAAAAGATGGCCATTAAGACCGAAAAGTTGCCACTTGTTATTACTGTCGCCTCTATGATGCATACAAAAGCTGATGACTAAAAATCAAAACGCAATCATAGATGAAAGCTGATTATTAAAAATCATGCATGGATGAAAGCTGATTAGCGTGAAAAAAATATTAAAACTGAAATTGAAAAAAACTACCAAATTCACGACACAACCTACCAACCTACCAACGCATTTCAAAAGTACCGAATTTGGTAGGAAACTACCAAAAACGGCAACTCTGATTCCAATTCATTCCTCTCGATTGTAATTGATTGATTGATTGATTGATTTTATTTCCCAAAAAATTTTTTCATAAAGTTTAGTTATGAATTAAAACTAAGGCTTACAAAAACTTCTTACATACTAATGTATTAATCAAGAACTTACATATTAATAACAAAAATGTACATTTTATATACAACAGTTTAAAATAATAATTCTTTTAATCATAATTCCATAAAAAAGGGTTTAAAAAATGGAGACATTTGTAATTGTTTATATATAAAAAAATTTAAAACTAGAACAAAAACTTAAATTTAAACTTAAACTAGATACTTAAAAATAAAATAGAAAAATATAACAATAAGTAATTATTGGGCAGTATTATAAACAGTGTTATTAATATCCATTGTGTGGATGCGGCGATGATAAAACAAAAGATTTGCACCTTCATGAAGAAGGCCAGCTGCCCTAAGGGTCAATAAATCAACCGATGAGAGATACCTAGCTAATCCAATTCTTTCCAAGCTTCTACTATTTGAAAAACAACTTTTAACTAAATCATTTTCCAAATTTTGTGCAGTCTCCAAAAACTTTATAGTCCTTTCCACCATAAAAATATCAATTCTGCTAAAATCTACTTGACTATACATTAATTTGCAGGATGGTCTACGTAAGACACCATCAGGTCCTTAACGAGGTCTCAAGCCGAGACAAGCAACAAGAATCCTTCTCTCCCATCTCCTAAGCCTTTCCATCTGGGCGGAAGTTATTCCAAACCAAGCTGTAAAGGCATAGGATATGAGAGGCCGAATTATTTGCCTATAAACTAAAAGGCGAATTTTTCTACCTAAGCCACCTTTGCGCCTTAAAATACTCTGATATAAATTGTAAACCTTCTTTGACCTTTCCAAAACATTATCAATATGACGATAAAATTCAAAATTTTCATGAAAAGTAACACCTAGATACCTCACTCTATCAGAAATGTTGATTAATTCACCTCCTATTTTCAAACACGGAACATATTTCCTGCAGTTAGGATATATATATTTGCGTTTGCCCTTAATGAACACAGCCACAGTTTTAGACATATTCAGATTTAGTCTCCATTTTTCGAACTAATCATTCAGCCTAGTCAAATACATATTAAGTCCAGTGTTAATTCTCCTAGCGTTTGCTCCCTTAGAAGCAACAAGGATATCGTCCGCGTAAGTCAGTAAGAGATTTCCATCAGTTGGCTGAGGTAAGTCAGAAACATACAAGTTATAAAGTACCGGACCCAACAAAGAGCCCTGTGGTACACCCGCTTCAACCAGTCTAATGTCCGAAAATGTTGTCCCCACTCGCACCCCAAATGTCCGCCCATTCAAGAAGCTGGCAACCAATCGACAAATATTCCTACCAAAACCAAAATTTAACATCTTATATAAAAGACCATCATGCCAAACTGTATCAAACGCCTTGGTAAAGTCTAAACTAGCTACCATAGTTGGACATCTCCTATTAAGACCTTCAGCAACATAATCAGACAATACCAATAGGGCATGGGAAGTAGAGTGTCCATTCCTAAACCCAAATTGGAAATCCTTCAGAATTTCTCTATCAAAAATTACTTTGTTTATCATACCAAAGATAAAAAACTCAAATAATTTCCCGAACGCCGAAAGTAAGGATATTGGTCTATAACTGCCAGCTTCAGTAGAATCTGATCTTGGCTTTAAAATCGGTACCACCAGAGCTGCCTTCCAAGCCTGGGGAAAGTAGCCAATATTTATACAATGATTGAACAAAATTGCCAAAAATGTCCAAACTACATTATCCGATTTTCTAAGTACAAAATCAGGCACACCATCAAAACCACAGGATTTTTTGTTTGCCCTTCTCTTTAATGCACAGCCGACTGATGCAGCATCAACAAAGCCAAAATCAGAAAGTCTTCTGTCCGTGTGAACAGTCCTTCCGTCTGCAGTCGAAAAATTGTCAAACACCATCAAAGGCGTTGTCCTGTCCAATGTCGCTAGTTCCCTCCTAACAATAGCATCAGTCGAACCCCGAGCTCCCAATTGTCCCATCAGTTGAACATGAAAAAAACCATCTGCAAGCAAATTAGCCTTTCCATTATCATCAGATACAATTAAACCCCCAGGGCCTTTTAAACTTTGTACTGCAGGACGAACATTCAATCCGACCGCAGATTTTACCTTCCTAAACGTTGTGTTATTTAGTCGCACCTTGCTGAGGTACTCAGACAAGTGCTCCCGCTCAAAAACAGAAATGGCCCCTTGTACGATCTTATCCAAATTTTTAATTTCGGCCTTCATAATACTCGCCCTGCCAGGCTCCCTACACCTATGCAAAGCTCGTCTAAGTCTCTTTTTGTGTGTGATGAAATTAAGAATGTGTAATGGGAGTTTCAACATGCCCCTACCTTTAACCAAAATTTTCGGAATAGAATATTCCATGGCATCCACGAAGGCACAATTTAAATTTGTGACACATTCATCAATTTCAGACTCAGTAACGTTCCTTTCAACAGGGAGACTACAATCTGCCAAATTTGCAGACAGCTTACTCCTAAAACGACGAATATTAAGCCTATCGAAATCAAATCTCGAAGGCACTTCACTCGACATGCAATTACCTGCATTAAGAGAAATCTCCACAGCTTTATGGTCAGATTCATAATCAATTGTCCGAAGCAAAATACCAGAAGAAGGTCCTAAGTCAACAGTCGTAATAAAAAAATCAATAAATGACGATAAAACAACATTCCTTCTTGTAGGTCCATCAGTTTGTCTTACTTCCAAGTCAGGATTTGCCAGTAAAAAATCTCGAAGATTGCGCCCACTAATATTAGAGTAAGGATCTCCCCAATACGGATGCCTCGCATTGAGATCACAACCAATAACAACATTGTTATTGACAGCCAAATTTTGTATTGAGTCAAACGAATCAATGGCAAAAGCATTGTTGGGCTTTAAATACATTGCAACAAAAACAATATCACGACCATTCAAGCATCGAATACGTGCAGCAGTATTCTCAATCGTACCCGTATCGAGAACAATCTCCTCACATCGAAAATTTTGCCTTATTAGAACAGCCGTTCCCCCACCACGTCCATTTTGTCGATCTCGTCTAAATAACGTATATCCCTTTATACCAAATCTATGCCTAGAACTGAGACAATGTTCAGCCAAGAGCATAACATCAGGTTTGTGTTCAATCATAAATAAGTTTAAATAATGTCTCTTGTGCTTGGAAACTATGGAGTTGACGTTAATAAATATTGCCTTCAAAGAGTTAGCCATTTTGACGTAGAGTGAGCAGCATACCAAGCAAGGCAGCAGATTTGTTCTCATCATTACTTAATCCACGATAATCTTTCGCAAATTTACCTATCCTATCCAAACATTGAATTAATCCGCCCCCAAAGAAGCGTCTACAATCATGATCAATAAAATCATATTGATTCATTGCGTCCTTAATAGTGACCTCAGCCTTACGATAACCAGGCTGTGCAATGGATCCAAGCTGATATAAATTGGATGCAACATTCTTGCCAGAAGAGGACCCAGCTACCGCAGCATAGGATACCCCAGCCTTTACCTCCCTATAAGGAGTAGACAAAATTCCGGGCTGTACATTATTCCTAGAAACGATTCGCGCCTCAATTTTACGAACAAGCTCAATTCTACGAGGACATTCCCTAGAACTAGCAACATGACCCTCACCGTTACAATTTACACATTTAACTGGTAAACCTACCCTTTTAGAAACCTGACCAGTAATGGGGTCAGTAATCAAAGATTCCTGAACGTTCTCCCCCTTTGGAGGCACACTACATTTACCCGGTCCATGAGATCCACCACATTTGACACACCTATATGACATCCTACAATTAGACGATACATGCCCAAAACGCTGGCAATTGAAGCACTGTGTAACACCTTTCCTGACAAATTTCCTTATGTGAACCTTACATCGCAAAACGTATCTAATTTCATAAAATTTACTTATATCAGAATCCTTAGAGATTCTGACAACCCATTTGTCAACACCTAATTTCATAAGACTAACAACATTAATCTTCATGTTAAGACCTTCAAAGTAACTAAGTATCTCCCGCGATTCAAAGGAATGAGATAGCCCCTCAATAACAACGGTAAAAGGACGTAGACCCTTAGGGGTGTACGTGTAAAACTCGATATTTTTGCGCTCAAGCAAAGACTTCACCTTATCAAAGTCATCAAGCGTGCAAACCCCTATATTTACCACACCCTTGCCCAAAATCCTCAAATTAAAATTTTTATGACCTAACAATCCATCAATACTCTCTACAATGTCCTTAATATTTACATTATATGTAGTGATTACAGGAACAGACTTACTCCTCTTTTTCCCCTCATCAACATTTGCTTTTGCATTCAGTATCTTGCGGCTACTTGATGCACCCTCTTCCAAACTTTTTTGGCTTTCTTGACTTATTTTAGCTTTTTGACTTTTTTGCCGAAAATTGCTAGCCTCAATCTTTTCATTCTCCAAAAGCATTTCATCTTCACTGGAAAAATTCTCAATTTCACTGTTCTTTTGAACTTTATTCATAAGACTCTCAACCGCCTTTGTTAATTTTTCATTCTCCTCAGTAATATAATTAAATTTCTGAGTAAGAAAAACAATTTCCGCATCCTTCTTCGAAATTATCCGCTGCAGTTCTTCAGCTGAGATTCCCACACGAGCACGTTTACTTGGATTAACGTTTTCTTCATCCATCTTACAACTTCCAATGGCCAAGGGGCAGTATCTATCTGCATTGGTCGACAGAATTATCGAAATTTACCCCCGAACAAACTTATATACGTCTTATGGCTTATCAAAAAACTTGCTTTAAAAAAGCACTGTAGCACAAAACTACTGTGCACTATTGCCTCCTACAGACTTCTCACACAAACAAGTGATTAAAAAAAATTTTTTTTGATTTTTCAAAATTTTATTTTCAATTTTAGTTTTATTTTTCAATAATCCACTTATGTTTACGTTTTTAGTTTTTATTTTCCAAAAATTTACTTTTCTTCCGCTATCAATAGGTCTTTACTCAACCACTGCCTAAAGCAAACTCCCCTCTCGATTGTAACAAAACCATAATCACTTATGCACGATAAAATATTAAGCAAATGAGAAGTTGTTTTCAATTGCTAGTCAACACAATGAATTGTGTGATATTTGCTTGTTTTGTTTATACGGTGTGTGTGTATGTTATGCAGAGTGTGTATACGGCGTATGCATGAATGTTTTTATCACTATGGTATTTCTTTATATACGGTGTGTGTATGTGGTGCTTCGTGGCAAACCAGACAGAGAAGCCGGCCGCGAGTCAGGAGGTCGGCTGTTCAAATCCCTGTTTTGTATGTTTATTTTATTGTATTTTTTTTATACCCTCCAAAAAAGAATTTGGAGGGTATATTCACTTTGTCATTCCGTTTGTAACGCATCGAAATATCCATCTCAGACCCCATAAAGTATATATATTCTTGATCAGTGATGAAATCTAAGACGAACTGAGCATGTCCGTCCGTCCGTCCGTCTGTGGAAATCACGATTCAGTCCAAACGAAAAGAGCTAGACTCCTGAAATTCGGCATAAATATATTTTAAAACTTAGAGCAGCTTAAGTTCGAAGATGGGCTAAATCGGGCAAGAGGGAAAAAAGTTCCCCTAAGAAGAACTAAACCAACCCAGAAAAAACAACATAATTTTTAAAGTTTTTTGGTTATTTTGTTAAGCAAATGATATATTTTTATGTCAGGTACGGCCCAACGCCTTAAACTTGGAGCCATTAAATAAAATAAAAATATTTTTTGACCCCGCCCACTTCAGTGGGCGTTATTATAGGCAAAAATAGCATAAAAATTTAACAAATTGTTTTACTTAAGCCTACATTCCTTAAAAATAACACTTTTAAGCTTTAATGACGAAGCTGAGACGAAACCTGGTACTACTCTGCCCTACCCCTTCCTTCCCCTTCGCCCCCCAAATGACCCTACCAAAAAAAATTTTTTTTTTTAAATTTTGTATATAATCATTCCAAGCATTTATCTTTAGAGTTTTTTGACTGCCGATTTCTGCCCTACCCCCCCCCCCCACCTCTTCCTTTGCCCCCTAAATGACCCTACCAAAAAAAAATTTTTTTTTTTAAATTTTGTATATAATCATCCCAAGCATTTATCTTTAAGAGTTTTATGACTGCCGATTTCTGCCGTACCCCCCCCCCCCCTCTTCCTTTGCCCCCTAAATGACCCTACCAAAAATTTTTTTTTTTAATTTTGTATATAATCATCCCAAGCATTTATCTTTAGAGTTTTATTACTGTCGATTTCTGCCGTTCCCCCCCCCCCCTCCCCTCTTCCTTTGCCCCCTAAATGACCCTACCAAAAAAATTTTTTTTTAAAGTTTGTATAAAATCATCCCAAGCATTTATCTTTAGAGTTTTATGACTGCCTGTTGCTGCCCTACCCCCTCCTCTAAATGACCCTATTAAAACTAAATAAAATTTTTTTTTAATTTTGTGTATAATCATCCCAAGCATTTATTTTTAGAGTTTTATGACAAAGGTGAAATGTTTCCCCCACAGCCCTTGCCAGAGCGACCCCGCCAAAATACAGTTTTTATACCCTCCAAAGAGAATTGTGATGAAGTCTAAGACGGTCTAGCATTGCCCATACGTTCATCTGTGGAAAACATGATATTGTATATTTTTGAACCCCGCCCCCTTTAGTGGGCGTTGACTACGATATTATATAAAGGAACTCTGTCCCACCAAGTTAAACATTTCAAGTTCACTTACTAATTATTTGGAGGGTATTTAAGATTCGACCCGGTCGAATATAACGTTTTTACTTGTTTTTATATGCGGTGTGTACTTGCTGGTTGTTTTTTTGAATACTGTGCATGCACGTATGTTATATTGTTGGCGGTGCGAAGATGATTTGCAATGTATATTTATATATGCATGTTTATTTGTTTAGCTTATTTGAACGGCTGTTGATCAGTAGTGAGTGTTGGGTTAAGGTATAATTTGTAACGTCACGTTACAGTCCCCCCTTTCTTTAGTGAAAAAAATTCCTTTGTTCGTCCTAGACATTTCAAAGTGATTTTTTTATTTTTTACAGTCACTCTAATCTTCGGCCGGCCCGGTGGAAAAAATGTACCACATTTTCCTCGGTACACCCGGGTCGGTAATGACGATTACCTCGATGAAGTTTTCTGTGCTTTTCGTCTCTTCTGGTTGGGATTGTATGTAGCTCTTCTTCTGGAGATGCTATCCCCAGAATGTCGTTGTTGTAGTCGTCCTCTTTGTATCGGAGTGCCACCAAAGTCGGTATTTTTTTTTGGGAGGAAAGGTTTCGTTGGGGGGTGGTGTCGCTGTAAATGGTGCTAATGGTGAGGACTCCGTTAAGATGTGAGGTGGATGTGCTCGTTTCAAAGTTTGGTGTGAGCCCAAACGACTGGCGGTGTTATCGTTGTGTACATCGGCCTGAATCTCACTTTTTCTCTCGTGCGGTACACATGGCTTCCATTGGGGAACATCGGTACACTTGCTTTTACGCAAGTTGTGTTTAACTAATCTGTCCCCTTTTATTTGGAAGTCATGCCTTTTATCTTTGTTATCTCGTACCTCGGTCAACTTCGTTAGATATTGCTGGTTGGGGTTGGTCTTTGCAGTGCTCATAGCTTCTTTATCGGAGGATGAGAAACTGCCATCCACTAGGGTGTATAGGCGGTGTGTGCGTGTGTATGGTATTTCTGGTGACGTTAAGCGGATTCCGTCTACGCTTAGCATGATTTGCCGTTTCCGTAGGAAGTCCATGCCCAGAATTACTGGTTCGGCCAGATTAGGTAATACCGACGCTAGTAGGCGTGTTGCTTGTCCGTGGATGGTAATGGTTATTGGATATACAGATATACCTTTAATACATGAACCATCGGCTAGCTGTGCTGATCTTTGCTCTGTTCTTGGCCGAACGTCTGCGCTGTCTAGATGGTCTCGTATGCTGGTTCCTAGGTATGTCAGTGTAGATTCGGTGTCGACTAGCGCTCGGATAGGTTTGTTGTTAACCTTGATATTTATGTAATATCGACCGTCACTTTCAGGCGGGCTGTTTTGGTTACACGGACAGTTACGGGACATGATGTTATCTTGTCCGCAACGGGAACAGAATAGTCTACGTCTATTTCTGCAGTTAGCCCTACGATGACCACTTCGTTTGCAGTTCCAGCAAGCGTGTGTTGGGTCATATGGCGTGATGTTCGTGTTTATACCTATATAGTGACTGGGTTGGGGTCGAGTTTGTTTTATCTCTTCTTTTCGGAGTAGCTCGTATTCATCGGTGAGTTCTATAAGTTCGTCTAGGGTTTGAAAATCGTTGCGTCGTACATATAGCCGGTATTCATAGCGGAGCCCTTCGTAAATACGATCGGTATGGTCTAATTTGCGTAGTTCTGGATGTTGGCGGATTAATGTTTGAAGGGTCAGGATGAAGTCTTTGGCCTTTTCTCGGGGTGGTTGTTTCCGATGATAAATCGTTTCCTCTAGATGTGCCAGATGTCGTCGGGGGAGAAAAAACCGAATTGCCATATTTTTAAAATCTTCCCATGACGTTATCTCCGTTCGTTTAATTCGATACCACTGGAGGGCACGTCCTCTTAGTATCTCTAACAATAACAAGATTAGTCGGTTTGGCTGGATCGAGTAGCATTGTGCGAGCTCCTCTGATCGTTCCAAAAACCCCATGAGGTTTTCGTCTCCCTCATAGGTTAAGTCCCATCGTCGGATAATGGACATAAGCTCATTGTCAGTAAGGTTGCTGGACGGTTTTTCGTTGATAGGTTGGACGATATGTTTAAATGGTTCTTGGTGGGCTGGTTTTTCTTCTTCCGCCAAAATTTCTTCTTTTAATGACCTCAGTAGGTCCTCTGATGACGCTCTAGCACGTTTGGATCGTACTAGGTCGCCTAAGGCGCGTCTCAGTTGCTTTACTGTGGCTTCTTCAGCCAATATGCCATGTTGACGACAAACCTCAATGAGTTTGTCCTTTCGTAAAAGGTAGATCCATCCGAGGGAATCTACCTGTAGAGTATTTTCGCTGCCTTGAATTGGGTGGTGGCAAAATGGTGAACTCGTCCCTTCCCGCTGGTGGTTGGGTTAATTGTTTTACCACAATGATCGGGTTTGGAAACGAGTCCCTGCTCGGGCGCCATTGTAACGCAGTTTAATTTCCCAGCCGAGGTATCCTCAATCTGTCCAGGCTCGTCAAAGGTCTGCTTCCTTTGAAATATGGCCACCACTGTAGTCCAATTCTTGCACTTAGGTTTCGTACTCTAAGCGCCGCAACGTGCGTATAAGGGCTTCGTATATTCGATAGCAAAGTATAAGCCACGCAATGTGAATATGGTTGAAAGACTAATACGAACGATATAAATTCTGCGGATATCGTTCGACTAACTACTATAATAATAATACGAACGATATAAATTCTGCGGATATCGTTCGGCTAACTACTATAAGAATAGTAAGAGTGATATAAATTCTGCGGATATCACTCCGATAAATACGGCAATAATAATAATAATACGAACGATATAAATTCTTCGGATATCGTTCAGCTAACTAATGTAATAATAATAAGAGTGATATAAATTCTGCGGATATCACTCGGCTAAATACGGCAATAATAATAATAATACGAACGATATAAATTCTGCGGATATCGTTCGGCTAACTACTATACGAATAATAAGAGTGATATAAATTCTGCGGATATCACTCGGATAAATACGGCAATAATAATAATACGAACGATATAAATTCTTCGGATATCGTTCGGCTAACTACTATAATAATAATAAGAGTGATATAAATTCTGCGGATATCACTCCGATAAATACGGCAATAATAATACGAACGATATAAATTCTTCGGATATCGTTCGGCTAACTACTATAATAATAATAAGAGTGATATAAATTCTGCGGATATCACTCCGATAAATACGGCAATAATAATACGAACGATATAAATTCTTCGGATATCGTTCGGCTAACTACTATAATAATAATAAGAGTTCGGGTACCCTCTAATTTACACACATGCACTAAAGGAAGGAATCGTATTCCAATTCATTCCTCTCGATTGTAACAAAACCATAATCACTTATGCACGATAAAATATTAAGCAAATGAGAAGTTGTTTTCAATTGCTAGTCAACACAATGAATTGTGTGATATTTGCTTGTTTTGTTTATACGGTGTGTGTGTATGTTATGCAGAGTGTGTATACGGCGTATGCATGAATGTTTTTATCACTATGGTATTTCTTTATATACGGTGTGTGTATGTGGTGCTTCGTGGCAAACCGGACAGAGCAGCCGGCCGCGAGTCAGGAGGTCGGCTGTTCAGATCCCTGTTTTTTTATGTTTATTTTATTGTATTTTTTTTTTATATGCGGTGTGTACTTGCTGGTTGTTTTTTTGAATACTGTGCATGCACGTATGTTATATTGTTGGCGGTGCGAAGATGATTTGCAATGTATATATATATATATATATATATGCATGTTTATTTGTTTAGCTTATTTGAACGGCTGCTGATCAGTAGTGAGTGTTGGGTTAAGGTATAATTTGTAACGTCACGTTACAGAAGAAAATACAGATCGATATCCACTGGGTGCGCAATTGCTAAAAGAAAATTTTTATGTGGATGATGGTCTTGGAGGTTCAGATAGCCTGTGTAAAGAAAAATGCAGTACTTTTCTTTTTGAGTACAAATTTAATACTGAATTCTAGATAGAATAATGATGTATTTAAATACAACGTTAAAACTAAACAAATTCAGGTTTTGCATCTAATAGTTATAACACGTGTTCTTTATCAATTTTTATCTATTGTTATTAGTAAATGAATATGTTTTATATAATTATTCTGCTTATCTATTTTGAGCGGATCCTAAATAAACACACCACAGTCTACATGTGTTACCACTTCTTTGTTATCAACAAACACAGGAGACAACGGCTACAGATAAATGTATTAATTGTTATTAACTAGTCGCCGGCATTCCTACATTTTATCTACAAAAACATAAGAAAACAGTTGTGTTTATTTAGGACCGTTTTGCTTAACAATTTTCACATGTACTGTTGTCTAATAACTTTAAGCAAATAATTGTGTCTATTTTAAATCGTTTTTTCATTATCAATTTTCCCATGTTTTCTTGAACATTCTCCACGGGGCATTAATTTTAGATTAGTGAACTGTATCAGTGTTATATGAAATATTATTAATTCGTGATAATTCTTAACATTCTAAGGTGCAAAATTCAATGCTCTCAATCTTCTTTTTTCTACTAATTTTCTTAATGATAAAATAATAAGTACAAAACAAATAATTAAAACTAGGATTAATGATAAATGTCGGCTAGTATGATGATAGTTTAAACCGCGAAGTTCTATATTTTCCTTCTTAATGTGTTCTAGCTGGTTCATCAGTTCTTCAATCTGGTTGGAATGATTTATCATCATCGAACCCAAGGGCATTATGTTTAGCTCTGACATCTGAGTGACGTCAGTTGTTAGCATTGATACTACCTCTTCATTTCTTTTCGATTCCATTATGTATGGAGCGTTCATTGTAGCTCCCAGCACTCTGATAGTACATCCAGGATCCTGAAGCACCGTACCCTGCAATGGTAATTCGAACACTTTCTGCCGACCAGGCTGGCAGAGAATATGAGCTGAGGTTTTATTAAACAGTTTAAATAACCACTTATTAGCCTGATGCAATTTTTCCCAAAAATATTCTATCTTTATTTCCTAAAACTGGCAGTGTGGTTTTATTTGTGGCTTCAGTGCTGAAACTTCGCATGATTGGTCGTTTGCATCAATCCATGGCCAACCTCCGTCGCACACGAACTCGTCTTTGAGGATTTTTTGGCAATTGTTAAGTTCTGATTGCATCATTATATAATATGTATCCATATTAAAATTGTATATCAGATAGTGCCCTCTACCTTGTATAATCATTTTGCTTCCCATTATGTCGATTGGTATAGGTACAATGCGATGAATTTGGGAAACATGATCACTAAATAGAGGTATTGTAGCAAATATTACTAGCTGGTTTTCTATGATGGTTGCTTTAGCTGTCATCAGCTTATAAATTGTCTGCAATTGATTATGTTTGTTTCCGGGTAACTTTAGATCCTCAGGAACTCGATCTTTTATTTTCATAACTTCTTCTTGCAGTTGTACTGGAGTTATGAGCGCTGGATTTAATTTTCCATGATTAATGTCTATCAGCATTTCTATCATTCCGGCTTGCACTTTCTCGTTTTCTTCAATAATCATCTGCAGCTCTTCAGTAACCATGAAAAACTTTATTGATTCTCGATACACAAAGTATACTTCTTTCATTGTCTCTGAGATGTTATTCACGCGGTCAGCAATGCTCCTGAATTTACTACTAATCTCTTCCGTTGTTCTTCGAAGTATATTTAATGAAGAATCAATGACAGAAGTTTTTTTTTATTAGAAACTTTAAGTCGTATTGATTGGCCAATATGTTTTTCATATTATTCTCTAACTCTCTTCGGTCCTCGGCATCCATTGTACCAAAAAGTACATGTTGCATTGATCCAATAAATTCAAAAGGTGCTCTCTTCCTTCTTTTGCTTTTGGAGGGAAACATATAATGGTTGGTGGTCTTCATACTATGTAATTGACGTTTCATTGCATCAAGGAAGTGATTACATTGATCTTCAAAACCTCTTAGCTTACTGCAAGTTGTCGTCATAGTACCCATTACCTCCTCTGATTTATTTATAGCCTCGAAAAAAGATTGCATATTGAAATATACGACTAAATTCCAATACGAAGACGTAACATGGACAAAACCTACGTTGTCCTAATATACAGTACTGGGCTTGAGCTCGTTTATTGTGCAGCCAGTTTTCGTCGATTGTGCTGAAACTGCTGCTATTATAGCGAGTATAACTGTCAACATATATACCATATTATAGGCTGCTTTCGGCTTATTTCTCACAAAATTTACTGCTGTAGCATTTAACTGATTTTCTTCTCTATTGGCGTTTTCAAGAGGACATATTTTTGTAATTGGCCTTTTTATTATGTTATCTTCTGTTTTTAGCGTTACTGTTCTTACTAGACCATCTTTACCGGGGTGCACCTCTGTAATTCTACCAAGCGGCCATCTTGCATTTTGTCTTCATGTTTTACGATGACAATCTGGCCTTCCTTTAAATTTTCTTGAACTGTCTTCCATTTATACCTTTGTTGCAAAGATGTTAAATAATCCGCCGCCCACAGCTTCCAGAAGTGACGTTTTAGTTTTTGAATCAGCTTCCATCTATCTAAACATCCGATTCTGCTATCATCACATAGTTCTGGACATTCTATCAAAGGACGACCAATAAAAAAATGACCAGGAGTGAGATGATCAATGTCGTTTTCACCTAATGCTTGTAACGGCCTTGAGTTCAATATTGCTTCAATCTGAGCTAGCAAAGTACTTATCTCTTCAAAGGTTAGCTTTGTGTCACCAATTACTCTTCTTAAATGATGCTTCATTGATTTTACTGCCGCTTCCCATATCCCTCCAAAGTGGGGGCTTGCCACCGGAATAAAATGCCATTTAATTTTCTGTTCATCCAGAATTGGTGCCACAGTTGAATTTTGATGTATGGCTTTTTGGAAGTCTTTATCTAACAGTCTTGAAGCTCCGATAAAATTAGTGCCATTATCGGAGTACATATGGCTGCTTTTACCTCTTCTGGCAAAAAATCTTTTCAACGCTGCCAGAAACGATTCTGATGTTAGACTGCTAACAGCTTCTAAATGCACAGCTTTTGTCGTCATACAAATAAATACTGCTACGTAACCCTTGTACGCCCTCTGTCCTTTTCCGTTTGAAAACTTTATCTGTATGGGTCCTGCGTAATCAACTCCACAGTGATCAAAAGGAGCAGAAATATTTACACGATATTATGGAAAACTACCCATTGTTGTCTCGTTTTTAGTTTATATCGAATACAGATCGCGCAGCTTCTGATGAACTTCTTTATACAAACTTTAGCATTTACTATCCAGAACTTTCTCTTGATCGTACTTTCGACAAGACGGTTCCCACCATGAAGAGTTCCTTTGTGAGCATCGTTAATGATTTAGTATGCCAATGATGACTTTTGTATTAATACAGGATGTTTTTGATTTTGGGTTAAATTCGAAAAATGAAGTCGTCCTCCCACTCTCATCAGACCATCTTCATCAATATATGGATGCAAAGGTGCTAACTTATGGCGATGATTAAGTTGTTTTTTATATCGTAGTTCTGTTAACTCCATAAGCCATTCTTCTGCTTGATGCATTTTTATTATGAATATTTCTGCATTTTGGATTTCTTTTGTTGTCAAATATTCTGGAAGATTTTTTATACCTTTTAGTTTTGTGATAAACCGGAGAACATAAGCCAATACTCTTCTTAGCTTTCTAAACGATGAATATTTTTTCAGAATTTCCAGCATCTGGTTTTTCTGTACTGTATCTACAGTCGCTGTCGTAACTATTACACTCTGCTCTTTTGGCCATTGATCCTTTGGGTTTCGTAGCCATACTGGACCATTCCACCAAAGTGTTGTTTTACAAAGTTTTTCTACTGGAATACCTCTGGAACCCAAATCAGCTGGATTTTCTTTTGATGTAACGTATCGCCATTCTGCATTTGGAATTGTTGCTGTTATTTCAGTCACTCTTGTTCGGACGAATTTGTCTTTGTTTTTGTTATTTTTTATCCAAGCAAGCACTATCATTGCGTCGGTGTTGATTATTTCTTTAACCTTACTGCAAAGCTTTACTAAGAGTTGAGCAGCACATAGTTCTAATTTTGGAAGCGTTTTTCTGTTTTTTATTGGGTTCACTTTCGATTTAGCAGTTAAAAGTGATACTTTATCGGAAGATTTTATATAAATCACCGCTGCATACGCTTTTTCTGATGCATCTGCGAATCCCAGATGTTGAACTTTTTTCAGAGATATGGTATTCACCCATCTTGAAATTTTTATTTCTTCCACCGCATACAGATTGTCGATGAGCTTGCTCCATTCTGTTTGTAAATTACACTAGCCAACAAGGTTTTTGACTGGAGCAACCAAATACATTTCCCAGTGTAATTTGGTGCGCTGAATTCGAATCTGTAAATGGTTTTTCTCTATCACGTCAGGTTTTCGAGATATAAAAAAAAGCTTTTATTAGATTTTTCCATAAAAAGTTATTAGTTTATTTAAAAATCAATGAGTTTTCAAAAGTGAATGGCGTTATATGATTGTCGTTTGTATTTCGTTGGTTTGGTTTCACGTATTAGAGTCCAACAATAGTCTCCCAGCATACTTTTATCCCAAAATCCTTGATAGTTTCTTTCAATTTCCATTAAATCTTGATGGGCGCGTTCCCCTTGTTCGTCGCTAACAGCACCTAGGTTTTGTCGGAAAAAATCTAAATGCGAATGGAGAAAATGTATTTTGAGTGACATTCGTGCACCCAATTCATGATAACTTTTCAATAATTCAGCAACAATTTGTCTGTAGTTTACACTCTTATTGTTTGCAAGAAAACTTTTCACGATGCACTTAAAAGACTCCCAGGCTGTATATTCTTTCTCCGATAAACACTGCGAAAAATTATGATCATTGATAAGCTTCCTGATCTGAGGGCCAACAAATATCCCTTCTTTTATTTTAGCATATGAAATTTTAGGAAAAACTTTTAACAAATATTTAATTGCTGCACCATCTTTGTCCAGAGCCTTCACAAAGTTCTTAAAAAGGCCCAATTTTATGTGCAACGGTGGAAGAAGAACATCATTTGGATCAATTAATGGTTTATTTGAAATGTTTTGTTTTCCTGGTGAATATTCAGTCCTTTTTGGCCACTCTGTTCTGAGGTAATGATGAAGTGTGGCGCGACTATCCCATAGACACAGGAAACAGCAATATTTTGTGAAACCTCCTTGCATACCAGTCAACAAACCAATGACCTGAAACAGATTTAAAAATAAAAACTGTTATTTACGATCATCTATGTATAGGTATATTACATATGTAAAGAAATTTTAATCACATACCTTAAGATCACCACATTCCATTTATTATCATTGTATTTAAGATTTATTATCATTGTATTTAAGTAATGTCAAAATTTCAGTCATTGACTCATAATTTTCCTTCGTATTAATGGCATGAGCAATTGGTATGGATGGTTTTTCATTGCCATTATGTAAAAGAAGTGCCTTTAAACTGTACTTAGAGCCATCAATAAATAATCTCCATTCAGTTTTGTCATATGGCTGGTTCATTTTTCGAAATAAACCATTAACATCAGTGCAGTACAGAATAGAGCCTTTCTTTTCAAAATATGCAGACAATTCCAAACCTCTTTTTCTACAGATTGTTACTTTCGTCCCAGTTGCAAGATGTTTCCACTGCTGCATGCGTGAAACAAGTATTTCTGCGTCTTGCTTCGTTAAATGCAAGTCCCGAATTAGATCACTCAGCTCAGCTTGAGTCACTAAATGGCGCTCATTATCAGCCTCATACAAACTACAACTGCTGCCGAAAGATATTTCGGACTCACTGCTCGTAGCACCGGGAATGACTGGTAGTGGATCAGTTGATAGACGTTGAACTGGTTTGGAAACTGATAGGACATTAGGGTAGGTAATACTTTTTCGATTTTTCATATTGAATCCAGTAACTTTTGTTAAACAGAAATAACAATCAGTTTGGTGGTTACTTGACTCTCTCCAAAGTACTGGAATTGAAAAATCTAAATAGATTTTCTCGCCATTTGACCACTTGTATAAAATAGTTCTGCAACGATTGCAAAACATTGTCGGTGTCCACGGTTTGTCCAAGTTTCCGACAGCAAAACCAAAATAATGTAGATATGCATATATTAGTGATTCTGATATTGCATATCCTTTTTTTCCAATCAGATATTCACCACACACAAAGCAAAAATAGCTCGGATTAGTAACACACGATCTCACTGACATGCTTAAACTCTACCTGTATACAAATTTATAATGAATGTAGGCTTTTGTCAAATTAATAACTGTGAAATTGTAGCGTCAGTATTAACTATTTTACAGTATTGCCAGCATGCGATAAAAACGAACTGGACGTGATAGCCCAACTTTGTTGCCAGATTCGAATTCAGCGCAGCCAGATTAGCTAAAAAACATACTTCGTTGCCCCAGTCAAAATTTTTTGCCTAATTTGTTGGCCAGTGTTATTATTAAGTTCCTCGTCCCAATTTATCTTCATCATCCATAATTGCTGAATGAATAATTTAGCAGTGACTGTTATAGGTGTTAAAATTCCAATCGGGTCAAATATTTTTGCTAAATATGATAACGCCATTCTCTTCGATACTTTTACTTTATTTTTAGAGTTGATTTTGAAAGAAAATGCATCCTCTGAGGGATTCCAATACATGCCGAGTGTTTTTATTTTGTCACTTTCTTGATTCTTTATTATTTCATTCTCTCCTGTACATTGTTGCTGCTCTACAATTTGTTGTGAGCACCATTTACGAAGATGGAAACCATATTTTTCCAATTGTTTTGAAATACCTTCTTTTATGTTGCGGCAATCTTGTATTGTGTCTGCTCCTGTTAGTAAATCATCCATATAAAAATCTTGTCTTATTATTTTGCTCCAATTTTCGTTGGTACATTCATTGGCAATATCAAGTAATGATCGAACCGCTAAGAATGGAGCTGCAGCAGTCCCATAAGTAACTGTAGTTAGTTTATATTCTTCGATAGGTTCTTTCTTTGATTTTCTCCATATAATATGTTGATATTCTTGGTCTTCCTCATGTAATTTAATTTGCCGATACATTTTTTCTACGTCAGCTATTATTGTAAATTTATGGAACCTGAATTTAATCAGTTTATCGAAAACATCCTTTTGAAGTCTCGGTCCATATCATTTAGACTTTTGCTGTTTGATGTTTTCGATGAAGCATCGAAGACAACTCTTAATTTAGTTGTGGTGCTTGACTCTCTTACTACTGGCTGATGTGGAAGATAGTATTTAGCGTTTTTATTATTCGGCACCTTAATCATGTGTCCGAGGGATATATATTCATTCATAAACTTAACATATCCTTCCTTCAGATCCTGGTTGGCATCAAGTATTTTTTCCAACCCTATAAAACGCGCTATTGCATTCTTATAGGTGGATATAACAACATATGCATTGATAGCAAAAAATCCTTTTCTATTATAATAAAGGTTTTATAATTTTTATATGTGTGCCATCAATACACATAGTGACCCCCGGAAAGCCTGCCTTCGCAAAAAAATCCTGCTTTGATTGCGCCTTCTCCTCCTCAGTCTGTTCAAATTTTATCCACGGAGGATAAATGACGTTATAATCTGCACCCACTCCGTCTTGGTAGCTACCTTCAGCGAAGAATCTCAAAACAGCTACAACTCGGTTGAGCGGTGATGAAGATTCTAACGTATTAGACGGTATCTAACACATACTGGAAAGCGTCTTTATTTAAGCGAAAGTTTTTTTGAAATCTATAAAAATTAATTAAATTAATTGTTTTACACACATTAAAAACAAATATCTTACAATTTATCAGTCATCTCGAATGGATTGCAACCGTCTTTTAATATCCGTTTTTCTATTCTGCATTCTGGGCCAGGTTTTTCTCCTCTTCCAACAACAACGCCGCTGCTTTCGATTCCATTTCTTCTCTAAACAAAGTGTTTATTTTGTAATAATGTGTAGAAAATGAAAATTTAACTCAGGCCCTTCAGGATTCCTCACTGTGGAATAATTTGGCCACATATACAGTTTGCTTAGAATCTGGCTATTTTCTTCCTTTCTGCACTTAGCTGATGAGTTTATTTAATTATAGTTACCACAATATTTAGTTTTTATATATGCATTTATCACTGTTTATTAATAAAATTTTACTTTTTATAGTTTAACAATTACAATGTTTACAAAATTGTTTCATAACAAAGCAGGTGGTTTAAACATACTCTTCTTCTGTTTCTTTCGATTAGGTTTTCTTTAGAATACCAATTTTCGATTCGAGCGTAACCGACTGCGAGAACGTAATCGAAACACAGAAGAGGGGTGAATATTAATAAAAATACAATAATTAAATAAAATAAGTTTTCACTTAAACACTTTCGCTTTCATTATTTGCATTGTGTTTTGTGCATCTAATTCTGTTTTTAAATGATTTTGTTATATGAACTAAACCTTTATTGACATATGTACATACTTACTTGTATATTCTCAGTTAATAAACAAACTGATCTCTTTTGGATTATACAAAAAAATATTAAAAAGGATGCTTTTGAAATTGTTTAGAGAAAAACTTTGTTTTAATATATATATATATATATATATATATATATATATATATATATATATATAAGACTACAAGCAATAATTAAAACGTTGTTATTCATGAACATACATACAAAAAGTACATGCACTATTGTAGCAAAATATCCGATAGTGACAAATTCATCCATGGGAAAGCCTGTAGATTATACAACGGAAATGACTGCAATAGTCATAATAGCAAATGTTTTATAATCTTTACAATATGTATGTTCATACTATGTATATCATGATTCCTACTTCAAAATCGGAATGAAAATATTGTATCTAATATAGAAGATGTAATAGATTCTGAAGAACCAACTCAGATATATGTATGTCGAAGAAAATTTTGATAAGGTACGTATACATAAATACAGATGTTGTGTTACATTTAAAACACTATTTGCTTTATTTCAGTCAAACTTGTGACGAGCGAAAGTCCCCAGAATCGTTTTCGCCCACATAAATGACAGCACCATCCCAATGCATATATTATTATTGGTATATTATTATTAGTATATGCAATGCTTACGATTTAATTATTGTTATATGGGATCTCGCCAAAAATAAATTAACTATTAGATTTTAATGGTACTTTAGCTAACAAATCCCTTATTATTACAGCACTACTAGCTACACCCGGTGTGCTTCGCTACCCCCATCGTCATGAAATAAAATAAACACTTCTAAGAAATAGTATGTATATACATAAGTATATTTCTGTATAATAAGTTAAAATTACAAATACATTCATTAAAATAATAAACGCTTCGGGGTAGACAATATCTTTGTTTTACTCCCTTCAACAAGAACATATACATTTTTCGGTTGTCCAACTCTTGAACACGCAACATATAACTGGCCATGCGAAATCATGGATTTTCTAAATTCAGTCCGCCCACCCGTAGTGACTGTCCCTGCGACTTGTTGATTGTAATTGAAAAAGCAAGGCGAATCGGGAACTGCAATCGCTTGAGGTTGAGTGGCATGTAGGTGGGAGTGAAGGGAATGCGCGGAATAAGCACATTTTCTCCTTTCAACTTCCCGTTAACCTAAGTCTAAGAATGTATTGGTAGAACATTTTTTATATGTATATCATAAAATAAATAAAAAATTTAACTAAATAGAAAAAATATTTGTGTGTGCAAAATTAATACATTCTACCCGATTGTAAAGTGCAAACATTACGCTCGCTGATGTGTGTTGAGTTGCCTCTCTCAAATTTGTGACCAGATTTTAAAATAATTTAAAGCTAAATTAGGTTTGAAATAGAGCTAAAAAGAGCTAGAGAAGGAATTTTAAATTCAAAAAATAAAGCTAAATTTTTTTATAGCTTTGCAAAGCAACTTTTCATTATTGTACCCTCTAAAAAAAATTTGGAGGGTATATTCACTTTGTCATTCCGTTTGTAACGAATCGAAATATCCATCTCAGACCCCATAAAGTATATATATTCTTAATCAGTGATGAAATCTAAGACGATATGAGCATTTCCTTCCGTCCGTTTGGTGAAATCACGATTCAGTCCAAACGAAAAGAGCTAGACTCTTCAAATTTGGTATAAATATATTTTAAAGCTTAGAGCAGGTTAAGTTCGGAGATGGGCTAAATATGATCCAACGACTTAAACTTGGGCCCATAAAATAAAAATAAATTATTTTTGGACACCGCCCACTTCAGTGGGCGTTATTATATGCAAAAATACTATACAAATGTAACAAATTGTTTTACTTAAGCCTAAATTCCTTAAAAATAAAATTTTGAAGCTTTAATGACGAAGCTGAGACGGAACCTGGTACTACTCTGCCCTATCCCCTCCTTCCCCTTCACAATTATCCCAAGCATTTATTTTTAGAGTTTTATGATTGCCAGTTTTTGGCCTACCCCTCCTCCCCCTTTGCCCCGTAAATGGCCCTATCAAAAAAAAATTAAAAATTTTATTTTATGTATAATTATATGAAGCATTTATTTGTAGAGTTTTATGACAAAGGTGAAATGAGTCCCCCACAGATCTTGCCAGAGCGACCCCGCCAAAATACAGTTTTAATACCCTCAAAAGAGATTTGGACCCCATAAAGTATATATATTCTTGATCAGTGATGAAGTCTAAGACGGTCTAGCAATGCCCATACGTTCGTCTGTGGAAAACATGATATTGTCTATTTTTGAACCCCGCTCACTTTAGTGGGAGTTGACGTACGATATTATATGCAAAAATAGTGTAAATATTGAAAAAATTTTATTCCTGAAGCCTATAAGAAGCTGAGATGTTGTCTGATCTTGCAGAGCTGAAACGTCTCCCACAAAATAGAGATTTAAAATTGGGTACAGAGATCTCTTAAAGGAACTCTGTCCCACCAAGCTAAACAGTTTAAATTTTGTTAGTAAATATTTGGACGGTATTTAAGATACGACCCGGTCGAATAAAACGTTTTTACTTGTTTCTATATTTTTATAGTTTAAATGGTGTTTATGTAGGTATAAAAAATATTAATATATATTTTTGGTTCATCTAAATAATAAACATTGAATCAATAACAATATAAAACAAGTAAAAGTGCTATATTAGGCTGTGCCGAATTTTAAATACCCTGCACAGATGTAATTCTTCTTTCTTTCTTGATAAAACAGAAAGTAGGTTTAATTAAAAAATAATTAAAAAAAAAAAAAATGATGTTATCAGTTACTTTTACATATAAGACAACGTTTAAATTTTTTGACTAGGAAGTTAAATGGTTGGCTCTCCTTACTTCTAATACCTCTGAACGTCTTTCAAAAATATTAAATATGTTTAATTTAACAACAAAAAGAAAAATCCGTTTCGTGTACCCCAAAAAGTTCTAATTGTCCAAACGTAGAATCGTCTTTTAGATTTTTTTTGGTTTTGGTTTAATACCAATTGATTTCTTCCTGATATATAAAGTATGTATAATTCATCATAAAAATCAAATATAACAAATAATATGGTCACTTTTATGAATCAGAAAATGTCGATATTCCATCCCTGAAATTGGATTTTTATTTTTTTTAATTTTTAATACCAATTTAACTCTTCCCGAAGTATAAAAAGATTTCATTCACAAACAACAATATAAAAACATTATATGGCTACTTTTATGTGCTAAAAAATTTCGATTTTCCAACCCGGGAACCGAATTTTTAATACCAAATTAATTCTTCCTGAAGTATAAGATAGGTTTAATTCACTAAAAAAAACAAAATTTTGAATTTATGTGGGTACTTTTATGTACCAGAAATATTTCGATTTTCCAACTCTGGAAGCGAATTTTTATTTATTTAACTATGCAATTCTTAGTGAATTTTTAAACTTTTTGGTCACTTTCATGTACCATAAAATATTTCATTTGTCCAACCCTGGAATCGAAATTTTAAGATTTTAATACCAATTTTGTTCTTCCTGAATTATAAAATAGTTTTAATTAGCAAAAACAACAACGTGAATTGCCTCTTTTGTTACTTTTATGCATGACGAATATTTCAATTTCCCAACCGTGGAAAGGAAATTTAAATTTTTTTTGTTTTTTTTTAACCAATGCAACTCTTAATAATGAGGTTCATGCAACTCTTAATATTGAGGTTTATTTAAGAAAAACTTAAAATTTTTAACAATGTTGGTCACTTTCATGTACTACAAAATATTGCAGTTATCCAACACTGGAATCGAAATTTTTATTTGTTTTAATATTTGATACCAATTTTGTTTTTCCTAAATTAAAAAATTGTTTTAATTAGTACTTTTATGAATAAAAAAAAATTTCAATTTCCCATCCCTGGGAGCGAAATTTTCCTTTTTGTTTTCTTTTTTTTCCCAATGCTAGTTTTCATTAGTTATAAAGTCTTTTTATTTACGAAAATCCAAAAATTTTCAACCATTTTTGTCACTTTCATGTTCTACAATATATAGTATTGCATGTACCAAAAAAAGCTTTCAATATCCCACTCCTGGAATTGATTTTTTTTGCATTTTTAAAAAGTAAAAAGTAGTTTTATTGAAGAAACATTTTAAATTTTAACCATTTTGGTTACTTTTATGTATAAAAAAATTTAAATTTCCGAACCCTGGAAGCAAAATTTTAATTTAAAATTTTTTTTTTATCAATGCAAATCTTTATGAGATATAAAGTGATTTTATTTAAGAATAACTCAAAATTTATAACCATTTTGGTTATTATATGTACTACAAAAAAAATTTCTTATTCCCAACCCTGGAAGCGAAATTTTATTTTTTTAATTTTTACCAGTGCAAGTCTTCGTAAGGTATAAAGTAGTTTTATTTAAGAATAATTTAAATAATAATTGGAAGCTACTGACACTATCATGTACTAAAAAGCAGAGTAACAGCACCCACCTTCGTCGGCCCTGTAGCAAAAATTAGCCGGCGAAGTAAAAAGGTTGAAATAGCTACAAAAAAAAAAAAACTGTCTATCTTCTCATCTTTCCTAATCTGTCTCCTCAATACTATCCCCTCGTTTTCAGTTCCGGCGCAATGCATTGCATATATGAGTGCTGGTCCTACAAAAAAAAAAAAAAAAAAAATATTTTATCCATTTTGGTCACTTTTATGCACTACAAAATATTACACTTGATATTTTTGGAATTTTTGATACCAATTTTGTTCTTCCTAAACTATAAGACAGTTTTAGTTAGTTAGCAAAAAAACACAACATCAGTTGTCTTTTTGATTACTTTCATGTATAAAAAAATTCAATTTCCCACGGACAGACGGCCATCGCTCAATCGTCATCGCTATTCATAAGGACCCAGAATATTTATACCTCATGGGGTCCTATATTGATATCGAAGAAATTACACACGGAATGACAAACCTAGATATACCCTTTCACTTTTTTGTGAAGGGTATAAAAATATAATAATAATCTGGCTACGCAGAAACAATCACTGCGGCAGATTTGATCTACATCATAATGTAATACGTATTAGAGGGCGGCATTACTCCACTCATATGTATGGACATAGGACTGTTAACACTGTATAGCAGTGGTGTTCAGCCCATACAACTATTGTTTAAAAAATTTACACACATTTGTTATGCTCTTATAAAAATTTTCATTCAGTCGTCGTTGAGCAAGCGAAGAGAACACATGCGGATGGCTGTTGTCATTTTATTTCAGAAATTTATTAAGCATTGTTGTTGCTTCTTGTTGGACGAAGCATAGCAAACACAAGCGATTCAATTACAATTGAACACACAAATTAAACTCGAAATTGAATAAAAGCATACACGTTCACGGAATGAAATGTGAAAAGTATTTTATGATAAATGATGCTTTTCATAACATTCATGTTCTAATCTTACATAAAAAACTGGTTTAAATAGATTTATTTTTGTTTTGTTCTCAATATAACTGTTCTATTGTTTGATATTGATAACTGCTATTTACGGTCCCCGATATTTTTTTCTTAAAATTAAAATTACATTCACTTATTAAGTTGTTTATATATGGCAAAAACTCTGTCTGTTTTTCTTATTTTAAGCGTTTGACATTATGTTTGCTGGGCAAAATCTCTCACCTATACATCTTCACTTTTATTTTTGAACACCACTGCTGTATAGACACGATAATTTGAACATAGTGTTAAGTAAATAGTATTTTTGTGAGAGAACTATATAAGTATTTTTAACACTCAAAGAGAAATAAATGTACACATTTAAGAATATCGTTCTCCTTAAATGAATGAGTTTTTGATATTGCACACAGAAGGCGAAAAAAAACACGAGTTATTCGTGTAATTGGTGTTGGTTATTCGCAGCAGTATATGTAGTTTGTTTATTTTTATTATTTTTATAATATGTATATTAAAATTTCTTAAAAAATTTTGTAGAAATATTTTTAAGGTACAGAAATATTTTAACATTCAGAGTAATCAGAATCTTTAAATGAGTGCGACAAACTCAGACATTCACTTTTTACAGCAATCACTCAAAGGCTGTTTGCTATGGAGAAATGCCACCCTCTAATACGTATACAAGTGGCCGCATAAGGGCGACAAATACACCATAACATCAAAAAACTAGATAATGCTTGTCAAAAAAGTGCATGTGATGGACGTGGCGTATGAACAAAACTGGCATAACAAAATATAAGCTGCTAACGTTATGCTGCCACCTGTGTATTTTTTACACCATTATATATATATATGTATATATATATATATATATATATATATCCCAAGCCCCCAGAAGAGATAAAGACTTCGTTCTCGGACCGTTGGATTGGAAATGAACTTCAGAAAGATCCGAAGTATGGTTCCAGAGCTGGGAAGCTTACACCTATTTCTCGACGCAAAATTTATACCAAAAATCAATTATTTTTTTTAATGTTTGCTTTGGGGAGCCTCAATGGTCTATTAAAAACTAAAACAATAAAATTTTTTTTCAGGGATGGGAAATTAAAAATTTTTTTTCGTCCTATTCCGTATTTTGTAGTGCATTTAGTAACTAAAATTGTTAAAAATTTCAAGTTTTTCTTTAACAAAACCACTTTATACGTCATGAAGATTTGCATTGGAAAAAAAAAATTTTTTTATTCAAATTTTGCTTCCAGCGGTGGGAAATTGAATCTTTTTTATACATGAAAGTAAACAGGCAACTGATGTTGTATTTTTTGTTTTGTTTTTTGCTAACTAAAACTGTCTTATAATTTAGGAAAAACAAAATTGGTATCAAAAATTCAAAAATAAAATTTCGAATCCAGGGATGGACAAGTGCAATATTTTATGGTACATGAAAGTTACCAAAATGGTAAAAAATTTGCAATTTTTCTAAAATAAAACTACCTTATACCTCAAGAAGCGTTGCACTGATAAAAAAAATTAAAATTTCGTTTGCAGGGTTGGAATAATTAAATTTTTTTTGGTACATGCAATATTTTGTAGTACATGTAATAACCAAAATGGTTGCAAAATTCGAGTTTTTCTTAAACAAAACTACTTTAAACCTCATGAATATTTGCATTGATAAAGAAGATTTTTAAAAATTTAAATTTCGCTCCCAGGGTTGGGAAATTTAATATTTTTTATACATAAAAGTAACCAAAGAGGCAATTGCCGTTGTTTTTTTACTAATTAAAACTATTTTTTAGTTCAGGAAAAACAAAATTGTTATAAAAAATAAAAAAAAATAAAAATTTAGATTCCAGAGTTGGATAACTTGTGACGACCAAAGTCTGCTGTTTCTGTCTGTTCACCCTCCAAACCGATGCCAGCGACGGTGGGCTAGGAGCGGTACTAACCCAAGAGACAGACGATGCCGAGCACGTGATCGTCTATGCAAGCCGACACCTCAATGGGGCCGAGAAGAACTATTCGGCTACAGAAAAGGAATGTCTGGCCATAATTTGGGGCATCCGCAAAATGCGTCCCTACCTCGAAGGTTATCAGTTTAAGGTCATAACGGATCATCTCTCCTTAAAATGGCTGAACTCCATCGATAATCCCACGGGCCGTCTAGCCAGGTGGGCGTTGGAGATCCAGCAGTACCAGTTTTCAATTGAGTATCGGAAAGGTAAGCAGAATATGGTTGCCGATGCCCTATCACGGTTACCTGTCTCCGAGATCCATCTAGTCCAAACATCCTCCGACAGGTGCCCATGGTACGACGGAAAGATGGCGGCTGTCAAGAAAAACCCAGAACACAATGCGGACTACGCAATTGTGAACAACCAATTGTACCGGCACTTCGCCCGGGAAACCAACGAAGAAGATTCCACCCCCTGGAAACTATGCGTCCCCACCGACCAGCGAAAGCGGGTATTAATGGAAACCCACGACCAGGTCGCGGGTGGTCACCTCGGTATGCGGAAAACGCTCAACAAGGCAGCAAGTCGTTATTTCTGGCCAGGAATGGCCCGCGATGTTAACAGGTACGTACGGCAATGTGATAGCTGTCAGCGTTATAAGATTTCTCAACAACCACCAGCTGGGAAGATGTTGACGCCCCTACAAGAGGAGCCGTGGTCCTTGCTGTGTGCGGATTTTATTGGACCCCTTCCTCGAACAGCCCGGGGAAATACCATGCTGTTGGTATTGTTCGACAATTTCTCCAAATGGGTCGAACTGATCCCATTGCGAAAGGCCACGGCGGACGGAGTCGTCAAGGCGATCCGAGAACGGATCGTAGCCCGTTACGGAGTGCCGAAGGCATTGGTCACGGATAATGGGACGCAGTTCACGTCCCGAATCCTGAAGAGATACCTTACGGAAATGGGGGTGAAACAGCAATTTACAGCCCCTTATACGCCGCAAGAAAAACCCACCGAACGGGTAAATCGGACACTTAAAACTATGATAGCCCAAGTCGCAGGCCAACAGCATAATAAATGGGATGAGGCACTTCCGGAAATAATGCTGGCCCTCAACACCAGCGAGTCGGAATCCACCGGTTATTCGGCTGCATTTCTGACTCAGGGAAGAAATCCGCGATTACCCAATGCGTTGTACGATGAAGTGACAATAGGGTCGGGGACCCGCGGTGCATCGCCCGACGAGCGAGCAAAAGAGTTGAAAGAGATATTCCAGATCGTAAGGCGCAACATGCTAAGGGCCTCACAGAAACAACAACACCACTACAACTTACGGCGCCGCGATTGGGCGCCCGTCATAGGCGACCATGTCCTAGTGAGGAAGCATCCCCTGTCTAAGGCAGTGGACAATTTCGCTGCAAAACTTGCACCGAAATTTGGGGGACCCTATATAGTTACAGGCTTCGTTTCGCCCGTTATAGTAGAGCTGCGGACAGAGGACAGTAGGGAAAGACGCACAGCACACATAAGCGAATTTAAACCCTACCACGGTACTAGTAACATTCTCTCTTTGATCCTCCCTAGAACCACTAACGCGATATCAAAACCACGGGGCAAGATGAGTACCAAAGACAGTAAATTCGAGCAGTCTCGTCAAAGATTTCGGCGCAGCATGGAGCAAGAACGTGCAAAGATCCGGCGAACTATTTTTCTGGAGGATGACACTAAGGTCGGCCCGTCCAACACCAGTTACGGAACTAAGAAACGTCGGCGGCCCCAAACCAACCGTAGAAAGCCCCGTGTTTCCCCAAAGCCGAAACAGAACCAAACACCACCCGCCGAGCCTATAATCGACGCATGACGGTAAATACGCCTGCAGCGAGCCAGCAACCACCACCTACCCAGGAACTGTCGTCACCCGCCCGCTAACCACCACCGCTAACCATCCCGGACGAAGTGATTGATCTGGACGAGGAGAAAACACCGCCGCCACCGGTCTGGGGTGACGAAGACCTTACCTGCGCCGACGAGTGCCTCACGCTAGATGACCTGCAGTTACACCCGGATGATTTGACCGACCCCTTAATTACCGAGTTCATCCGCTCGTTCCTGGGGGCAGATGATACCACTCTGGAGAGACGGCCAACACCTTCGCCATCCCCTGCACCACCCAGCTCACCGTCCTCCCTCGACTGGGAAAACGAAAATTTCCGTCCGCCTACTCCGCCACCGCGGAAAATATTTGGGTCACTTGAGGTGGTAGACCAACAATACCCGTACCTGGGAATGAGGTGCTATGAACGGGTCTGGCGCGCACGACTCCTTCGTCCTAAAGCTCCCCCACGTCTTGCTCTAAATCAATATCCCGCAACAGGGGAAATTGTAACAGAACGGCCCGAGCACACCCGCAGCCCGCAAGGCCGCAACCAAGAGGAGACAGTGCCGATAACACCCGGAAGAGGGTGGCTGTATGCTGTAGCGAACCGTTCCGAAGTCGTAGATGGCAGAAACCGGTGTAACCAACACACACTACTACCGCCACGAATGACTTCACCCGCTCCATCGCCACCACCACTGACTTCACCCGCTCCATCGCCACCACCACTGACTTCACCCGCTCCATCGCCACCACCACTGACTTCGCCCGCTCCATCGCCGCCACCACAGACTTCGCCAGCCCCATCGCCACCGCCTCTCCTGACATACGCAGACATGCCTCCGGAGCTACAAAAGGAGATCCAAGAGCGAAGGAGGTTGACGGACAGCGATACCGGATCACCATTCGCCGACAAGGAGACATTAATCTCCATGTCATAACAACATAGGTGGGGAGGGAGTAGTATGACGACAAAAGTCAGCACTTCGTTTTTGGCGCACGCGTCATCAAGATGCCCCCGTAGATTTAGTTGCTGCACGAAAGAATGAATATTACTTTTGTTTGCATGATTTTTACATTGTTCATTTATATCAAATTGAAAATTAACTTATAAGACTGAAATGAATCAATATCACTTTTATTTGCATTGTTCCTTTATATTAAAATGAAAATTAGTTTCATTTGCATTATTTCTATATTGTTATTTATATTGTAAGTAAAATTAGTTTATGACACGGGAATGAATACATTTTTACGTTAATGTGTTATTATTATAGGAATGAATTCCAGTTATTTAGCACATATTTTCGCTAAATTCTTTATACATACCTTACTTATACCATAAGCATGAACTGTCGTTGTTATTTAGTAAATAAGTAACGGTAGCCACATACTACATGTCCCATACAATTGGCATGCTGATCACTGTTAATGATCATCAGCTACGAGTGGTTGCTGTGCTGATACAATGCACACACATGTATATGGTGGTTGTGGTGTAGTACAACAAACACGTTAATGATCATCAGCTAAGAGTGGTTGATGTGCTGATACAATGTACCTACGCACATGTGTATGGTGGTTGTGTTGTAGTAAAGCAAATACATTATAAAAAAAACCGAAGTAAAATACATAGCAGCAGAAATTTGGTATAAGAGGCGAAACACAACGCATAAATTGTCAGTTTGTGTCTGGCTGCTGTGTGAGGAAGGTAATATTACCAAGCGTGTATTCCATAGTAATATTATCATAGTAGTACGACTATTGAGTTGGCGCAATCCACTTAATAGAAAGACTAGATAGGACGTTTAGGAAACCAAACCAACAGATTGCCTTTTCCAGTGGACGGCATATGTCATCCAGTGGAAAAAGGAATCCAGAAGCTAGCGGTCACTAGGGTAGCTGGAGTAGTTCGGAGTACTAGGGATACCGCACGCTCCGGAAGAAAATAAGTGTCCGGATTGGCATCCCCGCGTGGAACGGCGTATGTCATTCCAACCGGAGATCAATCCAGATACCAGGCGTCCCTATTCTAATCGGCCGACCATTAGAATAGGAGCACCGCACTCTTACGGAGGCTAGGGCATCGGTACCATTTCTCGTGGTGCGGAGAATTTCAATCTTCGAGAAATGTGACCGGGAGCCTAGGTGTCGCTAGTGCTGTGGAATATTCGAGTCTGTACGCTAACCCCGACATACCGAAACGGACTGTCACTCAGCTCCAACGCAAACGCGACATAACTTCGGCCGACCTTATTCCTGGGTGTATTAGGGCCACCGAATATCCGCCTCTAGTCAGCTAGTACTAGTTATAAGAAGATAAATAAACAAACTTTACCACATCTACACTCAACCGAGTTTTATTTTGGGACACCGGACTCCGCTGAACTACCAAAGCATTAGAGCGGAAATCCGTGTCGTTACAAACTGCAATATTTTGTGGTACATAAAAATGACAAATGTTTACAAATATTAAGTTTTCCTTAAATAAAACTATTTCATGCCTCATTAAGAGTTGCATTGGTAAAAAAAATTAAATTTCGTTTCCAGGGTTGGGAAATTGAAATATTTGTTCTCCATAAAAGTAACCAAAAAGGCAATTGACGTTGTTTTTTTGAAAATTAAAGCTGTTTTATAATTCGGGAAGAACAAAATTGGTATTTAAATCTTAAAAAATCATAAATTCGACTCCAGGGTTGGACAAATGAAATATTTTATGGTACATGAAAGTGAACAAAAAGTTTAAAAATTTTAATTTTTTTGTCAAGTAAAACTATGTTACACCTCACTAAGAATTGCATTGGTAAAGAAATAAAAATTCGCTTCCAGAGATGGAAAATCGAAATATTTTTAGTACATAATGGTACACACATAAATTCCATATGTTGTGCTTTTAGTGAATTAAACCTATTAGATATTTCAGAAAAAATTAAACTAGTATCAATAAATTATAAATTCGGTTCCAGGGTTGGAAAATCGAAATTTTTTGGTACATAAAAGTAACCATACAAGTTCCCAATTTCGGTTTTTTTCAGTGACTTAAACCTATTTTATACTTCGAAATATTTTTGGTACATAAAAGTACATACATAAATTCCAAATTTTGTGTTTTTAATGAATTAAACCTATTTTATATATCAGAACAATTTAAATTAGTATTAAAAAATTAAAAATTCGGTTCCAGGGTTGGATAATCGGCATTTTCTGATTCATAAAAGCAGCCATTTTATATGTTATTTTTGATTTTTATGATGAATTGTACCTACATTCTATATCAGAAAGAAGTAAACTGGTATTAAAAACTAACAAAATCTAAAAGACGATTCTACGGTTGGACAATTAGAACTTTTTGGGGTACATGAAACAGATTTTTTGTTTTGTTTGTAAATTAAACATATTTAATATTTTTGAAAGACGGTCATAGGTATTAGATATAAGAAAAGCCACATTTAGCTTCCTAGCCGAAAAATTTAAACATTTTCGTAAATATAAAAGTAACCGATAACATCATTTAGATATTTTAATTTAACCTACTTTCTGTTTTGGCAAGAAAGCACTTTTACTTGTTTTAACTATTAATACTTTTTTGTTTATACTCTAAAATTAAAAGTTATTTCCTCAATATAATAAAAATTGAAATCACCAATCAATAGAAATTACAATCATCAAATGGATTGTGCAGAAATTAAAATCTTTTTATCAAATGGCTGTTATATTTTTGAACATATTTTAAGTTCTGGACATATTTTGTTTAAAAAACATTAATACATATATATAAGTAAGTCGACCGTGCGTAGAATATATGGAATTGACTATAAATATGTAGTAAATACATTTATCATTACATATGTAAATGTCCTCTTTTTTGCGTTGAAAAATATGGTCACCGTAACAATGACGTATTTATATTTGTCTGGCAGTATATTAAGAAACTGTGGTATCATTACAAATATGACAGAAATTATCAAAACCGCTCAGCTCTGAAGCAAAAGCGCTCTGAAACAAGAGGTCCGAAACAAATGTACTCTGAAACAAATCGCTCTGACACAAAAGCGCTAAAATCATCTATTGTAGTGAGCGCTCATTTCGCTCAGCTCACTGAAACGTTCAATTGAACTAGCTCATAGCTCAATGACACAACTCTAAAGCCCATGTCAGATACAACTTTTGCTTCGCGTTGCGTTGTAGATTCGGTTTGAAATAAAAAAAAATATACATACTTAAATGAAACTTACCACATAAAGCACTTTTAACGCAGCGCAAAGCGAAAAGTTCGGCAGCTCACATCTTTTTGCGTGCTTTGACAATCAGCTGTAATATTTTTTACCAAATTCGGGCGTATTAAATATTTGAATCGGTTTTAATAAAAGGTAAATATGTCCATAAAATTTATTCAATAAATATTAAAAAATATTTTTATTATATATGAATTTCTATTTTAATAGTGAACTTTTTATTTATGTAAATTGTATTACAGTATGTTAATTTTATCAACAGGCTATAAGTTCAAATCTGCGAAACTGCAAATTATTTTTTATTTTTATTTAATAAATGAATGTGATTACATTCTATTTATTTCTCAGAGTGGAATATTAAGAATATTTTTCATAGTCATTAAACCAACAGAACGGATCAGTACTGATTTCGAGGCCGCTACGCCACCTCATCAGCGTTCTTTGTTAAATTTTTCCACTGTTTCAAGTGGTGCTAGTTAGTAGGAATACCAACTATTTAACCAATGTTTTTAACGAAAATTTAATATGAGAAGTCCGCACATCCATTTTTATAAGTTACTACTTTTTCGTTAGTACGATATTCCCCAACCCTGACGATTAATATTCCCAATATTCCATATATCTCTTTCGCTTTTTGGAGAGCGATGAGATGGCGTAGCGGCCTCGAAATCAGTACTGATCCGTTCTGCTGGTTTAATGACTATGAAAAAATATTCTTATATATATATATATATATATATATATATGAAATTTATTTGTTGGTGGTTAAGCAATGTCTATATGCATTTCATTGGTGCTTTACGAAATCATCAGTAGACTTCAACCACAGTTTTGAAAAGTTAAAAACCTTTTATGTTATGCATATACTTCCGAAAACCATCTGAGAATTCTCAATTTGCAAATTATAAACTATTTTCAAAAATCACAACAGAATAAGCAAATTAAGCCTTGAAACTCATACAAAACTAAACCAACAAACAAATTATATTTGATATGAATCTATTTTATTTTTCTACACCTTTATACAATCAGAAATCCATTGGATAACAAGAAAAGTATTTATGAGGCAAAATGAAAAATAGAATCTAAATCAAACTGTTATGAAATTTTTTATTTGACACATTGTTGTCACAATATTGTTGTTTTTATTTGACACATTGTTGTCACAATATTGTGACAGTTTGATTTAGATTTTATTCTGTATTACTTGTTTCTTCTTAGCATTTTTAACAATTACAGTTTCGCCATCAATTGCAATTAGACTGAATTTATTATATTTAAGTTTACAATCTGAATGTAAAGTACAGCTTGAACTTCTTTACAGATATTTCAGTGCTTTATTTTCTTCATATTTATACGTTACGTTATTAACTGTTATAAAAAATTCTTTGTTGGAATTTATTTCAAAAAAATTGGAATTTGGTATAGGTAGAACTAGTTTTAAATCGGTTGTAAAGTAATTTATAGGTATTTTTATTGCGATAACGAAAAAATCAATTTTGTAGTATAAAATGTCTAATATAATTTCAGTTTGAAGAAGTCCATTTCATATGCGTTAATTTCGTCCGGTGTTAGTATACTGGGATGTAGGACATGGTTCTTTGCGGAAGTTTTGTATCTAGTCTATTTTGTCTTCGATAAACTTTAGCTTAAAAAAATCTGCTAGAATTTAAAAGATGTTTTGCAAGCTTGTCACATTTCGATTTTATTTCAGAGAAAACTGTCTTAGTTAGATTTCGATCAGAAAGAATTGTCGCTTTTAATAAGTTAATGCTGTCCTGAAACTGTTCGTTGAATACAATTTGCTTGTTCAAACCTTCTATAGCGTTGTGGCTATTTGCGGTAATTACGTCCAAATGGCTTAGAACGTCGTTCCTATCTTCATGGTCCATTGTTCCAAATAGAAACTTTTGGGTCGAGGCCACGAAATTCATTAAGCCCCTTTTCATTCTGCGGTTTCTTTTTGTTATTTCTTCCATATCAATATAGGACCCCATAAAGTATATATATTCTGGATCCTTATTGTTATATATGCGTGTAAATAATATACTATAAAATGTCATCTTTAGTACTATGCAAATGTGAGTACGACGGCAACACTATCAGGTGTTATTGAGTAACCATGTTAACTAGCTATAAGAATACAATTAATAAAACAGACACTCTTAAACTTGTACTCATTGAGATTGGTTGTCTTCTTTGTCTCGTTGGTCATACCTTTGCCGCTACATTACATTGGCGACGAGGTTAAAGCAAAAACAAGAGGTTTAAATAACAAAAAAATTAACAGTTAAAAGTGTACATACACGTTTCACGCAAAAAGGCAACCAAAAATCTTAATAAGATATAGTCAAAATGACGACAAACAACAGCACGTTGTTAGGTACAACAAATATCTTTCACGTGACGCTGCAAGAATTTAATCCGTCCAAAGAGTCATGGACCCTATGGAAAGACAAGTTCGATGTACATATATCGGAACTTAACATTACGGATGACAGTGCCAAGCGATCTGCTTTACTAAAATCAATTGGATCGCAAGCATACAATTTATTGCATAGTTTATGCAGCCCAGACAAACCAGCATCTTTATCATTTAAAGACGTGTGTAAAAAGCTTAAAACACACTTCACACCACCGGTAATCATTTTCCAGCAAAGAAAGATTTTTCAAGAGGCATCAATGAACGCCAATGAAAGCGTTGCTGAGTATTTCGCCAGAATAAAAACACTGGCATTGAACTGCAAATTTGGTGATTGTTTGGACAATTTCATCTTGAATCAGTTTGTGATGGGGCTTCCAGAAAGAATATTCGACAAAATGTGCGAAGAGAGCGAAAATCTAACAGTCGATGAGGCATTACGTAAGGCAATGATTTATGAAATCAAGATGGCCGCTAAATCAGGCGATAGTGAGCACAACAACAATAACAACGTAAATTACGTATATGGCAAAGGTAAACACAACAACATCGGCAAAGGCAACAGAAACAAGAACTTCAGCAAAAAACAACAACAACTTGGCAAATGCATGCATTGTGGTTGGCGCAATCACATTTCAGAGGAGTGCAGATATAAGGGTAGCAAATGCCATCACTGTGGCAAGATCGGGCATTTGGCGGCAATTTGTCGTTCCAAACATAAAAATAATGTCAACTACGTATCAAATATACCAATAGACAATCATAATATGAATCTAGACAAACTTGATCTTAATAATACTTTTAATTCCCATGTTTTCAGTGTTACAGATGACAAGTCGATTGCTACCTACTCACTCACGGTCAATATTGACGGAATCAACGTAACAGCAGCATGTGATACCGGCGCTCCCTGCATATTGGTTTCCAAATCTTTCTTTGATCAGTATGGATGTAAGAAGAAACTAAAAAAATGCTCCGTTCCATACGTAAGTTACAGTGGCGATTATATAAAAATAATTGGTGAGTACGATTCAGTGATTACGTACCAAGGCATAACCAAAAAGTTAAATGTTGTAGTTGCCAATGAAAGTAACCCAGTACTTTTGGGTAGAAATTTTTTACGTTCTTTTGATTTTGAATTGAGGCAAGTAAATTTCATCATCAACAAAGTTGATCACGAGATTATTGTAAATGAAATAAAAAGTGAATTTTCACAAGTGTTTGCTGACCATTTGGGCAAATATGAAACAAGTGAAGTAACGTTGGCTATTGATGATAAAGCAGTGCCTATTTTTTTTAAGCCCCGTCCTCTGCCCTTTGCATATAAAGAAAAAGTAGAGAGAAAATTGCGCGAAATGATAGACATGGGGATTTTAGAACCGACTGATCACTCAGAATGGGGCACACCTCTTGTACCTGTTCTTAAGCCCAATGGAGACTTAAGGATTTGCGCGGACTATAAGGTCACGTTAAATAAACATCTCATTGACGTCAAATATCCACTGCCCCGTATTGAAGAGATTTTCGCTTCGTTAGAAGGTGGACAGTTATTCACGAAGTTGGATATGTCGAACGCTTACAATCAACTAGTTTTAGACTCGAATTCTCAAAAGTTGTGTACGTGGAGCACTCACATAGGGCCTCTCAAGGTAAAACGCTTGCCTTTCGGTATCAAAACTGCAGCAAGCATTTTTCAAAGAATAATGGAAAACTTGTTACGTGGTATTCCACACGTAGTCGTCTATCAAGACGATATAACCATTACAGACAAGAGCTTAGAACAACACATTGCTACTCTTAAAATGGTATTATCAAAATTGAGCTCTGTAGGTATAACATTAAACATAAATAAATGTGCTTTCTTTCAACCTAAAATAACATACTTGGGGTTCCAGATTGACAAGCATGGTCTTAGTAAGACACCTGAAAGAATATCTTGCATTATAGATGCACCTACTCCACGTAATACGTCTGAAGTAAAAGCATTCGCTGGAATGGTCAATTACTACTCAAAATTCATTCCAAACTTTGCGCATAAAATGACACCATTATACAGCCTTTTACAAAAACACAAGAAATTCGTATGGTCGCAAGAATGCCAAAAATCATACGATCAAATTAAAGTTGATGTAACTTCTAACCAAATTTTGGTACATTTTAACCCTAAATTACCTATCGTCTTAACAACAGATGCAAGTAACACAGCCGTAGCGGGTGTACTTGCACATAAATACGCTGACAACTTAGTCAAACCAATTGCATTTGTTTCGCGAGCATTATCTAAGCCTGAGCAAAATTATGCGCCCATTGAAAAAGAGGGACTGGCTATAATATTTTGCGTGACCAAATTACGACAGTATTTACTGGGCAACAGCTTCACAATTCGCACTGACCACAAGCCACTTGTTTCATTATTTGGCCAAGCGAAAGCGTTACCTATAATGGCAGCAGCCAGAGTACAGAGGTGGGCTGTAATTTTATCTGGTTTTGACTACGAAATTGAATATATTCAGGGCACAAGAAACCAAGCTGATGGTTTATCCAGAATTCCACAGTGCAATGTTGCATCCGATTCAAAAGAACATACATACATTAATTTTATTGATAACGAAAGTAATTTATTTTTAAGCTATAAAAACATAGCCCTAGAGACGAAGCGTGATCCGATATTGTCTAAAGTTGTTGAAGCCATCAACACGAATGCTCTCCCGTATTTAAGAGAAAAAGAATTTGAACCGTACAAAAGCAAATGTAATGAATTGACAATTGAATCGGACTGCCTAATGTGGGGTTACAGAATAATCATTCCGCAGAAATTTAGAAAAGAAGTACTAAATCAACTGCACATTTCGCATTTGGGAATTGTTAAAACAAAGTCTTTAGCCAGATCGTACATATGGTGGCCAGGACTCGACAGGGATATAGAAAAGCTTGTGAACTCTTGCGCACCGTGCCAAGAAATGCAATCTAGTCCCGAAAAGAGCAGTCTCATTCCATGGAAACTGGCCGACTCAGTATGGAGTCGCATCCATGCAGATTTCGCAGGTCCAATAAATAATTATTACATTTTCATTGTTATTGACTCATATTCGAAATGGTCTGAGGCATTCATCACGAAAAACATAACAACAAATTTTGTTATTTCCAAGTTTAAAGACTTGTTCTCCAGATATGGCATAATTGACACCCTCGTAACAGACAATGGTCGTCAATTCATTTCAGAAAATTTAAAGTTTTTTTTAAAAGCAAATGGTGTTAAGCACATTCTTACATCACCAGGACATCCTGCAACAAACGGTCAAGCAGAGAGCTTCGTCAAAATTCTGAAAAAGGCAATTTACGCCAACTTGAAATCGAACAAAAACTGTAATTTAGAAACAATAGTTCAGCGCTTCCTTGCCGATTACAGAAATACTAAACACTGCATTACAGGCGAAACCCCCTCCAAACTTTTCTTTGGTAGGACACTCAAAACCAGATTCAATTTACTAAAACCACCTCTACTAAAAGATACAATTACTCAAAAACAAAAGAAAATCGTAAATAATTATCGCGGCACAAGGAATATTGAATTTAAAAAGGGACAGCATGTATGGGTACGGGATTACACCGATCCAAACAAGTCAAGTTGGACACAAGCAACTATCAACAAACAACTTGGGCCAAGAAATTATCTATGTATTTTATCTCAAACATCTCGTCAAATAAAGAGACACTTAAACCAGATCAGGAGCCCAAGTGGTCAGAAAGAGGTCTTAGATGAAACCAACATGCAGCGAAGCGAAAGTAAAGGTGATGTAGTTATATCATCTGAAACGAATAATAATAATTCTCATCAACCCATGAGTGAGGAAGAGCAATCGAGTCGTCATTCAGGGCAAGATTCGACTAACCATCGAGCTAATGTGTGCTTTGATAGAAAATTAAGACCCCGCAAAGACGGAAAGTTTTTTAAATGAAATAATATAATTCTCTATCTGTATTGTATGCACTCTACAGATTAAAAGGGGGCATGTTATATATGCGTGTAAATAATATACTATAAAATGTCATCTTTAGTACTATGCAAATGTGAGTACGACGGCAACACTATCAGGTGTTATTGAGTAACCATGTTAACTAGCTATAAGAATACAATTAATAAAACAGACACTCTTAAACTTGTACTCATTGAGATTGGTTGTTTTCTTTGTCTCGTTGGTCATACCTTTGCCGCTACATTACACTTATGAATAGCGATGACGATTGAGCGATGTCTGTCTGTCTGTACGTGAAATCGGGTTTCCCAAGCCCCCAGAAGAGCTAGAAACTTCGTTCTTGAACCGTTGGATTGGAAATTAGCTTAAATAGAGTGGTATTGAGATTCGAAGTATGGTTCCAGAGCTGGGAAGCTTACACCTATTTCTCGACGCCAATTTTATACCAAAAATCAATTATTTTGTTTAATGTTTGTAAATTAAGCCTATTTTGTGCTTTAGGAAGCCTCAATGGTCTATTAAAAACTAAACAAATAAAATTTTTTTCCAGGGATAGGAAAACAAAACCTCTTTACACGTCATGAAGATTTGCATTAGCCAAAAAAAATTTTTAATTAAAATTTTGCTTCCAGGGGTGGGAAATTGCATATTTTTTATACGTGAAAGTAATCAAACAGGCAACTGATGTTGTTGTTGTTTTTTTTTTTGCTAACTAAAACTGTCTTATAATTTAAGAACAACAAAATTGGTATCAAAAATTTTAAAATAAAATTTCGAACCCATGGATGAACAAGTGCAATATTTAATAGTACATGAAAGTTACCAAAATGGTTAAAAATTTGAAATTTTTCTTGAAAAAAAGTACATTATACCTCATGAAGCGTTGCACTGATAAAAAATACAAAAAATTAAAATTTCCCTTCCAGGGTTGGGAAAATGAAAGTTTTTTTTTGGTACATGCAATATATTGTAGTACATGTAAAAACCAAATTTGAGTTTTTCTAAAACAAAACTACTTTATACCTCATGTAGATTTGCATTGATATAAATTAAATTTTCGCTTCCAGGGCTGCGAAATTTAAAATTTTTTATACATAAAATTAACCAAGAAGACAATTGACGCTGTTTTTTTTTGCTAAAACTATTTGATATATTAGGAAGAACGAAATTGGTATCAAAAATATCCAAAAAAAATTTCGAACCCAGGGTTGGACAAGTGTAATATTTTATAGTTCATGAAAGTGACCAAAATGGTGCAAAATTTTAAATTTTTCTTAAATAATACTACTTCATACCTCATGAAGAGTTGCATTGGTAAAAAAAACAAAACAAAATTAAAGTTTCACTTCCAGGGTTGGGAAGTTTAAAGTTTTTTTGGTACATGCAATACATTGTACATAGTACATGAAAGTATCCAAAATGGTTGCAAATATTAAGTTTTTCTTAAATAAAACGACTTTATACCTAATGAAGACTAGGATTGGTAAAAAAAATTAAAATTTCGCTTCCAGGGCTAGGAAATTTAAATATTTTTTTATACATAAATGTAACCAAAAAGGCAACTAACGTCGGCTTTGTATTAATTAAAACCATTTTTAGTTCAGTAAAAACAAAATTGGTACCAAAAATTAAAAAAAATATAAAAATTTAGATTCCAGAGTTGGATAACTGCTTAAATAAAACTATTTCATGCCTCTTAAGAGTTTTAAGAAAATTGGTATTAAAATCTTAAAAAATCAAAATTTCGTCTCCAGGGTTAGGCAAATGAAATATTTTATGGTACAAGAAAGTGACCAAAAAGTTTAAAAATTTTAATTTTTTGTCAAGTAAGACTATTTTACACCTCACTAAGAATTGCATTAGTAGAAAATAAAAATTCGTTTCCAGAGTTGGAAAATCGATATATATATATATATATATATATATATATATATATATATATATATATATATATACATATATATTAAGGTGGACCTTGAAATGAAATTTTTGCGATATTTTGGTAGATGAGGGCTCTATTCCGTGCCTTTTTGAAAAAAAATGACAATGCCGAAAAAAAAATTAAAAAAAAAAAAAATTAGGGGTTGCGCACGAGCCGAGAAAAAGGTCCACTTTGCCAAAATTAGGGGGGAAATTGCCATAGGTCATCAGGGGTCACCCGTAGGGGGGAAGAATGTATGGCCGACCCCCATTAACTTTTTACCGCCAACATTTTCCCCCAAGACACCCACCCCCTAGCTCCTCTCCTTAGGGGGGTCACCATACAAAAATGGAGGTTGCTCAGTATTTTCGAAAAACACCATAGGTCATCAGGGGTCACCCCTAGGGGGGCAAAATATATGACCGACCCCCATTAACTTTTCATCCGCAACATCTTTTCCGAACAAACTTACCCTCTATCTCTACTCCTTGAGGGACTCCCCATACAAAAATACTGAAAATCTATGTATTTACAGTTGCACAATATCGAGATTTTTTTGATTTTTTTACAGAAATTCCACCAATATTCCACCAAAGTTAAGATGACAACACAACTTAGATCGCGCGACGATATTTTTTTGATTGGTTATCCAAGCATGAATATTACGGGGAACAAATTACCGTCGAAGAAGCAAGTGCTAAGAATGCATTTCTTCAACATTCGCAAACGAAACATGTCGAAGAAAAATAGTTCGGTTATAGTCGCGGACGCAGTGATGATTTTTTGGCGCCAAGCAGCTATTCCGACGAAAGCCAGAGGAGATGTTACAAGAAAAATAGCTGCGCTGCACGATGAGTGGGATGCTTTAAGAAAGTCATCTCACAGAAAGACTGAGTCCACTAGAGAAAAAGAGAATAAGTTTTCTGATAGCTTGGATAATCTTTTCGACATCGCACACGCCAACGCCCTTGAGAAAATGACAAATACCGAAGACATTGAGTTTCTGCTAAAGCAAAGAGAAGATGGCCGGCCAGGAACTATGGGAGGTGTGGACGCTACTGATACTCGAACGAGGACAAGAAAAGCTGAGCGCGAAGAACAAGAAGAGTTGCGACGCAAACGTGCAACGGAATCTAGTAGAGATCAGTTCGCTAAAGGCGGTAAGTTATTTCGCGCTTTGTGTGTTCGTCCAATGTTTATATTCAAATGAAATTCTTTCAATTGCAGTGGTTAAATTTTCAAGCAGTGATTCAAGCGATGATAATGGGAGACAGGACGAAAACTTCCCGGCGGAAGCTGGCCCATCAAATGTTGGTGACATAAGAGGTTACAAACAATGTTTTACTGAACGAGTCCTATCAGCTTTGGACAAGTGCAAAGTGACTGACCGAGACGCGGTCGGCATTATGATAGCGGCGGCAGAAGCATTTGGACGCGATCCTCAACAATACACAATAAACCGTACGTCGCTTCGGAGATGTCGGCGTTCAAATCGAGAGAACATGCTGGGTTATGTGAAAGACAATCCAGAAGTAAGATAGTTTAGTATTTATTTAGTAGTATTTATAATACTTTAAAATTATTCAAATATAATTATGTTACAAATTTTTCTTTACAAAATATGATTAACTATATCATTTTTAACAAATTGTACTATATTTCTCCTATATCTATTAATATTTCTTTCTGTTTTTATATTATCTGGTAGAGAGTTGTATAATTTTAGTCCTTTGTAGAACAGAGATCGTTGCATTGCTGTTGTTGCCACCCTTGGTAGTCTGAAGTTTTCGGCGTTTCTAAGATGGTATGGTTGTACTTCTCTTACATAGTCGAGTTGTTCAGTGAGGTATTCAGGTGCGTTACCTATTTTCATTTTTTGGATGAAATGCAAAGTATTTAGTTCCAGTCTTTGTTTAACACTTAACCATTTTAGTGTGTTTAGCGTTAGTTGGATTGGAGCATATATATTGTATTTTAGTATTGCCCTCATAGCATTATTTTGTAGTTTTTGTAGTCTTTCTATTTGTGTTGTGGAGCAGCAAGTGTATAAGATTGTGGAGCCGAATTCAAAGTGCGGTTTTATCATTGTATTATACATATGTATTGCAGTTATTTGTGATATACTATTTCTGACCCGTTTAAAAAAACCAATTTTTTTGCCTATCTTTTTACATATATATTCAATGTGTTCATTCAGTTTTAAGTCTTTATCGATTATAAAACCGAGGTATTTGATTTTATTTACTTTTTCTATTGTTTCATTGTTAATTGTAAAGATCGAGTCACTGTTCATATTTATTTCAAGTAGTTTAGTTTTATTTTCATTAAGTTTTAATTTATTCATTTTAAGCCAATTATTTATGTTATTTATGTCGTGCATAAGGTTTTCCCTACATTGTTCATCTGTTTCTCCTTCAGCGTAAATTAATGTGTCATCTGCATAGAGAATTGTTTGGCATTTGTTTAGTATATTTGGCATATCATTTATGTATATTATAAATAATAGTGCGCCTAGAATGGAACCTTGAGGTACTCCAAATTCATTGTTCAATTCTTTTGACTTTATGCCATTAACCTTTGTGATTTGTTTTCTATTTGTAAGATAAGATTTAAACCAATTTAATTCAGTTTCTCTGATACCATACATATATAATTTTTGGATCAGTATCCTTCTATCAATAGTCTCAAATGCCCTTTTGAAATCCAAAAATATTGCCATTATCTTTTTCTTTCTATCAATGTATTTCCATTTATTTATCACATAATTGACCGTTGTTTCACATGAAAAATGTTTTCTAAATCCAGATTGATATTTTGAGAATAATTTATGTTGTTCCATGTATGTTTCCAGTTGATACTTAACAATTGTTTCGATAATTTTTTCACATGTTTTTAAAGTATTTATTGGGCGGAATTCATCAACTTTATTTGTTTTTGCAATTTTTTCTATTGGCGTTATCATTGAGTATTTCCAATTGTCTGGGAAAACTCCTGTTGCAAGTGATTTATTTATTATATCATGTATGATTTTTCCTAATACATTCCAATTATCAATAATAAGTTTAACTGTAACGTTGTTGAAGTCTGGTTTATTTTTCATGTTTTTACAAATATTTTGAATTTCTTGCAGTGCTATTGCACGGAATTTAAATCTATTAGTTATCACAGGTATATTGTTTACATATTGCACGTTTTCTATCATATTATTAATTGACTTAATGCTATTTACAAAATAATTGTTGAATTGGGTGGCTATTTGGTAGTTATCCTTATATTCTATATCATTAAATATCACATTTTTAATCACAGTTTTATTTTTCTTAAGGACTAAGTCTTTGATTTCTCTCCACATTTGTTTTTGGTCTTTGGCATCGTTTATTTTTTTATTAATGTAGTTGTTCTTCTCGGTTTCAATTTTAGTTTTATATGTATTTCTTGCTATTTTATAATTACTCCATGCTATATCTGTATTTTCTGTCTTAGCTATTTCATATTTAATAATTTTTTCTCTTTTTAGTATTTTAAGATTTCTGTTAAACCATTTGTTTACATTACTTTTTTTCTTTATTATTTTTTTATTTGTAAATTTCCTAATCGTACTTTCAATGGCCGAGTCAAAATTGTTAACTTTACTATTTAAATCATTGTGTTCATTATATCTTAATATTGCACTTATTTCTCGATTGAAGTGTCTTTTATTGTATTTAAATATTTCAATTTCTTTTCCGCTGATTTGATCTTGCTCTTCTCCTATAATTTTTATTTTAATATCTATTGCTTCGTGATCTGCTATTTTATTGTCATTGTTGATTGTGGCCGATATATTTTCACTGTTTGTGACGACATAGTCAATTATTGTGTTTGTGTTTGCAGTTATTCTCGTGTATTCGTTTACTATTTGTTTAAATCCATTATCGTTAAAGACACACTCTAGTATGTTTTTGTATGTTCCTTCTTTACTCCAGTCTATGTTAAAATCACCTACAATTATTATTTCATACTGGGCTTCACATATCGCATAGATTTATTTGCTCTCATTCAGAATTCTTATTCTTCAACGCGTTTCATTTATCTCCAGCTTGTCGCAGCTAAATCCTTCGTAGTCCATTGGGATGGCAAAATGCTTTTGGATTTTGTGGGTACAAAGAAGGTGGACCGTCTACCGGTAATTGTCTCGTACGGAGAAAAAGAAGAACTTCTTGGAGTTCCCAAAGTAGAAGATGGGAAAAGAAAAGGCCGCAGAATAGCACATGCCGTTTATCAACTGTTGGCATCTTGGCATATGACACATCGAATACAAGGACTTTCTTTCGACACGACATCAACGAACAGTGGCCCATTCTCCGGAGCCGCAGTTACTCTTGAGCGGCTGTTGGAGAGAGAAATCTTATATTTACCTTGCAGACACCACGTATACGAACTGGTGCTAAGGGAAGTTTTTGAGACAAAAATGGGAAAGACCAGTGCACCAGGCGTTCCTTGCTTTGACCGTTTCAAACAGGAATGGGACGCTGTAAAGGTTAAACCATTCCATTCTGGCTTGATAGACGATCAAGTCGTCAGAAAAATTCCTGTGGCAATGCAAGTCGGCATAAAGGAGTTTTGCTTAGATCAATTGAAGGAGAAACACCCTCGCGATGACTACAAAGAAATGCTACAATTAATTCTTTTGTTTCTGGGTGAAAAACTTGAGAATTACCATTTCCGAGCTCCAGGACCCGTTTCCCATGCTCGATGGATGGCAAAAGCCATTTACAGCCTCAAGATGTTTTTGTTTCGGAGAACTTTTCACTTATCTGTATGTGAATTGAATGGTATTCGACACGTTTGTATTTTTGTGGTGCGACTTTACGTCAAGGCATGGTTTGGTTCTTCTCGAGCAGCTGAGGCGCCGAATCAAGATTGGAAGTTTTTGAAGGACATCGTCGAGTACAAGTCCGTTGACCAGGATTTATCTCGGGTAATGATAAAGAAATTTATCGGTCACCTATGGTATCTCGCCGATGAGCACATAGCCCTTGCCTTTTTCGATGACAAGGTTTCAAATGAGTTGAAGGCCAAAATGGCCCAAGCATTGCTAGAAAATGAGAATGACGAAGGTGAAGAAGATGAAGAAGACGAAGAAGATGAAGAAGACGACCCGGTTCCCCCAGCTCCTCGCGTCGTAATCAAAAGCACCAGCGTTAAAAAAATCGAGGTGAAATTCAAAGATGTGAATGAAGAATTCTTGGCTAAAGACTTGAGCAACTTCGTCTCTCATAATACCAAAAATTTATTTGTACGATTTGGAATATCGCAAGATTTCATTCTAGCAAATCCAGCAACCTGGAAATCTCGCGCAGACTATCAAGAAGGTCGTAGAATTGTAAATAACTTGCGCGTTGTGAACGACACTGCCGAAAGAGGAGTAAAAATGATACAAGATTATAATAGAATACTGTGTCAAGGCGAAGAAGAGAAACAGTATTTACTACATGTTATCGATTCTTACCGCAAGAAATACCCATCAGCGAACAAAAATATATTAATTTGACTATATTATATTAAAAGTGCTTAGTAGTACTACTCAATTACAGCTTCTTTTATTTTTGTATGGGGAGTCCCTCAAGGAGTAGAGATAGAGGGTAAGTTTGTTCGGAAAAGATGTTGCGGATGAAAAGTTAATGGGGGTCGGTCATATATTTTGCCCCCCTAGGGGTGACCCCTGATGACCTATGGTGTTTTTCGAAAATACTGAGCAACCTCCATTTTTGTATGGTGACCCCCCTAAGGGGAGGAGCTAGGGGGTGGGTGTCTTGGGGGAAAATGTTGGCGGTAAAAAGTTAATGGGGGTCGGCCATACATTCTTCCCCCCTACGGGTGACCCCTGATGACCTATGGCAATTTCCCCCCTAATTTTGGCAAAGTGGACCTTTTTCTCGGCTCGTGCGCAACCCCTAATTTTTTTTTTTTTTAATTTTTTTTTTCGGCATTGTCATTTTTTTTCAAAAAGGCACGGAATAGAGCCCTCATCTACCAAAATATCGACACAAGGTCCACCCTAATATATATATTTGGTACATAAAAGTACCCACATAAATTCCAAATTTTGTGTTTTTAGTGAAATAAACCTATTTTATATTTCAGAAAAAATTAAATTAATATCAAAAAATTAAAAATTCGGTTCCAGAGTTGGAAAATTGAAATTTTTTGGTACATACATTTGGTACCCACATAAATTCCCAATTTTGGTTTTTTTTTGTGAATTAAACATATTTTATACTTCGCTAAGAATTAAATTGGTATTAAAAATTTTTAAATCAAAAATTCGGTTCCAGGGTTGGAAAACTGAAATTTTTTGGTACTTAAAACTAACAATATAAGTTCCCAATCATAGCTGTTAAGTAATGATTACTAATCATAATAATTAGTAATAAGATTATTATTTTTTTGAAGGTGAAGTAATGATTATATTACGATTATTTTCAGATTTGCAAGATTACTAATTGATTACGATTACAGATAATCGAAAAATAATCAAGATTAATAAAAATTACGAAAAAATAATCAAAAATAATAAAAAGTAATCGAAAAATAATTTGACTACTTTCGAAGATTACTTTTGATTGTTTTTTATTTTTTTTTATTTATTTTGCGAAATTATGGCAATGCCGTTTAACGTTAGTTGTTGTTTTTTTTATTTTTTGTTATTATTATTGATGTGCATCGATTTGATAATTGACAACCTGTTTGCATCTTTCATGATTCAGCACTCATCTTATTGATCACGGGTTCAAGGGCTTGTGCTCTATTCGTATAAAGCAGGGACCGAAAATAACTGCTATGTTTTTATTTCGGAGCAAAAAGGTTACCCAAAAATGCTCTTTATATGCTTTTGGGAAGTTTTAACCATTATGGTTAATTAACATTGAGAAAGATAGAATTTTGGTTATAAACAACCATTATGTCAACCAGAAAAATATTTTGGTTATAAATAACCATTATAGCAATCAAAAAATTTTGTTGGTTAAAAATAACTATTATGATAAATAACTTATTTTTTTTTGGTTATCACTTATAAAACAACCCCACAAAATCAAAGCAGTTCCAAATTGAAGGTCTGTCTCCAATACAAGTAAAATGATCACATATTTTAACATATGCTTGTCATTAATTTTTTTACGTTTTAAATGCAAATTTTTCAAAATAAAATGTATGTATAAAATGCTACGCATTCTAAATTTTTAAAATATAATCCAAAATAATCAAAAATAATCCTTGAAAGTAGTCAATTATATATTGATTACTTTTGATTATTTTCTCATAATCCTAAGTAATCTTAATTATTTTTGAATTATTTGTAATCATAATTAATTAATAATCAGGAATTTTTAAAAAGAGAATTATGTAATCAATACCATTCTTTTTAAAATTTAATCTAATTGATTACTAATCGTAATCCAAATTTAACAGCTCTGTTCCCAATTTTGGTTTTTTCATTGAATTAAACATATTTTATGTTTTGCTAAGAATTAAATTGGTATTAAACATTTTAAAAACTAACAATTCGGTTCCAGGGATGGAAAATCGACATTTTCTGATTCATTAAAGTAACCATATAACTTTCTATTTTTGATTTTTATGATGAATTATACCTACTTTATATGTATATCACGAAGAAAAAATTGGTTTAAACACCAAAATAATCTAAAAGACGATTCTACGGTTGGACAATTAGAACTTTTTGAGGTACATGAAACGGATTTTTTCTTTTTGTTTGTAAATTAAACATGTTTAATATTTTTGAAAGACGTTCAGAGGGATTAGAAATAGCTTCCTAGCCGAAAATTTAAACGAAAAGAATTACATCTGTGAAGGGTATATAAGATTCCGCACAGCCGAATATAGCACTTTTACTTGTTTTTATTCATGTACATTCCAACGCTGTTTTTTATTCGCGAACATTTTTAAAGTAAATTCTGTTATTTATGTAGTATATTAAACGCTGTAGAAATTTTTGTTCCTGAATATATTCAACACAAATTTTGTTATTCATGTATATTCAACTTGATAAAACCAACCAATGAAATTTTTGTACATACACATTACTGAGACCGATGAATACGAAAGTCAGGTTTGAGTGTTGAATGTTTTTCATTTTACTATATTCATACGCGTATATGTATGCTGCAAAAATAAACTAGTGTATTCATACATGTGTACGAATAATTAGAAAATATTTTACCGATTCAGTCTCGAACGCGAATATTAAAAAAAAAATTTTTTAAATTTTCATTCATGATAATTTAATACAAATGTATAAATTTTAGTGTTCATACACGAATTCTTATGAACCCCGCATAGCACATAGACAGATATGTATTAAAAATTCAAAAGAAAAAGAATGTAATCGAAATTGCGTGAATATTATACGTATTAAAAATCACGCACGCACGCGTGATTTTAATAATTTGTAATCATGATTCACGCGTGACACAAAAAATCACGACGTTTGCACATCTCTAATACGCATATACAAGTTGAAATGTTGCTGTGCAGTATGATGATATGGCTATAGTGATGTGTATTGCTGTGTAGTCAACAGAGCACTATACCTACATATTTATGAATGTACCTGTACACAAAATATTCTTTGCAAGAATTTAGCATAATAAGAAGCGTGTATGGCAGTAACGACAAGTTTCTTTATATGTATATTTAGTAACGGATCTTTACGAGGTGATTATATTTACATAGCTGCTTAAGCCCCCAAAAACGACATGTTTTTCACATATGACATGAAAAATATTCTGCTGCAAAAAGCATGCATGTCGTGTGTTACCTTTCAAACCAAGGCGTAATAAAACCAGGTGGCAGCGTAAGGGCTACAAGTACAACAATACAACAACATAGGTGTTTTTGTTTGTGTAATAAGGTTGAAATTGTCAAAAAAATTAGTTAAGATATAAATGTCAAAAGCGTAAGAAAAAGAAGCATTTAAAATTTAAGAAATAAAATATCTTGCATCATGCCAACATACAAAAGTGAAGAAAAAGTAAAAAAAAAGATTTAATCAGAACACAATATTTTCTTGTGACCTGAAATCGGAAATGGGTCTATATAATGGTGTTTTATTATATAATAAAATGAATAGAACGCATTCACACCTTTCAGTTGACACTTATATCATCAATATCTGATAAGGAATGAAGCACAAATTAGACAGATTGGACACGGAAAATTTGGGCCATATCGAACGGGCATAAAATTGACAAATGGCATCCCAAATGGCAATACCATTTAACCCCTTCCTAATTAAAGAACAGAAAGATATTCTTTGATATATCTCTTTCTCTGTCCTTCTAGCCGGTTAAACGTCAGAAAAAATATTTTATTTTAGTAAAAAAATTTAAGCAAAAAGGCGCAAAATTTTACTTAAATGCACAAATTTGCGCCTTTTTACTAAATTGTAGTAAATTTTTAACTGTTTTTATGCCCGTGGTGCCTTGTGTAATTGTGTGGGAAGACATCAAAGTGGTAAGTATATTTGTATGCTATTTATTTATAAATTTCTTATAGAACAATTTTGTTACAGGTATAGCTGCTGAAAAATATTCCCGGAAAAACGTAAGTGTTAATTGAACTGAAACTATTTAATTATATTGAAATACTAACCAGAAATCTATATTTCAGGAACCGCACGTGTATAGTTGGAAGGATATGGAATAGCTTCACCGGTTTCCAAAGAACCAGGTAAGGTAAGTGTTGTGAAATATATGTGTGCCAAGAAGTGTATTTAATTGAATTCAATATTAATGCTTATTTTATATTTCAGTAGTGCGATTCAGTAACTTTTAAAGATTTGTTATCTGTTAATATATAACGCCTGTGTGGCTGTTTGTATTAACGATTGTGCGATTCGGTAACTCCTAGTTAACACCGCTGGTTAAACATTGAAATCCAGTGGCATCTCTGTTAAAACATATGTCAAAATAACGAAAAGCACAAAAGAGAATACAAAAAACAAATATTTTTACATTGTGCACAGACGCTTTTGTTATTATTTCTGGACAAAGTAAGTACCTCTTTAAAATTTCATTTTATTACTATTATATTAATTATTTTTATATGTATGTATGTACATACATATGTATTTTATATTATATTAAAAATGTTTACTTTGTGTTAAAATAAACCATTAAAAAAGTGCTGCTGTTTATTTAACGAAACAGCTGTTCAAGAAAACGCTTGAAATAACGTCAATGGTTAAAATATGTGTTAGTGAATAGCAAAGGCGTTTATTTTAAGGTTAACTACTTTTAACCAAACAATTGTCGTTAAAATTTCATACTGAATCACACTACAGGAGCCGTAGGTGTATAGTTGGTTGTCAGGACTTCGAAAGGGTTCATCGGTTCCCGAAAAACCCGACAAGGTAAGTGTGTGAAATATAAGTGTGCCAAAAAGTGTTATTTTATGTGCCTTGTGTTTTTGGAAGTGCTGTCGGTTGGTTTTTTTGATTAACAGTCAGACAAAATTGAACTTTTTGTGAATTGTGAAAGTTATCATGTTCGTCTGCAAGTCAATTAAGAAAACCAACCCTTAAGAATACATCCAAGTACACTCACATATTGAGAAAAATGAATTTAAAAGAAAAAGTGTTAAATAAAATAATTCGCGGAAAAGCATATTTTCAGAGTTACGGACGCATAAAGTTTTATAAATGAGCAAGCATTCTCTTAGTATTGTTGCACTAGATCAAAAATTTGCGCATTTATAAAACTTTATGCGTCTGTAACTCCGAAAATATGCTATTCCTCCAATTTTTTTATTTTACACTATCTTTTTACTACCTATTACTTTTTACTTAGCCCAGTATATAATGTTAATAAGTGCAATTTAACTAACAACTTTTATATAATTTCAAATTTAATAATAATTTCATAAGTAATTACTCATAACTATTTGTATAACAATTTTCAGAGTTAATAACAAGCTATATGCTTTCAGATTACTATTATAGTCATTCACTACAAGATTACGGTGGAATAGTTCATAAAATTATGAAATTCAATAGCGCAATGTAGAAACATCTTTTAATGGATTCATTTAAAAAGGTAATGAAAACCTTATAACTTTATAAAAAAAATAAAAAAAAGCGGTACATAAACTAAAATTTTAATTTAATCAGATATTTGAAGAACTTTGACCATTTCGTAATTTCGTTTAAGTTTATTATTACTATTAATTCCATTAAAACTAAATTTTAATTGTTTTCTTTGTTCCATTACAGTGCATGTAAAGTTTGTACCATGATAGTTTTCTCCATTCCGATGTTAAAAAGTCGGTGTAATATATGCGGCAGTGCCTATAAGCAGTCCTCTGGATTAGCTTAGCTGGTCACGTTCGTAAGCATCGTGCACAAGGTATGATATCCTTGATACTGGATCGGCCCCTATAGCGCCACTACCCGTTGGTGTGCCAAACTCATTCACTTATGTAATTTAAATTTTCATAGACTTATAATTTTTGTTAAAATTCAAAAAAATATATATACGTATTTATTTATATATATATATATATATATATATATATATATATATATATATGTATATATATATATATATATATAAATATGTATATATATATATTTATATATATATATATATATATATATATATATATATATGTATATATATATATATATATATATATATATATATATATATATATATATATATATATTTATATGTATATATATATATATATATATTAATATGTATATATATATATATATATATATATATATATATATATATATATTAATTATTATTAAAATATGTATATTAATTTAGTTGTAGTAGGTACTTTGTAAATATGATAGTTACATATATCACATCTAGATTCTTATGTATAGTACATACACATATCCTTTTTATATATTCTGAATAACAACAAAGTCTAAGAATGTAATTTTTTAATTGTTGATTTATTTATTCATTAATGACTAAAGTTTATTTAATTAGAAAATATGCACATATATTAATAAAATATAGATAAATATTAACAAATTTCATCAGAATTGCCATTATCATAATTTATTTGAAAAAATGTAGCAAAAATGGGGAAATTTGTTTCCAAACAACTTTGTTCCTTTAAAAGTAAGTACTAAACTAAATTTATTTTTTAATCAAAAGTGTATATACTTAAGCATTTAATCATTTAATGTTCGAAGAATGTTTATGCGCATTTGTGTCTTGCTCTTCATTCGATTGGATTTCAACGTGATTATTATCTAAAGAAGAAGTATTGTTGTCATCGTCAAACATTTTCAACTCTTCTTTTCTTCGTTGAAATCGCCAAATGTGAATTGATTGTTAGCAGCACATCTGCCAGTGTTACGATAATCGTTAAGCATGATTACAGTCGGACTATTTGCTAAGTAGTAAATTATCCAAGGTGCGATGAGCTTGAAGACTTGAGTTGTGTTTTGAAAAGTTATTTATTATTATTCGCCACTATTATGAATGACGACGACGACACGTTATCAAGACGACAGCAAAAAATGGTCGCTTGTCCACTCTTTTGTGACAGCAACAGACTACTATTGACATGTTGTATCGATATTATATGCCCTAGAGAATGATAAGAAATTGTCAGAGTAATTACTTGTTATCGACAACTTGCAGACAAGTAATAATTTTTTGATGTCGAGTTGATGTGACGTCGACGTCGCCATTCATAATAGGGGCGATTATTTTGATTCAAACACTCTGCTTGGACCGGCAGCTTTCCACTTAACTTTGTTGCAGTTGAATTTACTGTTGCAGTTGTTGCTTTCGTTCTTTTTTAGCATTTTTGGGATTTCCTGCTATGGGCGACGAACTGGTTATTGCTGTGACATTAATTGTATTTGAGTTAATCGCACAACTATCTGAAATTATTTTCATTTGTTGGGTTATTAGTGCTATATTGCATGCCGACGTATGTGGTGGACTTTTTTCTTTGCAATTATATTGCAGCTGGATAATCTGGATTTGCATTGTTAGTATTTGAGGTAGTTTAGGCTGAGTTTATATGCTGTTCGGCGACATTAGTTGTATTCATGTTGCTTAGCAGCTGCCGAAAAGTTAAAGCATGTTTGATTGCTGGCATTTGTTGCCGTTCCAATCATGGTTACATTTGCCGAACTATGGCGTTTGTCTGTTTTCTCTAGGGCAGGATATTCTTGATCTAAACTGTTACTATTCAACGAAGCTAAATAAGTGCTAGCTGAAGACAATTATGGAAGTGGTAGTGGAATCGTTTTCCACACTTTTAGATTTTTTAAAATCTGCTGTTGTGAATGTTGCAGTGGTGGAATATTAGCATTTTTTTTTTTTTTTTTTAGGAGTAGGACCAGCACTCAGGGGATGTCCCCTATATATGCAGTGCATTGCGCTGGAACTGAAAACGAGGGATAGTATTGAGGGGACAGATTAGGAAAGATGAAAAGATAGACAGTTGTTTTTTTTTTTTTTTTTTTTTTTTTTTTTGTAGCTATTTCAACCTTTTACATTCGCCGGCTAACTTTTGCTACAGGGCCGACGAAGGTGGGTGCTGTTACTCTGCTTTTAGTACATGATTGGGTCAGTCGCTGCCAGTAATTGTCCAGTGATCAGTACTATGCCTTCATCACTGAAAACAGGCTGGCAACAACTAACACAACCACGCACTAATGCTGATCAGAAGAATTCAACACAATATTTTATGACTCAGCTGGGGCTCGAACTCAGAACTCTCCGCTTCATAGTCTCGTGTTCTACTACTTCAGCCAACAGCAAAATTGAATTTTTATAATGTTCCATCGGCGCGGCTTTGGTATTAACTTCTGCGGCAAAAGACGTCGTGGTATCGTTGACCAAATTAATATTACTATCACCAATTTTTGCAAGACATTGAGTTGATATTACATTTCGTGTGGGATTTGTTACAACGTTGTTAAACTTTGAGAATATGTTATAATAGTGCTATGATTAGCATTTCCATTAAAAATCTTGTCGTCGTTACAAGCCGCTAAGGTACCACCACTTAGCTCCGGAAGGATGTTGTTGAGATTGGCGACATTGTGGGATTGTTAGTACACACTGACTATTCTTCAGTAATTGTTTTCTTCAGTCATTATTATTTATTAAAATACCAGAGCAGCGCATCAGTAATTTCTTTGTTTGTTCGTGCAATATCGGCATACGATATTGGAGCTGCTAAATTGTGGTTTTTGCTTGCACTTAATGAATTATTGTTATTTCCCAAACTTTGAATTTTGGTTTTAAGAGCTCTTGTTGCGGCATTTGGAGCATTAGCTTTAGATGATTCGATTGGCAATGAATGTTTTTAATGGATGCTCCTTAGCCGCCACTTTATGTTATTCACATCTTATGTGAATATTTCACTTAGATGCTTTTCTGCACACAAATTTAATGCAATATTATTTATATATTTATAATAAATTAAAATTTTACACAACATCACATTTTATTTTAATTCTTTTGTTTACATTTCTATAAAAATACTGGGCAATGTATATTTTTTTTTCGCACACATTGTGTTCAGGATGCCATCTATAGTTTAGCTCTTCACAATAAGGGGTTAAACAAAAACTGATACGGGCCTTTGACATCTGTCATTGTTGCTATATCTGATTATGTCTGTGGTCTTTAGTTGTCCACCTTTGTGTAAACATGAACTTCAAAACAAGAGGGGGTTGGTCGCGCCAACAACCATTAAAATTGATATATGAGTCAATAAGGGTTTTTTCGGTAATTTCAGAAACTTATAAAAATGTTTGCTGTTATTTTAGTAACTAGTAAAAGTTTTTGGTTACTGAAAATTTCAGCAAAATTTTACTGAAATTACTTAAATAACTTTTACTGGTGGCGAAATAAACTTATATGAATGTAGCTTTAAAAATTCACTTTTCACGTTTAGATTAAAAAAAATGAAGGTGTCCTTTTTTAATTGATGTGTCCTTTTTTCTTTTTTGACTATTAATTTTTTCTTTCTTCAAACTCCTATATTAAAAGTCTTATTTTCTCAATACAATAAAAGTTATAATCACCAATACAACATTATCATCACCAAATGGAGTGTGCAGAAATTAAAATCTTTTTATCAAATTACTGTAATATTTTTGGACATATTTTATTGTTTAAAAAACATTAATATATGCTAGTTAGAGGGCCATGCCTAAAGTACATATATGCAATTGTTTATAATTAGTGAATACAATTTTTATTACATTTCTAAATGTCCTTTTTGCATTGAAAAACATGGTTATCGTAATCATAGCTGATCTTAAATAGGGTGCAGACAATTTACTATTTTCGGCAATTTCCTTAAAGGTTTCTCCTGTACCTAAAAATCTTAAAGTTGCAGACAATTTTTCTTCAACCGGAATACATTTTCTCAAATGTATTAGCTTCTTTTCTTTGCCTTCTCATCTTCTAGAAGTCAATGCTGCAGCTTCAAAGTTACAGGCACTAGAAATTCCTCCTAAGATTATTGCAAGTTTTTCATCACTTATTCTAGCCATATTTGCGCTAAGTTTGTTTCATAATGTGTGTGTACAGCGAACGAAAGACAAACATCAAATAAACAAAAAAATACTAACGCACACAAAGGTGTGTATACGTATACAATTTTATGCCAGATGAATTAATCCAGTGTGTTTTGAAGAGAACAAAAATTAAGCGGACTAAAAATTCATCCAGTGTGTATTGCCTCTATGGTTATAATCAAGACTGATAAAATAAAGATTACGCCAACAATCTGAAATAAAAATACTTTTCTGCGCATGATGGAGCTCTGACGTCACTCAACATGTGCTCTGATTGGCTAATAAAATTCAGTTGGAGAACTATTATGTTATTGTAAAAACATGACAGTGGGACAAATTGTTATTTTTCTACCTAAATTTTTTGAAAGCAAACAAATTCTTTATAATAATTCCATATATAGATTTTCATTACTTTTAATACAATATTTCACTATTGCTGCAAATAAAATATAGTTTTCAAAAAGAAAATTTTTTATAGAGAACAAACGTCTCAAGGCCTTCTCAAGATTAACGTTTGCAAAGCTTAATTTCTGAATACGACATGATAAATTCTTTATAATGACATCACATTGACTTTTTTCTATTTTCAGCCTAAAATTTTCCGTGAGAAGTGCATCTCTAAAAACGATTCAAATAAATATTTGCTTAATGTTAAAAAATGTACATACATTTTCATTTCCAAAGTTTTATTGTAAGTTTGGAGGCCATCTTCTTTTTCAAGATCTTCAAGATCAGTCGGCCGTGGAGAATTTTCCGTGACCAATTTTTCTTCAAAACTATTCGAAATATCATTTTGTTTTTCAGTTTCACATAGTCTTTCATATACTTTTGCAACTTCAGTTTCGTTAGCAGTTGTCGTTTCAATTTCAATATCACTAGTGTTTAAAGAGGGAACTGCATGGGATTTTAATATTTTTGCACGCCGTTTGCTAAATCCTATTCATAACGCCTTAGTAATGTACTGCAAGAATTAATTTTGTTTTAACTTACCCATTTCAAATTTCAAGTTTCTTTCAAAATCCTTTTGCGTGAAATGTAAATCACAAATTATTTCTTTATCCACATTTACAGGCTTCACTCTTTTGCAAAATATTACCCATAACTTCCTTCGGGCTTTATCTTTTGAAAAATTGTAAAACGATACAGCTTTTTGAAAACACAAACGTTTTATTAAAAATACTCAAAATATTAGGTTTTAACATAATTTCTCACTTGTTTTTTTGCTGTTACTTTGTTTGCATTTGCCCACTGCACATTTCATATTTGCTCTCTTTCTTATCTCTTCACTTTATTTTGTTTTTTATTTTTCTTTGTTTTGCAGCTTTTAAACAACCAAATTTAAACACTTTTTTATAATTTTAATTATTTTAATATTTTTTATATGTATTTATTATAAAATATGAGACGAAATTCGTTGTTTATTAAGCACCGATGAAATACTTTTTTTAAAGCTCTCTGAGTAAATTAATTACAGGGCTGCCAACTATTACAAAATACATAAATTTTTTGTAAGAAATTATAAATTTCTCATATGATACAGACTTGGTAACCTTTGCGAGGGGGCTACTACGTCATCAAACGGTATTATTTTATCATTCTTGGTTATAATATTGAAAATACTAAACTTATTAGCCGATCTTAGAAAAGCAAAACAAAATAAATCACACAGACAATTATAGAAAAATAATAATTTAATTACACACATAAACATTCAAATTACAATTAAATTTGGTTTTGCTTCGTATACATACATTTTAAAACTTTTGCACTTTCTACAATTTCCCAAAATATTTCTGACTTGTTTTAGAAAACTAAATTTGTATACATATATGTATAAACACAAAATATGTGTTCGGAAAGTAAGAATTTTACTGTCAAGAATTTTCAAAATGTTTTTAATCTCTGTTTGGAAACTTTCGGAGTTAACCAAGTGGCGAAAATGTCGATTACGGAATCGATGATGTGATGTACGTATGTCAGTTAATTTAGCTCCGTAAAAAATTTATAAAACGTGCTTAATATTATATCAATAAATTTGGAACTGTGCTTATTTGGACCTTTGATTTGTTGCTGAATGAGATATACGATTGGTTACTAATATCCCTGACAGACATAGGATTTGTATACCATGGTATAAATACTATGGTTTTTGATACTACTTTGGCATGACAGACATGTGGTATATATACTAATATTTTTGTTTTTATTTTCGTGTAATAACAAATATGGAAAAAGAAAAACTTTTTAGCATAATTGTTAATAATAACAACAAAATTGCATATTTTATGCGAAAAAAGAAATTGTGTTTTCGCTATTCGTTTTTTATGTACAATCGCCTTAAAAGAAGAATATGCTTTTTTCATTCTAAAATAATAAAAAAGAAGTACAGGCGTTTTTGGACACGTGTAAGTTTTTATGGTTTATAAATCCATTATAACTATACATATTCATGGACATTTTTCTTAATAAAATGAACATTTTTCTTAATAAAATGCAATTGAACAAAGCTAAAGGGTGTAAATTGGGTTAATACTACGTATATTTTCGTAGTATTGAAAGCAGATATAAACCACTTTATTTTGTGGTTTAATTGTAGTATAGGTTGACAGACATGTAGTATAGAATACTATTGTGGTATAGAAATCCTATGTCTGTCAGCGGTATAATAAGCTGAACTGTTGGTATTATTAAAAGAAGAAATCAATTTAATATCATCATTGGTGCTAAGTATCCATACATACATATTATCACAATTATATGAACATGCACACTACGTTTATACATACATACGTACTTCGTTTTTAGCAAGTGACAATTTTTCCACCTGTGTGATCAGCTGTTTCTGCTGTGCTGTGATACATTTAATATCAACCTTGACTGGTTTGTGAATCCGATTTGTTTCTGTGTCGGTATCTGTTGACTAATATATTATTTTGTTGAACCCAGCGAACATTTACTCAACGATTTTTTATTATAAAAAATACTCGTAATATGTCTTGCATAAATAAAGCATGTACTCTTGATACGGATTATGATAATATGATTTGCTGCTGCCTGTGCCACATCCTATGCCATTTTATATGTAGTGGACTATCAGTAATTGTAGCTGATGCTGTATCTAAGAGCGAGTCTCTACGTTGGTGTTGCGATGGGTGTAAAAAGATTGATGTTCGTTTTTACAGATTCTTTGAAGGAACTAAAACAACATGTGTTGAGCTCCAGAATGAAGCAATCAAGCTTTCGGATCGAACTATGGCAAACTTTTTGATGACAACAAGTCATTGGAAAATTTAAAATCTCCTATCCAATCTTCACCTAAGCGTAGAAAGTCGGTTAGGAAAACCAACAACAATAAAAATAAAGAAGTAATACTTGTTCAAAATGAAAATAATGCTACGCATACACCGAAAAATAGTTTGAATAGTATCAGTGTTACTTCTGATCAAGCTGCCGCTCATGTTATGGAATATTCGTCAAACACAAACTTGCATATTGAAAAACCCTGCTGTTGACCACGTTTTTGTCTCTGCCGAGAGGGTTAATAGTAATATCATTGTGCCCACTTCTCACAGGGAATTGCACGTAATTCCTCCCAACAAGCATACTTTTATATCCCGATTTGCTGCTGATACAACGTCTGAGGATATTGAGTATTTCATTAAGTCTAAACTTAATATAAATGACGATATCTTTGTCCATAAATTTAGATATGCACAAGAAAGAAGTGTAACATCTTGTAAAGTCACAATTCCGTTTGAGCATTTTAATAAAGTTATTGAGCAATATTTTCGGCCTCAACACGCTTTAGTTCGAGAATATGAGCACACTTCATACCAACATAAAATAAATATTGCTCCTATTTCTCCTAAAGAATCAGGTGTTCCAAAAAACTAATATTTTGTTCCGATAATCAGCTGCACTTATTATATCAGAATGTCCGTGGATTAAAAACTAAACTCACTAAAATTTTCTTACAAAGTTTCTGCATCAATCATCATGTTATTGTATTTACCGAAACTTGGCTGAATAATACCTTTTTAAACACAGAGATACTTTGTGATAAATTTAATATATTTCGTCGCGATAGAATTACAACTACTACAGATGGTGGAGTACTAATTGCCGTCGCAAATCATATTCCAGCGGAAGAAATAAAAATAAGCTTACCTGTTGACTTAGAGTTTATCGCTGTGGATCTTAAAGTTAACAAGATTAGCATATTTATAACATGTTCTTATATCCCACCTCAATCTGATCCAATTCTATACAAATACCTTATTATTACTATTAAAATGCTGTCTTCTACCATAAATGCTGCAGATTTAATACTTGTGTTTGGTGACTTTAATTTACCTCACATTACCTGGGAGTTCTCCAATGAATGCTACTGTTATTTACCCGTAATACTTGATGAAAATGACATTTTTAATAATTTATCCGGCGTGTGGCTTCACCAAATCAATGGAATACAGAACTATTTGGGTAAACTCCTAGATTTGGTATTTGTGAATGAGCCAGCTGAATTTACTTTAAACCGTACAGATCCTCTTGTATTGCCGGAAGATCGTTATCATCCAACAATTGAAATTAGTTGCAATTTACATTATACTAATCAAACTAAATATACTAGTAAAAATGAAAAGATTTTCTGTTTTAATCGTTGTAACTACACTGAATTAAATAATCTAATTTGTAATACCAATTAGCTTCAGCTGTTGTCTACACCGAATAGTATGTGGGATTCAGTAGACACTATGGTTGACATTTTTTATAAAATTATGTTTGGCTATATGGAGGAATGCATTCCTAAGTATATACCTCATTCAAATGGCGGTCTACCGTGGAATTCTAGACAACTTTCAGCGTTAAAAAACAAAATGAATAAATACTACTATAAGAAGTACAAAAGCACTGGATCCTCGTTTTATTATAGTAAATATTCAGTTCTACGTGCGAAATATAATTTACTAAATGTACATATGTATAAAAACTATCTGCATGTCACCAAACTTAACTTTGCTCATGACCCTAAATCGTTTTTCAACTTTGTAAACTGTAAAAGAAGAGCGTTGGGCTTTCCAAAAGTAATGAAATATTTACGTTCCAAAACCATTCATGAGCCTACAGTTAGCAACATGTTTGCGAAATATTTTGCTTCAACATAATCCTCTGTTACGCATGGAAAGAACTCTATCTACCCATATAAAATCGTTGATAATTTTACTATTTCGCCACCTGTAATAACTACCTGTCAAATCTTTAATTGTTTAAATAAAACTAAGTCATCCAAGATTAGCGGCCCCGACGGCATTCCTAGTTGTGTTCTAAAAAACTGCGCTTCAGATCTAGCAATGCCTCTGTCCATAATTTTCAATACATCACTAAAATGCGGTTACTTTCCTAAAATATGGAAAAAATTGTTTATTATTCCCTTGTTTAAGTCTGGAAACAAGTCTGATATTAGCAATTACAGAGGTATTGCAAAACTAAGTGATTTACCCAAGCTGTTCGAAAAATGTATGATTGATTGTCTAACCCATCAAATTTATCCTATTTTATCCCCATTACAACATGGCTTTCGTAAAGGATGTTCCACTGCAACCAATATTCTCTATCTTACAACATTAGTAAACCGAGCTTTCAATAATGGCTACCATACTGACGCAATATACACAGATTTTAGTAAAGCCTTTGACAAAGTAAATCATGTTCTTTTATTAAAAAAATTGGATTTATTGGGTTTTAGCAATATTTTCATCTCGTGGATAAAGTCATATCTTGTATGCAGAACGCAATCCGTTAAATTTAATAATGCAGTCTCAAGAAGTATTCAAGTTAAATCTGGTGTGCCTCAAGGTAGTCACATTGGTCCAATTCTATTTTTACTGTTTACAAATGATTTACCGGAGGCAATTGAACACTGCAACGTATTGATGTATGCTGTGTGGTTCTGTATTTGCTTACAAGTTCGATTTGTACTGCTTAGACAGTGTTGAAACATTTATGGATTTGGGCATATTGTTAGACTCAAAACTAAGTTTTGTCCAACATATAACGATGTCTGTGAACAAAGCGCGTAGCGTTTTAGCTTTTATGAAACGATGGTCGAAGGAATTCAACGATACTTTCATAACAAGACAACTATACATATCACTCGTAAGGCCAATTCTAGAGTATGGTTCCATCATTTGGGATCCTTACTACCAAATACATATTGATCGCATTGAGTCTGTTCAAAAACAGTTTCTTATTTTCTGCTTAAGAAACATTTACCATGACCTAACTCAACTTCCGCCGTATTCAACAAGATTAGCTGTAATTAACCTGCCTACTTTAAGAAGCCGGAGAATAATGCTCAATGTAGTTTTTTCTTTTAATTTAATAAATGGTAGAATCTGCTCCGAGTTTTTATTGAGAAATGTCACGTTTAACATTCCACAACGCTCATTACGATCACTTCAACCTTTATATGCCAGAACTTTTCGTACCAAGTTTGCTATGTCTGATCCACTAAGAAGATTATGTTGTTGCTTTAATGAAATGTATAATTTTATCGATTTTTCATTAGATATACATATATATACTATTAAAAGGAATATAATACTATTTTTAAATAACTAAATTTTAATACCAGATTTCTGGTTTATTGTAATAATATAGTTTGTAAGGAATTAAACCATAACTAAATCAAATTAAAGCCTGGTACTCGGTTCAAAATTTCGTGTGCAATTATGTCAAAATACATGTATAAAAAATTTTAGTGGAAAATTCATGAAAAAATTTTGCAATAGTAGTACTGTGTTTTTTCGTGGAAAAACATATGAAATGTGTCTGGCAACATTATCAGACCAATCATGAATATTCTCAAGGAATTTTGTTCATAAGGAAAATATTTTCCTCCAAAAAAATTACTCCAATCATAAATAACCAGGGAACAAAACAAAATAGTGGTTGGTAAGATCGAAATTCGGAAACAACTGTTTTGTTTATTTACATTGTATTTTCTATTAACAAAATAAGAAAGCTTTTTGTTTACAATTTTTCGTGGTGTGTAAAATTATTAAAATAAAAGAAAAACAAGTAAAAACGTTATATTCGACCGGGTCGAATCTTAAATACCCTCCAAATATTTAGTAAGTGAATTTGAAATGTTTAACTTGGTGGGACAGAGTTCCTTTATATAATATCGTACGTCAACGCCCACTAAAGGGGGCGGGGTTCAAAAATATGCAATATCATGCACAGACGAACGTATGGGCATTGCTAGACCGTCTTAGACTTCATCACAATTCTCTTTGGAGGCTATAAAAACTGTATTTTGGCGGGGTCGCTCTGGCAAGGGCTGTGGGGGAAACATTTCACCTTTGTCACTAAACTGTAAAAATAAATGCTTGGGATAATTATATACAAAATTAAAATTTCTTTTTTTTGATAGGGTCATTTAGCGGGCAAAGGGGGAGGAGGGGGTAAGGCAGCAACAGTCAGTCATAAAACTCTAAAAATAAATGCTTGGGATGTTTATATACAAAATATTTTTTTTTTGGTAGGGTCATTTAGGGGGCAAAGGAAAAAGGGGGGAGGGGGCTAGGGCAGAAATCGGCAGTCATAAAACTCTAAAGATAAATGCTTGGGATGATTATATACAAAATTTAAAAAAAAATTTTTTTTTTTGGTAGGGTCATTTAGGGGGCAAAGGAAGAGGGGGGGGGGGGGGGTAGGCCAGAAATCGGCAGTCATAAAACTCTAAAGATAAATGCTTGGGATGATTATATACAAAATTAAAAAAAAAAAATTTATTTTTTGGTAGGGTCATTTAGCGGGCAAAGGAAGAGGTGGGGGGAGGTAGGGCAGAAATCGGCAGTCATAAAACTCTAAAGATAAATGCTTGGGATGATTATATACAAAATTTAAAAAAAAAATTTTTTTTTGGTAGGGTCATTTAGGGGGCGAAGGGGAAAGAGGGGGTAGGGCAGAGTAGTACGACGTTTCGTTTCAGCTTCGTCATTAAAGCTTAAAAGTGTTATTTTTAAGGAATGTAGGCTTAAGTAAAACAATTTGTTAAATTTTTATGCTATTTTTGCCTATAATAACGCCCACTGAAGTGGGCGGGGTCAAAAAATATTTTTATTTTATTTAATGGCTCCAAGTTTAAGGCGTTGGACCATATTTGACATAAAAATATATCATTTGCTTAACAAAATAACCAAAAAACTTTAAAAATTATATTGTTTTTTCTGGGTTGGTTTAGTTCTTCTTAGGGGAACTTTTTTCCCTCTTGCCCGATTTAGCCCATCTTCGAACTTAACCTGCTCTAAGTTTTAAAATACATTTGTGCCAAATTTCAAGAGTCTAGCTCTTTTCGTTTGGACTGCATCGTGATTTCCACAGACGGACGGACGGACATGCTCAGTTCGTCTTAGATTTCATCACTGATCAAGAATATATATACTTTATGGGGTCTGAGATGGTTATTTCGATGCGTTACAAACGGAATGACAAAGTGAATATACCCTCCAAATTCTTTTTTGGAGGGTATAATTTAAAAAATGCATACTTCAGCTTTTCGGATGGTTGCAGAAGGTTTGTCCGTTGAAGAAGAGCAAGAAAATTGTCATCGAATTGTTAGGAGACATTTGAGAGACGCATCGAATCCATTTGAATTGCCGCAGTCATTTTAAGTACATACATATATACCAAATAATTTTACTGTACTGAATTTATCCAATTTCTTAACAGGTTTCAAAACTACTACAGAGTAAACAAACCTGCATTGCGGTACTTGATAGACGTTTTAATAACACACACCGAAGGAACAAAAAAGTAGTTTGCTGTTTCCCCCTTAATCAAATTAAGCGGCTGTTTGCGATTTTTTTCCGAAGGTGGTTACCAAACTGGAATTGGTAAAGATAGCAACGTATCGTTAGCACAGTCGACTTTTAGTAAAGTACTTACTGAAGTAGTTGAGGTCTTTCAAAGCCATTTGTGCCCGGAGTGAATCAAAGTACCCCAATCCACAGAAGAAAAACGAAAAATTGCGTTATCGTTTTACTTAAAGGATAAAATTCCAGGAGTTGTCGGCTGTATTGATGGGACGCATGTCCAAATTATAGCTCCATCCGAAAACAAACACCTTTTTTATAATCGAAAGTGTAGGTTTAGTCTAAATGTTATGTTGGTAAGTTGTTTAAATCAATTCATGTCTCACACTAAATCTGTGACCATGAACTTAAAATGGATCCATCCCACCCTGGTGCATGCCACGATTCATTTGTGTGGAATACAAGTGAGCTACGGAACCACTTTGAACAGAAATATTTACAAGGTGAAAATAAATGTTGGCTGTTAGGTAATTTTTTTATAAGTCAATAGCAAACCAAATTTTAAATATTTTTAAAACCACATGTTCTTTACAAATAGGTGACGCGGGATACCCTTTGGAGCCATTGCTATTGACTCCACATCGGGTTCCGGAAGATGGCTCTAAAGAAATGAGGTTTAATGAAGTACACTCCAAATATCGTAATATAATTGAGCGTACAAATGGAGTGTTGAAGAATCGTTTTAGATGTCTCCTTGGTGCAAGGGAGTTGCATTATTGCCCGGAAAAAGCAGCCAAAATTGTGAATGTATGTTGTGCTCTTCATAACATATGCATACATTACAATGTTAATGATTTGCCTACCGACTTTACGGAGTTAAGCGTGCCGGATGATGATGTAACACATACAGTGTCAAACCAATACCAAGCCGCTGCTCAAACTATTCGAAACAATATTGGAGAATCTTTCAAATAAAACACAATTTTTTGTGAATTATTAACAAAAAATTTATTTATCTTTAAAAATAATATATAAAGTAAAAGTTAGGGGTTTTCAAGGCACAAGACGATTAAAACTAACTTATACCTAAAAAATAACAATTCATTTTTACTAAAAAAAATTAAAGCTTTTTACACATTTATGTAAATAAAGTGTTTTGTACATTGAATAAAAAAGTGTTATGTGTTACACAAACGTAGTGACTTTGGTTAATATATGTACTCATCTATTTGCATTTGCAGTCTATTTTTCTCACATTTATATTCTACTTCTTGTACTCTCAGTTTTTCCATCAGTAAATTATGACCGCGCATTTCATTAATTTCTTCGCGTTTGAGTTTTTCCATTTCTGTGAAATGTCTTTTGTGTTGGTCATTGATTCTGTCGAATGATCTTCCTTGCTGTTTGCTCCAGCTCCTTTTGATTTGCTACACCAGATTTAATATTTTCTAACAGCTCTCTTTGAATTTGCAGTTCGGCTTCAAGTACATTTTGAGCGTTTGTAGTGAGATCTTTTTTCTCCTTTAGTTTGTTGTAACTTGAAGATTTGAATTTAGTCGGGCTTATTAATGTAATAATTTCTTCAGTTCTCTCTACAATGTCATGTACATTTTCCAAAGGGTGAGAATCTATCACCATTATATCTGCACGCACTTCTGTTTCTGGAGAACTTGGAACTTAGCAAAAGATTTTGCCGGCACACCAACAGAAGCTTTCATTCCTATTAGATTATAAATCGCCTCTTCTGTATAGGAAAGTGTTTGCTCTTTGCTTGGTTCACCTCCAGTGGATTTTTTGTCTTTTAGATTTTGTGAAGCCTTCTGCCGCACATATTTTTTTTTGGTCTGCCCACACCTTCATAAAAATTAAAAGAGCTTGTATCACTACTACTTGCCAAAATATACAAACAAACCTTTTTCCATTCTGCAATTCACTTGATTGGAGGCCCAAAAGAATTGAGTTCATCTTCAGCTTTTCGCCAAAATCGAGCAAGCACTTCCTTATTACCTTTAAAAAATCCACGACTAATGTCCGGATTCCCTTCCATTAAATTAAGCAAATGTTGGCTTTACTGTTTATTTGTGGTTTTCGACCTGACAAAAGAGATCTATGTTTATTTAATTTGTATTAATTTTAAAGATACTTACAGTTCCTTGTTTTCTCCCTATTTAATTGCAAATGAAATGTTTTTGAGGAAAAAACAATGAACATATGTTTTTAGAATGCCTGTTTTTTTTCCCCACCGAATATATTTCCTTTTCGATGTTGATAAAACAGGGATGGTGAAACAAAATTTCATAAGGATTTTTTTAACGTGATACGACGATTGGGAATAGAGAAAAAAACCCTTACGGAGTTGATATTCGTGATTGGGCTGTATAACAAAGCTGTGAAATAAAGCAAATGTTCTATATTTCATACGGAATTTTGACAGCTGTTCATAAATATACATATAAAAGAAATTAATAAAAAATAAACTTAGACACCACATTTTAAATGTCATATTTTCCAGTGAAATAATTGATGTTGATCAACATTTTCCACAAATTCGAAAAGAGTACTAGGCTTAAGACGATAATGCGCACCATTTTCAATTACGTTGCCGCATTTGTGGAGTGAACGTCTTCGCTGGTACAAGTTATTTAAGTTGATTCCCCATCAGTATAGGAAATAGAAATTCTCACATTTTTTTACATCAATTTATTTATTCTTGATTCAATTTAACATTAATTACAATAGTTACAGTTAACACTCTGCTATTTAAGTATTTTTATTTAATTTCTTTTTTAAATCCAATTAAGATGAATAATGGTTATTTAACAACTATGGTTATAATTTCAATATCTTGCATTGGAGTATGATGAAAGAATAAAGTATAATATTTAGGTTAAATTTTGTTTTTAGTTTTCTACTATGTAGAAGTGTAGTTCAAACTTAAATATTTTCCAATTCATATTTAAAGTTTTTAATTTAATTTTTAAACTAAATATTTTCCTTTAACATTTTAGCGTTTTATGAACATCCTTTTATATTAAAGTATTGAATAAAATCTCTAACGGTATGTTGAGTTTAGTTTATAATATTAATGATTTTATTAATTAAAATGTTAATAGTTTTGTTAATTTAAATTTTAATGTTTCATTTGTCCTTCGACTATGTAGAATTCATAGATTTAATGTAAATATTTTTTCACAATTTTGATGTTTTCACTTATTTTTCATATAAATTAATTCTAGCTGGTATTAATTTCAAAATTTTTAATTCAATATTCTTAGTTTCGTTTTTAATTTTTTCTAACTATGTATAATTTTTGAGAACGTCTTTTTAGGAACAGTCCCCTTATGAAACTGAATTTACTTTTTACAACAGAGGAATATCAATCAATATTTTTACTACTAAACGACAAAAGGGACACGAATAATTTAAATAAAAGATCAATGAAAAAATTTTACAATTACTTTGCGTAGTGGCAAAAATATGAAAAGAAAAAGAGAGACAAAATATTTTACTATCACTGACATAGTAAGAAGGGAAGATCAATGAAATAATTTTTTAATTGCTTTGCATAGCGACAAATGGACACGAATGAATTAAAAAAAGAGATCCATCAAATTACTTTACTATTATTTTACATACAGGCCTGTTCTGATTTCACGGTGATTTTAAATCACGAACAGTTTTGAAATCACTGACGTGATTTGTTGGTGCTCTGAAAATCACGAGATTTTTAACTTTTCGGCGTGTTTTTCTTTTTTTCGAAATCACAGTAAGCAGCTGTTTTTTGTTTACAAAAATGCATTTAGCGCTAAGTCATTACAAAGTGTAAGTGGAAATTTGTAAAAAGGAAAATTTACGAAATGCCAGGAGCATCCTTATTAGCAATAATGGCTTTAAGAAGAAAAGTGATGACCGTCTTAAGAAACGATTCTTGCGAGACTTATCAAATCCTTTTGAAATGGATGAAAAAGTGTAAGTAAATAGTGCTTACATACATATGTATACCGGAAGCACAATTTGACTCTAAACCCCTTTTCAGATTTATATCACTTTACAGGCTGAATAAGAGGGCTTTCCAAAAAGTACTTAATAAAGTAGCCCCACGCTTATTTAAGTCCTCTATTCCTGAAATTATTCAAGTTGCCGCTGTTCTAAGGTTTCTAGCTGTCGGATCGTACCAAGGAGTTATAGCAAATGATATGAGTATAAGTATTGGACGTTCTACCTTTTGCAGAATTTTGTGGTACGTACTAAGCTCTCTAGAGGAAACACTATGTCCGGATTGGATACAAATCTCATTGGGATCAAACGCACAAAGCGCATCAAAATCCCACTTTTATCAACAATTTGGTATTCCTGGTGTAGTCGGATGTGTTGATGGCACTCACATCAGGATAATGAAACCACCAACTGATTCATTCGCATATTTCAATAGAAAAGGATATTATAGTTTAAACGCTATGATTGTAAGTACAACCTTGTAGAAGCATGTATGTACATATTATTAAAAACAAATTTTTTCAGATTTGTGATAATGAAATGCGCGTTCTGGCAGTAGATACAAACCTGGCTCATGCCACGACTCATTTGTCTGGAGATTAAGTGCTGCAAATAAGTACTATGCCGACATGTATAGCGAAGGCGTTCGCAATGTTTGGCTTTTGGGGGATTCTGGTTATCCTTTGAAGCCATATCTTTTGACTCCGTATAAAAATCCAACTTTTGCAACAGCACAGCACACATTCAATCTAAGACACGCTTCTGCAAGAAATATTATAGAAAGAACAATAGGGGTTCTAAAAAGCAGGTTTAGATGCCTTCAAAGCTTTCTAATGTACACTCCTTCTAAAGTGGCTACTATTTTAAATGTGTGCTGTGCATTGCATAATATATGCAAACACTACAACATACCATATGACGAAGAAATTATCGCAAACGTAAACGGTGATGACTTAGGAACGCCGGAACATGAAGAAGATGATATTACATCAGTAGCGATAAGAGATAACATAGCAAGGTCCCTTCATTCAAACACCACACTTTAACAATTACATATTTTTTTATTAAACATAAAATTTTAAATTCCATTTTTCTCTAAATAAAATTAAATTTCTTTATAAAATAAAACATTAAAGCGCATTCATTGCACATCACATGTATATCTGAGATCAACTTTCTTGAAAATGTATTTTTCGTAGTTTTAAATGTTATTTGGTGATGATTGTAAGCCAAGTTTCATCTGCTCCAACTCCAAAAACTTCAATTTAATTTCATTTTTGGTTTTCAGTCGTTATTCTAAAACATAGTTATGCCTAGTAATTTCTTTTATTTCTTTTTCCTTTAAAGAATTTAACTCTTTCAAGATTCTTGATTCAACTGTCTACCATTTTGTTTAATTTTTTTCAAATTAGTATTTATTTTGGAGAAATTTTCTGCTTCCATTTTAATAACATCCTCAACATCAGCAGCTTGTTGTTTTCGTTTGCGATTATGTTGACGGCTTATTGTTGTTGGCGTTAAAGGCGTGGAAGCCGAAGTTTCATGTTCCGCAAACATTTCGGAGGGCTGAACTATTAATTCGTGGTTGGAGGGTGATCTAGATATTGGCATTTTTGGAGAAGCGGCTGATGTTGTAGGCAAATTTTCATTGTCTCTACAAACTTTTGCTGTTTCAGGCACTCCATATGTTTTCCCGTTGCGAATGCCATCCACTGACGTGTATAACCCTCAAATGAGTGCTACCTGTTCATCAGTGGGTGAAATAATATATTTATTAAATCTTCCACCGCCAGTTTTGCTAATTTCCATTTTATTGTGGGATAAGCGTTGCTTCACACTTAGTTTCATGTCAGTCCACACCTAAAAAATACACATGGATATTAACATTCATTATTCACAATATTTGTTAGCTACCTTTTTCCAAGTCAGTACACTCTTAGTGGGGGGTCCAGATGCATTTAGCTCATTCGCGAGTTCTGTCCATAACTGCTCAAAATGCCCCCTATCACCCTTCACGAAACCGCGAGCCAAATCAGTGTGCTGTTCCATAAATTTAATGAATATTTCAATTTGGGCATAATTTTTGTGTTGACCCCTAAGAAAAACTCTTTAGCGTTATTTAATAATACTTACATTTTTCATTTATAAGGCGCGGAAAATTAAACAAAAACTAACACAGAAACAACAATGTTGCCACGGTTCTAAGCTAGGCATTTTCGTCTATTTATGTTTTTGTGTATGCATTAAAATGAATAATTATTGTCAACATTAAAACTTTCATTGTAAATTTAATTAACTTTGTTTTTTAAATTATTTGTTTAATTGAATATATTTACAATATTTAACTTTCTTCTTAAATCTTATGAATCTGGTAACCACAGATGCATTTTCGAAGAAAACAAAACAGCTGACTGCAAAAAAGCAAAAAGTAAATCACGAAGATTGCCAAACAAAAGTATTTTTTTTTCAAAACCAAAGGATGTCTTTATTAAATTGCGAATTTTTAATTTATTTTGTATAAAAAACATAATATTATTGCATAAATAAGTAAAAAACACAATAGCCCAATTCACAATCCTGTGCAAATGGTCTTGGTTATAGCATTTGCAAATTAAGAGAGTATTTGAGAGCATTTTCAATGTATTTTGTTGGTGTAGAGTACAATTATTTTGCTCATGCTACGATGCTAGACTACTTGCTCGAGATTGTGAACTGGGCTATTATATCAAGTACTCAATCAGTTTTTTATTAGGTTAAGAGCAAAATAATTACAAAATATGACTAAGTGATTTAAAATCAGCAGTTGTTCAGCTGACCAGTTTCAAATCACGAGATTACTAAAATTTTTGAGCGCAGAACACCATTTCAGTGATTTCAAACCACTTTCGTGAAAAGTGATTTTCAAAACAGGCCTGATAGTAACAATTAATATCATGAATGAAAAGGATATTTTACTAACGTTGTCAAGTAAAAGAGAGGAGATCAATGAAATTATTTTAAAATTGCTTTGCGTAGTAACAAAGCAATGAGAAGTAAAAAGTCCATTCATTAACCCATTCGTTAACTTACACAAAGTAAGTAAGATTGTGATGTGTTCATCCAATGAACATAAAGACTCAGTACGTCTGCCATAAATAGTAAGCTGACAGTATGCATCGTAGAAGTGCAGCAAGTATGATCGAGCCGACTTATGCACTACAGTTGAATTTTAAGAACAAAACAAAAAAAGTGTTATTCAATTTTATACTCGTTCGCTTTTTATGCACAAGCAGAAAGTTCATCAACAAGTATAAATCATTTCCAACATTTTATGTGAACTGATGTGTATAAAAACTATACCTCTGCATAAATGTATTTGAAGAAAAAAGTACTCCTAATTGGCAAAGCTTGAACTTATTTTTCTACTGTAATCTGCTCTACAACAAAATGTTGTACATATTTTCTAAAAGAACAGCATCAACTAACAATTTTGCTGTTTGGTCAATTACAAAAGTACTTCGTAATTTTATGTTCGAGTCATTCATCAAACATATCGAGTAAGAATTGAAGATAAATTCCACGTGAATGTTTACAAATAAAAGAAATGATTTTTGTGTTAAGTTTTAGTCTGAATTTATATGTCAGCATAGTTAAGGTGGTTACTTTAACATAACCAATTTTAGCAAAAGAAAGATTAATCCATAATGGTTTAACACAGAACTTATTAAAAAGCAATCCGATCTCATCAAAACTTGATAAATCCATTTTAAAATTTGTATTTATTTAAGTAATATAATTTTTAAATCTTATACAGATCAATGACTAATCTGGACGTTTATAATACTGCAACAAAAATTAATATCAAATGCAAGTAAATTACCTAAAAAAAATATTTTCTCAAATCGTGCGAAAACACAAAAATTGGATTTATCAAGTTTTGAAAAAATCCTCTTAAACTAAAAAATTAAAAAATTTTAATAGCGTAAGTATTGCAAAAGTATAAAATTATTGCGTCACTTTTCTATTGGCTGTTAAAAGACTACCAAAATTAACACTTCTAGAAAATAATAACATCATTATGAGACTTAACACTGCTGTTAAAAGTATTTGAAGTACAACGAGTTGGAACATAAAATTTGAGGAACTTATTTTTCTTATGTTCTCATTTTTGTATGTTCCGTACTTACTGAACAAGTTCGAAGTTGGCTACATACACGTTGATATTCATCCATCAAACCTTTTCTTCTTTTTATTACTCGCGTTTTGTTCGAGTATCTTGACTTATCTGATATATTATTCGTTGCAGACCCTTAATAAAAACAAAAAGTCTTGTTTATACACAGTTAGTTTGCAGTACGGCTTTGTTGCGCATGATCTGATTGTAATTGAACGAAAAACACTCGAGCCACTTAAAACTAAGTAAGAGGTTGTAGAAAAATATGAAAACATAAAAAATCTACAGATGGGCGTTACTATCTATTTAACATGGGCATTTTTTTAATTCATCGAAAAAAACATGTATGACAAAGTCATGATAAAATTTTTAATATGTAAGTACGTATAAGAAACACTTTACGCGTTAAAATAAAATTTTATCAAAAAATTTAACGAGGAACATATGAAATATTGAAAATGTTGTACCTATGTTTCATAAGTTTTAATTTTTTTTAATGCGAACGAAGCTGTGCATAGTTTTCGAAAACTCACATTTTTAAGGAAATTTACAGTTAATAAGATAATAAAATTTTCACAAAAAAAACCTTTTATAACACCGTGGGAAGAAATCTTGGAGTGGAAAATTACTTTCACAAGTGAGACACTCGTTCTGCTAACAACGCGTTGGCTTAGATGCAAAATGAGTTTCATACACATAACGACACAGTCAAAAGATTCATGTTCACACAAACAAGTGAAGAAAACTGAATGTTTAAAATGAACGGCGTACTAAACAAGTGTTTTTTTGCTTTTGAACAAAAACGTTTAGATCAGTGATGTCAAATACGATTGTGTTGGTGAGATCACTCTCTTACATTCCCAGCGGGAGAAATGTGCGGTTGCGAGGCCTAACTAATGGCCTTCTCTAAGAGTATCCTTTTATTTACCAATATCTTGTAAAAAAGGGTTTCAAAAATTTTCACATACATATAGTGGGTCCAACTTATTTCAAACCTCTTATATATATTGTATATATATTTATATAAATATATTATTTCTGCTAAGAGGCCTCAAAACAGGATTTTCGATACTTCCCGCTGAATGAGAGTGTTTCTCAGTAAACAATTCTATTTTACGCTCTCAAAATAAAAGAACGTAAGCGTATATGTGAGTTTTGTTTCCACAATTGTGTATGACGCTGACATCACTGGTTTAGATCATACAAATTGATGTGCCTTATTTTGTATACTCGAAAATTTAGTACTTGTTGCAGATGCCTGGCAGGTATCTCTAACACAATGTCGTTTACTTTGTAAGCAGGTAGAAGACACCTTATGCACTACTTCACACATATTGTAAGCTGGCATACATCATTGAAGAGTTATAATCTGGTAAGAGATGGGAATGAAGACAACATTAACAATTGTTAACACATTCTCTTCCAAATTATAAGAGCAAACAACTACAGTCATAGGCAAAAATTTCACGTTTTTATATATTTTTTAATATACAAACACCATAAAGTTTAAAAAATGTTTCAATTAAATCAATCATTACTTACTATAATATATATATATATATATATATATATATATATAAATTCATAAAATTTAAAATGAGTTTAGCATTATTTGTAATGAAAACAAAATTATTAACTGTATATATATATATATATATATATATATATATATATATATATATATATATATATAAATTCATAAAATTTAAAATGAGTTTAGCATTATTTGTAATGAAAACAAAATTATTAACTGTGGCATAAGTATTTTGATATTCATGTTATCTTCAGCCCCCCATACACGACATATATTTTACATCTGACATGTCAAATTTTCCACTGCAAAACACATACATACATGTCGTGTGTTACCTTTCAAACATTGCTTCTGTAAAAGTCAGACAAAATGTCATCTGAAAAATTTCAGTTAGAGCGTGTTCTATGTTCTTTTGACAACACTCCTGACATCAGCTGCTTTTTACGAAAAATATGTTGTAAGAATTCTATGCCGTGACGAAACAAGCAGCGGCGGGCCACGACTAATGTGAAGCATTAGCTGGCCAAACTTGGTATTTTACAATACCACTGTATGCATGTTCTTTTAGCCCTTTAACAGAAATTATGCACATAAATACATATATAAAACTTTAGTGTTATATCCTGACTTAATATCTTGAAATTAAAAGAAAAAATCTTTAAAATTGTTGAATTCTTTTACGGCGCAAACAAACAAGTGTGGGGCGGCAGGATACCATTTTTAAACATACGACCTACTTTGGTGTCTGCAAAGACTATACAAAATGCGTAGACCAGCTGTTGAAAAACCAGAAACTATGTCAGAAGCAATTAACATGTACGTTTATGACCGAATATTATTATATGGTATTCATACATGCATTTTGAATTGAGTCAATAATAAGTTAATTGAAAAGTGTTCACACACACACTCAATATAGCTAACTCAATTAGCGTTTGACAGCAGCTGACAAAAGGTGCTGTTTACGTTGCTGCTTCATTGTATCACTCTATAAAAAACACCCGGTATTTATTTGGTAACAGTTTGTTGGGCTAAATCATATTCATTAGCTATAGTTGTGACCGAAATTCCTAAGTTATATTTAGTTCGGACAACTTCACTTAGTTCTGATAATATTAAACGAACTCATTGTTTTTTGCTATTAAATGTTATAAGGTGTTCCACAACAACACTGCTTCAGTTGTACGATTGTAACGCTATATAAAATTAAGCATAAGAGCAAATTGCTAATTGTTTTCTTTGTACTCTGTATATTAAAAGTAGCTTTATGTTTTGGTTTTGCACGTGCTTGGTATCCCCTGTGTATAGGCTAGCTGCTTTGAGAGTATGTAGTGCATTTCGAACAGTGTCGGACGAAGGCGCTTTTATCATTGCAGGTATAATCCCAATCGATTTGGAAATCATAAATAGGAATAACTCGGACTTATGTTTACAAAAGTGGCAGGAACGCTGGTCAACCACTGAAAAGGCAAGATGGACTTGTACTTTAATACCCGAAATCAGATTATGGCTGACTAGGAAACATCTGTAATTTTGTACAGCTTGTTCTAATAGAACTTCGCAGATTAGAACAGATTCGTAGGAGAATTAATACGTCTTAGAATCAGGGACTTAACACTTATAAGATAAACGACAAAAAAAAAATCATATTTAACCATTAACAAATATGAATTTGTGTAATGGTTATAATTAACCAATTAATATGAGAAACATTTTTTTTGTTATAAATACCCATTATATCAACCAAAAACTTGTTTGATCTTAACTAACCATTATATTAACCCAGAAAAATTTTTCGGTTAAAAATAAACATTTTTAAAAAAAAAATTTTTTTTGGTTACTATTCCATAAAATTCCGCTTTTTGTGAGCCTTTTGAATGAAATAGATATATGTAAGTGTCACACAAATTATTGACAAATATAATCGATCTACAAAATTTCACAGATATTGACCTTTTAAAGATACAACCAAAGAATTATGTCAATATAATTATTTGATATACCACCAGTGTAGTGTGTCCTTCAAATATGTAGACATGTTATGGTAATCAATATAATATATGTTATGGTAATCAATATAATATAAATGCCCCTGCTTAGAATTCGCTAGTAACTAGCGATGAAGTATGCACATCAGTTCCGAACCGCCTTAGCTAGGAACTAAGGAGGACGTAGGAATAATACTGATAATACTACACATCCTGACGAAGTGTCAAAGGGTGGTGCTAGTGAAGTTGTCGTGGGGCCACTATTGATAGTTGCTATTACTACTGTTGCGGCACATTTGGGGACATGGTGCGTTCGGTGTAGCCAGGATAGGTTGCAGCCACTCCTGTTGCATGCACTCCTGTGTGGATGCAATGTGTGCTGCTGTTGTTTGGCAGTGGCCCCGTAAGATGTGCCTATTTATTGTGTGTCGACGTCTATTTTATTGTAATGATGTAAATAGGATCTGGGGTAGTGATTTTTATTTTTGTATGTTTTATTGTTATTTTGTTGAGATTTATTTATTGTTTGCTGATGGGTATGATTGCGATTTGCTGTGTGTAAAGAAAAAAAAGAAAAAGGAAGTGTGAATGAAAGATGGATGCTAAGTAGTAATGCCACAGGGCAAAAGAGTAGGCAGAGCGTTGCCAGAGTGGGTGAGTGAGGCAGGGTTGTATGAATGGAAGTGATCAGTGTTGGAAGTTCGATCCAATGGATCATCGTGAGTGCGTGAGTGAAGATGGGATGAAAGGGAAAGTGAGTGTGTGTTAGGAGAAGTCCTTGGAAGATTGGTATGTGTTTTCCAAGGAATGTGAGTGAGTGTGTGTTAGGAAAAATTCCTTGGAAGATTGGTAAGTGGTTTCCAAGGAATGTGGATGAGTTAAAAATGAGAGGTTGCCGTTAAGAAGGGACAAACAGTATTTGATTGTGGTGGCGAGCAGTAAGAAAAAAAAATAAGTTGAAAAGAAAAAAATAACAGACGTGAAGTAGGAGCTGAAAAATTTTCTGTTACACTGGGAATATAAAGAAAGGACCCCAGGTATAAAATCAACCGAAGTCTGGAGAGGAGAAAAAAAGGAGACCAGGTGTGGAGTGCTGCCAGTAAATAAGACAAAAAAAGAAAAGACTATTCCCGAGAGGTATCATAATCAAAGCCGGCGATTAATAGGTAACACCGTAAGTTACATAAGCATATCCGGAATAGTTTGGCCAACCATACCCTAAGTCGCCAATAGCCTCCGGCATTATAAGGAGGGTTTTTATCTGAGTGAGGGGCGCAAAAAGGAGTTTCACCATCGCTAGTATAAATAAATAAGGAAGAAACACAGCAGTCAAATACTTACATGTCGAGATAGAAAGGCAGATTTAGATAAGAATTGTTTTTTTTGTTTCGTTATAAATCAAAAGGAAATAGGATTTAGTATAAGTAGTCATAAGTAGTGTAAATGTAGTAATAAGTATAGGATAGTTTCTGTAAGTTTTGGTTTTCAGTCAAATATTGTTAGTGCCTAAATATAAAAGGGAAAAGTTTTGTTAGTGTTATTTGCGTTTTTTTTTTGTATTTCCTTTGTTTAAAAAAGGTTGTGATAGATTGTATATTTTTGTTGTAGTTTCTATTACGCGCTAGGTAACCATCTAAGGGAGCTCTTTTAGGTAGGTCAGGTGCAGAGAAGCTAGCATTTTATTGCAATTTCTTTTATATTGAAGGAAAATTTATGAGTGTTAACCTGTAGAGTGTAATTGTTCATTTGTATTAAGATTGTTCTTTTATATTAAGGCACCCAGTAAGGTTAGGCTAAATTACTTTATTACATTTTTGGTTAGTACGAAATTCCCCAACCCTGACAATTAATATTCCCAATATTCCATGTATTTCTTTTCGCTTTTTCCAGAGCCATCGGCTGCTGATAACTAAAGCTTCTTTGTTATTTATGTTCAAGTAATTGAATCTAGTTGTCAATTTACAATGAACATGTAAACAAGTGCGCGTGCCCTCGCAACGTTTTTAAATTAATGTATGGATTTCTATTTTTTAATAGTGAACCTTTTGTTTATGTAAATTGTATTACAGGATGTTAATTTCCCAACAGGCTATAGGTTCAAATCTGCGAAACTGCAAATTATTTTTTAGTTATTTTTATTTTTAATAAATGAACGTGATTGCATTCTATTTATTAATTTTTTTGAGAGTGGAATATTAAGAATATTTTTCATAGTCATTAAACCAGCAGAACGGATCAGTACTGATATCGAGGCCGCTACGCCATCTCATCAGCGTTCTTTGTTCAATTTTTCCACTTTTGCAAGTGGTGCTAGCTAGTAGGAATATCAACTATTTAACCAATATTTTAACGAAAATTGAATACGAGAAGTTATTTTAGAGGTTGGTTTAGTTCTTCTTAGGGGAACTTTTTTCTCTCTTGCCCGATTTAGCCCATCTCCGAACTTAACTATCCTTCAAGATATATTTTTACCAAATCAAAAGTCTAGCTCTTTTCGTTTGGAATGAATCGTGACTTCCACAGACGGACGGATGAACGGACGGCTCAGTTCGTCATATACTTTATGGGGTCGCAGATGGATATTTCGCTGCGTTGCAAGCGGAATGACAAAGTGAATATGCCCTCCATATTCTTTTTTGGAGGGTATAAAAAGACGGAAGCGTTAATTTTTTTAGCGTTCCAAAAGACGAACGCCGAAGAAATGTGTGGAGTAAAATTAGCAAGTAAGTAAGTACTGATCTATATAAAAGTAAATTTAATATATATCTAACATTGTAATTTATCTTGTTTTGTATATATTTTTATATATTTAAATATATAAAAAGATATATTATTTCTGTTTCTCAACCATAACAATTTAGCAACATATCTAAACACTATTGGCATTCTAATAAAGCAATTTATTTTTTGATATTCTTTTAATGATGACAGAAGCTCATTGTACATATATTCAATATTGTATCTTATAAACGTGGCCTAACTAACTTTTCTTATCTCGACAACTTAATGCATATGCAAGGTTTCATACGAATCTGTTAACCACAGGCTGATAAAATAAATATGTACATACATAGATAACTGTGTATAAATAAAGTTGAAGTCTCGCGTTTTTTAAGTAGTAGAAATTTTATTTACATATCCCATTTTGATATTGCTTATTAGCAACACATTAATGAAAACAAGCAATGTGAGTCCGATCGCAGGGCAGATGTGTAAACATCTAGTAATGAATTTTTTTTTTTTTAAGTTGGAAGCACTAGCTAGTACAATTATATGTTAGTGATTAGTAGCTACTAGATGGTGTCTATATGCAGCTGTTAAGTTTCTCTGTACTTCTTGTTGTCTGTATGAATGACAATCTCAAAGACGAAAAAGATTTTTAGTTTGACAAGTTTAGTTGCTTGTTTTCCTTATTTTGCTTTGTCTTAGTAAATTTTTTATTAAAAGTGCAAAAAAATCTTTTTAAAAGTTATTAAATTTAAATGTTTTTGTATTCATTTTATTTATTCGTTTTTATTTGCCTACGATAACATAATGTACGACAGTTAGCAAAAGTTAGTAGCTACTATTGCACACTATATGGTGTTGAGTGTATTTCTATGCAGCTTTTGAGTTTCTCTGTACTTCTTGTAGTCCGTATGAATACACAAATACACTCATACATAGCTCACACCGATTTGATCTTACTCAAAATTTGTGATTGTATTATGAAAAATATGTTTACCCCCAAGCGTATAGATCAGTGTTGTCAGATAATTTTTTTCTTTCCCCCAATAAATTTAGAAACCCCCTAGATTTTACACTTTTTCTTAAAGAACCCCCTAAAGCAGAAAAGTTTAAGTAGTAATTTGGTTTCATCATTCTTATCTCTATTAAATTTGAATTGAGGTACTATCATTCTTACGCGAAAAGCACGAAAACTCCCAAATTTTTATTTTATTTTTTTATAAAAAGCCCTCAAATATATATCTGCAATCTTTCTTTCTTTTGTAAGAGACGGCTTGAGGAAGTTTGTTACGGGTGCATGTATTTCTTTTGTTTGGGATGCAAATCCAATATGTTTTTTCGTATTTTGGTGTGCAATAAGGTCTCCTGTTAGCCACCATAATGCTTTTACAATATTTCCATAAAGCTTTGTAGTTGTCTCCCTGGACAGGGGCTAACCAATCTGGAATTTAATTTTGCATTTATTGTGTTTAAAATTTTATTTAAAAATACAATACCTTCACTGATCTGCTTCCCACTTCTTTTTTTATAGTTTTGTTTATATATGTTATCCTTTTTTGGCATATTGGTAATAAATTGTAAAAATGAACAACTTTTTAAAGTTTATATTTTGCAGTTCAAGGATAACCAACAAAATTGATTTAACGAGAAAAATGTTTTTATGTTTGTATTTGCCAGGTTACTATCTAAATCGTTATTACTATACCAAACTTTAAATTCGAAAATCCCCTAAAAATCGCCTAAAAATTTTCTTACCCCCAAATTTCCTCCTAAAGAATATTAACCCCTAAATCTGCCCCTAAATAGAAAAAACCCTAAATCTAGGGGGAAACCCCCTAATCTGACAACAATGGTATAGATGTTTACACATCAAAAATCTAGTTGTTTGCAAAATGTTAATATTGTGAGAATATGCCAAGTAATAAATCTATTATTTCATAGTAGTAAGCTTTTTTGTCAAAAGTCCACAGATATGTTGCATAAGTATTTATGAATATGTAGATATACATATGTATGTATATACACTAGGGTGCCAATTAACTATATGGAAACATATTTTTGAAGAAATTTCCTTCACGCCAACCCCCAGATTGATTCGAATTAGTTAAAAAATAGTCCCTTACAAATTTGAGCTCAATCGGATGAGGGGATAGGGTGTCCCTGACCCCCCAAAATTTACAAAATACATGATTTTTGACTTTGATGTCAATAACTTCGTTTATATTTATTTCATCAAACTCAGAGGAACAACTTTTGTTCACAAATATTTTTCGTACCTCTAATATCTACTGAATTAAAAAAAAAAACTAAAAACCATGAATTTATTCATATGTTTATATGGGTGATTTCATTTACCAAGTATAGGCATTACATGAGAAAAAAATTATACGTTTATAAGTATGTATATTAATTTTTGTATGTGGCAAATATAATTTTTTTGGTTATGGCTTTGGTTTTTGTTAAGTTAAAAAAGGGGTCCTTTATTGCAATTTGGAAAACGTAAACGGTAGTCCTTAACAATTTGCAAAATATATTGTTTTTGTTCTTCGCTTCTTGATAAAATTTTATTATAATCCTGCATTAAAGAGTGGTACTGGGAGAGCACAAGCAATGGCTATTTGCAAATCGCTTTTTTAATGTGGTCTGCAAAATTATATAAAAGCTTTGGTTTTCGATACGACAGCAGTTAATACTGGACAATTCAATGGAACTTGTTCAATAATTGAAAATACACTAGAGAGGGATTTGTTGTATTATGCTGGTTTTCAACCACACTAAACATTCATTCTCCAACGCACAAAAATCAATCTTTCGGATGTGTTTTTATTTAATATAGTATTTCATGCTGGTTCCTACTTTTTGATATGGTCACCCCATCAGCTGTTATATGAAAAGTATATTCTCATTACATATTTTATTACATAAAAAAACTTATTTTTTTTTAATAATTACAAAAACGAATTTGTTGTTATAAAAAAACACTACCGAAGTAATTATTGAGAATATGTAGCAAAATTATTGTCAGTACGTTCCGGAATCAAAAGATTACAAATATGTTAACCAAATTTACAATTTGTTTTGTCCATTTCTTTTCCACAAATATGCATAAATTTCCTTTCCACAAAATTTGTAATTGAGGAAAAACCAAATTAAAAATTTAAACTTTTTCTTAAATAAAACTATTTCATGCCTCAGTAAGAGTTGCATTAGTAAAAAACAGAAAAAAAATTGAAATTTCCTTTCCAGGGTCGGGAAATTGAAATATTTTTTATGAATAAAAGTAACCAAAAAGGAAATTGACGTTGTTGTTTTTGCTAATTAAAACTGTTATAATTCAGGAAGAACAAAATTGGTATTAAAATCTTAAAAAAATCAAAATTTCGACTACAGGGTTGGACAAATGAAATATTTTATGGTATATGCAAGTGACCAAAAAGTTTACAAATTTCAATTTTTTGTCAAGTAAAAATATGTGTACACCTAACTAAGAATTGCATTGGTAAAAAAATAAAAATTCGCTTCCTGAGTCGGAAAATCGAAATGTTTTTGGTATATAAATGTACCCACATAAATTCCAAATTTTGTGTTTTAGTGAATTAAACCAATTTTATATTTCAGGAAAAATTTCATTAGTATTAGAAAATTAAAAATTCGGTTCCTGGGTTGGAAAATCGAAATTTTTTGGTATATAAAAGTAACCATATAAGCTCCACATTTTGTTTGTTTTCAGTGGATTAAACCTATTTTATACTGCGCTAAGAATTAACTTGGTATTAAAAATTTTAAAAATTAAAACTTCGGTTCCAGGGTTGGAAAATCGAAATTTTTTTTGGTGCATAAAATTACCCTTGTAAGTAGAGTTAGATTGGTATTAAAAACCAAAAAAATTAAAAATCCAATTTCAGGGTTGCAATATCGACATTTTCTGATTCATAAAAGTAACCTTATAATTTGCTATTTTTGATTTTTATAATGAATTATACCTGCTATATATATCAGGGATAAATAAATTGGTATTAAAAACCAAAAAAATATAAAAGACGGTTGGACAATTAGAACTTTTTGGGGTACATGAAACGGATTTTTTCTTTTTCGCGTTTTGGGCCGGTCGATTGGCAACCAAGATCGTGTGATATGTATCACACCGTTAGACTTTTTCCTGTGGGGATATGTGAAGTCTAAAGTTTATGCGGACAAACCCGCTTCGATTCAGGCCTTGGAGGAAAACATCACGCGTGTCATTCGCCAGTTACTAGTCCAAATGCTCAAATGAGTCATCAAAAATTGGACTCAACGTATGGACCATCTGCGACGTAGCAACGGTCAACATTTTATAGACATACTGCCGTATTCATAAAAAATATTTTAGGTTTATTAAGCGCTTATTTGACGTATTTCAATGGGAAATTTGTCAAATAAACCTGTAATAAACCTAAAACATTTTTTATGAATACGGCGGTTAATCTTCAAAATATAAATGCCAAATAATGTTATTTCAAATGATAATAAACATTCTCCATTAAATTTGAATTTTCTGTGTTTTTTCTTTAAAAAAGTAGGGAACCTCGAAATGGATCACCCATTATAAGGCCTGATTCATAAAAAATATTTCATGCTTATAACCTTCTTATTTGGCCATTTTCGTACAGAAATATGTGAAATACCGATGTTATAAGCATCAAATATTTTTTATGGATTATACCTATTGTCTTTGACCGAAGTCTATAGTTGCACTAGGAGCAGAGCGAAAGGGGGTAGAGGCGGATTATCTCGAGTGTGAAAAATTCTGTACGACTTATAAATTTCCTAAATACTGACCGATTTTAAAAATGTTAAACAGTTTATATTTAGATAAACAAAGAAGTTGTTTCAATTGTTTTTCTATCTGTTATATCAATTCGTCAATAGGCTTCAACCATAGTTTGGAAAAGTTACTAACCTCTTATCTTTTTTTTTTAATATTGGACCAGCACCAGGGGATGACCTCTATATATGCAATGCATTGCGCCGGAACTGAAAACGAGGGGATAGTATTGGGGGGACAGATTAGGAAAGATGAGAAGATAGACAGTTGTTTTTGTAGCTATTTCAACCTTTTACTTCGCCGGCTAATTTTTGCTACAGGGCCGACGAAGGTGGGTGCTGTTACTCTGCTTTAAGTACATGATAGTGTCAGTCGCTGCCAATTATGTTCAGTGATCAGTGACTATACCTTCATCATTGAACAGACTTTCAAACACCATTTGAGAGTGTAAGATATATTTTCAAAAATCAAATTAAAAAAAAACAAGTAAAAACGTTATATTCGACCGGGTCGAATCTTAAATACCCTCCAAATATTTAGTAAGTGAATTTGATATGTTTAACTTGGTGGGACAGAGTTCCTTTATATAATATCGTACGTCAACGCCCACCAAAGGGGTTTTCCACAGACGAACGTATTGGCATTGCTAGACCGTCTTAGACTTCATCACAATTCTCTTTGGAGGCTATAAAAACTGTTTTTTGGCGGGGTCGCTCTGGCAAGGGCTGTGGGGGAAACATTTCACCTTTGTCATAAAACTCTAAAAATTAATGCTTGGGATAATTATATACAAAATTAAAATTTCTTTTTTTTTAATAGGGTCATTTAGCGGGCAAAGGGGGAGGAGGGGGTAGGGCAGCAACAGGCAGTCATAAAACTCTAAAGATAAATGCTTGGGATGATTATATACAAAATTTAAAATAAAATTTTTTTTTGGTAGGGTCATTTAGGGGGCAAAGGAAGAAGCGGGGGGGCTAGGGCAGAAATCGGCAGTCATAAAACTCTAAAGATAAATGCTTGGGATGATTATATACAAAATTTAAAAAAAAAAAATTTTTTTTGGTAAGGTCATTTTGGGGGCAAAGGAAGAGGGGGGGGGGGTGGTAGGGCAGAAATCGGCAGTCATAAAACTCTAAAGATAAATGCTTGGGATGATTATATACAAAATTTAAAAAAAAAAATTTTTTTTGGTAGGGTCATTTAGGGGGCGAAGGGGAAGGAGGGGGTAGGGCAGAGTAGTACCAGGTTTCGTCTCAGCTTCGTCATTAAAGCTTAAAAGTGTTATTTTTAAGGAATGTAGGCTTAAGTAAAACAATTTGTTAAATTTTTATGCTATTTTTGCCTATAATAATGCCCACTGAAGTGGGCGGGGTCAAAAAATATTTTTATTTTATTTAATGGCTCCAAGTTTAAGGCGTTGGACCGTATTTGACATAAAAATATATCATTTCCTTAACAAAATAACCAAAAAACTATAAAAATTATGTTGTTTTTTCTGGGTTGGTTTAGTTCTTCTTAGGGGAACTTTTTTCCCTCTTGCCCGATTTAGTCCATCTTCGAACTTAACCTGCTTTAAGTTTTAAAATATATTTATGCCAAATTTCAAGAGTATAGCTCTTTTCGTTTGGACTGAATCGTGATTTCCACAGACGGACGGACGGACATGCTCAGTTCGTCTTAGATTTCATCACTGATCAAGAATATATATACTTTATGGGGTCTGAGATGGATATTTCGATGCGTTACAAACGGAATGACAAAGTGAATATACCCTCCAAATTCTTTTTTGGAGGGTATAAAAAAGAAATGATTAGAACCATTTAATGTATATTAATTGAAAATGCAATATTTTACGAGTATAACTTAGCAATAAGATCCATTAATATTAAGTTCATTTATAACATTTTAGACATTTTGAGTCCCAAATATGCTGTTTATTGATGATATCAAGAAAATCTAAAGCAATTTGATTCTGGAAGTGCTTCAAGAAATCTAATGAAATGTTATTCCTGGAGGCATTTATGTCTTGAATTAATGAATGCTAATCATCGAATTTTCTTACTTTTACATCTATACCATCCATATTAAATTTCTTTGGAATTTAATTTGAATTTTCCATTTCAAATACTCTCTAGTAAATTGTAAACGATTTTCTTTGCGAACGTTATTCACTGAAAGTTTCTTCAGTCTGCAGATAATTGGTTCTTTAACTCTGTGATATACTTACCTTAACTATAGAAAGAATTACAAAGGAAGGATTCCAACCCAACTCCAACAGAAAAGCAAAAAATCTTGAGAATTGCGTCAAACTTGTCATTTTCAGATCCAAAATCAGACCTCAGACCAATAAGTGTTCCAGCACAGTTTTGCGATTTCGCCCCAATTTTCCCCGCAAGAACATTCTTTCGATCGGTTAACATTGGTTTTGCTTTTTTCCGCTACGTTCATAATACTATTGCTTCCCATTTTTCGCTAATTTTTATAAGAAAGTAAAAATGTTAAGTGCTTCTAATAATATGAACGGATATAATGTAACTTTAGTTTATTTTTAATTTTTTGAAAAATACCTTTGCACTGTTGTTGCATTACAGGATGTCCGCCGGGAAGGTAAACTACTTTGTTGTTTATCATGATTAAATGAAAGAGAATAGAGCTTATATTGATAAATGTTTTATTTAATGTCGGCAATTATGTGTGGAATACAATATCAGATAAATGACCGCCTCTGTTGGCCTCATAAATTCGGTCCCTTTTGAGTTTTCCTTACATTCTCACAGATTTCAAGCAGTGTTTCATTAATTTCATCACGAATATTTTGTTTGAGCTGCTCAAACGTTTCTGGATTGTTTGCACAAACCTTGCTTTTCAAATCGGGTGACCGTGGAGGACAATGAACTTCACCATTTCTTGAAATAACTTTTTGTGAAAAGAGGTTTCGCAGTAATTCCATTGTGATCCTGGCTGTATGCGATGTAGCACCGAATATTTGCCACGTGTCTACTTTACGACTGCCGAATATGAACTGTCACGACTAATGTTTACCAAAATGGCGGCAAAACAAAGTAGTACACCTCCCCGACGGGCACCCTTTATATGTGTGGTAAGTGCAGTGGCAGTAAGTATGTAAGGTGGCAGTGCTACGACAACATTACAGCAACCAAAGGAATCGGTGGGTGTGGAAAGTCTGGTATACGTTAAAAGTTGCAGCAACTACTAATAGCGTTCATATGCAATGCTTGAGCAAAAAACTGTAATACGGCGTACATAGTTCTGCCACTCTATATTTATTTCATCATAGGTTTGGTGTGTTTAAAACAGAAATTCAAGTGGTTCTAATCATATGAACGAAATGTAAGCACATAAATATATATGCCCTCCAAACGGGAAAGCACTAAGTTTTAAAAAATAACGTATTATCGCTTATACTACAAAATCACACGCAATTTTTTATAAAGAGTTTGAAACACACAAGTTATACGTGTAATTGTGCAAATGTTTCCTTTCATTAGCTGTAAAATAATATAATGTCTTACTGAGTTGCTTTGGAAAATTCTTTATCGATTATAAATGGTTTTTAGTTATTTCTTCTTCTATGAGATCTTAAAAATATTTTAATGCTTTGTTAGAAGACTATTCTTATTATCTCAGTGCAATTTGCTCCATTTAACCTTACAACTATTGCAAAAGTCAAGTGATTTAGAATTTGACCCTAAGTCCCGTGATAAAATAAAAAACAAGACAAGTAAAACCGTTATATTCGACCGCGTCGAATCTTAAATACCCTACAAATATTTAGTAAGTAAATTTAAAATGTTTAACTTGGAGGGACAGAGTTCCTTTAAAACATCTCTGTACCCTATTTTAAATCTCTATTTAGAGAGAGTCATTCCGGGAAGGGCCGTAGGAGAGACGTTTCACCTCTTCAAGACCAGCTCAGCTCAAATTGTTCAATATTTACACTATTTTTGCATATAATATCGTATGTCAACGCCCACTAAAGGAGGCGGGATCCAACAACAGACTATATCATGTTTTCCACAGACGAATGTATGGGCATTCCTAGATCGTCTCAGACTTCATCACTGATCAAGAAAATATATACTTTATAGTGTCCAATTCTCTTTGGATGGTATTAAAATTGTATTTTGGCGGGGTCGCTTTGGCAAGGTCTATGGGGGAGACATTTCACTTTTGTCATAAAACTCTAAAAATAAATGTTTGGGATCATTAAATACAAGATTTAAAGAAATTTTTTTTGAAAGCGTCATTTAGAGGGCAAAGGGGGAGGAGGGGGTAGGGCAGGGTAGTACCAGGTTACGTCTCAGCCTCGTCATTAAAGCTTAAAAATGTTATTTGTAAGGAATATAGGCTTAAGAAAAACAATTTGTTAAAATTTTTACACTATTTTTGCATATAATAACGCCCACTAAAGGGGGCGGGGTACAAAACAATTTTTTTTTTACTTTATGAGTCCAAGTTTAACGCGTTGGACCTTCTTTGACATAAAAATATATAATTTTCTTAACAACATTAAAAAAAACTTTAACAATTATGTTGTTTTTTAGAGGTTGGTTTTGTTATTCTTGGGGAAACTTTTTTTGCTCTTCCCCGATTTAGCCCGATTCCGAACTTGACCTGTGCTATCCTTCAAGATATATTTGTAGCAAATTTCACGAGTCTGGCTTTTTCGTTTGGACTAAATCGTGGTTTCCACAGACGAACGGACGGGCGGACATGCTCAGATCATCTTAGATTTCATCACTGATCAAGAATATATATACTTTATGGTGTCTCAGAAGGATATTTCGCTGCGTAACAAACGGAATGACAAAGTGAATATACCCTCCATATTATTTTTTGAAGGGTATAATAATAGTCCTCAGCATACAGTAAAATAATTCTATTTTGACCTTTAAAATTAGAAACAATTTGTATTTGGGTAATTTTAAGTGCTATAACAAATAATAAGGTGTTCTTTTTTTAAAAAAGACGTAGAAAAGATGACATAATCCACTTTAATCCTCTTTACAATTTAATCGCCTGATACTAATGGTTATTTGTATTGGCTTTGTAAATAAAAACCTTGTGTTTGTTATTCAATTGTTAGTCAAACAAATTCTTGAGAGTTAATCTTACAAAAACATGTGACAATTGCACAAACCATAAAATCAAACGTAAGCAAGGGACATGTTGGCCATTTTCATGTTCAGATTATGGTCTAAAGGACTTATTAACGGTTAAGTGCTTATGCAAACATGTGGCACTAACAAAATCAGATATGAACAGAAACTCATGGTAACTAATGTAGTATTTATGCCTTCTATGTGTCTATTCGTATTATGTGTATTGTATTGGAGCTGGCAAATAAAATGGGAAGCAAAACAGCGGGTTACATTTGAAATCTTGAGAAAAATGCATTTGTTTTAAGCAAAATCTAAATCCAAATAAACCCTTAAGAAACTAGTGTTGACCCTTATGCCTAACAAAGTTTTCAATGTACACGTTCTTTTGCTAGACATGCATACATATTTATATGTGTATACTCTTATAATGCTGATTACTCTAATGGAATTAAACATTAACTGAGATAAACTACTGGGAATTATAAAGCGTGTTAAATTTTATGAATCATTACCCACGCATAGTCGGTTAAGAAAGTGCATCGTGCACTTCTTGTGCACGAAGCTAATTTCTGGTTGAATAGACACGAGTTACTTCCTTATTATTATTATTATAAGAACATATCCATCCCTATTATAATTAGTCATAAGTAGATAAGACCAATAAACATTTTTAAACTAATAACAACCCTAAATAAATAATAAAACAAGATTACCGTAGAAACTAAGAATAGAATATATACATAAGGACATGAAACTAATTAGCCATAAGCAAACAAAACTGTCTAGACCTAAGTAATTAAAATAGTTTTCGCAGATAAAACTAATCCGTAGACCTAAGTAAATAATAATAAATGATAAACATAAGTAGCTAAACATATACATCAAATGATAAGTATTAACACATATGTAAATCCTAAACAAACACAAGAAACAAAATTAAATATCATAAACACAATTTACTGAACTAGGGATGAAACCAGAGATAAGACTTACATATTACTCCTATAAATAGACGCTAAGTTGCATTTTATAAATCAGTCTTAAGATTCAATTCATAATAAAAATAAGTAAACCATACTGTGGTGTGTTTTACTTATAACTGACGTGAACAAAGCAAAATTTGGCGTATTGGGTGTGAAGGGCAGCCAGAAGTATTTTAAGAACTGTCATTACATCCCAAAAACGCTCTTTTTAATGTGGATTGGAAACCGGTTGCATCTTTTACAAGTTTTTTGCCCAACAACTCGGTACTATATGTCACGCAGCTCGTGAAGCAATGACCCAATTGAGGGGCGAGCAGTTTATTTCACGTTTGGGACCGGTCAAATGGACGCCTTTATCGTTCGACTTAACGTTTTTAGACTATTTTTTGCGGGGATATGTTAAGGCTCATTTGTAAAAGCCCGTTACGGTTGACGGCCTGGAAGCCAATATTGAAGAATTTATTCGTGAGATACTGATCAATATATTGGAGAGAGTATGTCAAAATGCCAATTAACATTAACATAAAATCATCTTTAAACCTTCGACTCAAATAAGGATTTCATACATTTCTCTAAATTTTAGGTGTTTTTCTTTTTAAATCAAACACGAAAGCTGTTTTGTTCAGGAAGCACAAAATTGGTATTAAAAATTGAAAAAAATATCGAAATTTCGATTCCAGGGTTAGACAACTCAAATATTTTGTGGAACATGAGAGTGCCAAAAAATGTTATAAATTTTAATTTTTTAATAAGTAAAACTATTTTAAGCCTCATTAACATAGGGTCAACACCAGGGAAAGACAAATGCAGGGCGCGGCGCCTTGTTTAGTTTCAGCATTCAAACAGGCAGGTTGTGTTTATCGCATACTTTAAGAATCAGCGTTGCCAGAAAGCAATGTGAGTCCGATCACACTTGAGAAATCTTTATGAAAAAAATGTTTGCTGATTCTAGTACAGGGAAAGGGAAATGCTTTGGCGAAAAGTATGAAGAGATGCGGAAAATTATGAATGACATTCCCTTATGACCACCTGGTGTTTTGTTAACAATTTGAACCACAATTCAATGTGTTCATTACATTCAAACTTATTGCAAATAATGCCTGTTGGTGAATAATGCAATGAAAAATATATATGTACGTATGTGTATTTGCATTACTCTTTGTCAAATGTCCTACAAAACCTTCTTATTTACACACCATTACTGCATACAGAGCCACAAACATCATTTTGCCCCAATGCCATGCCGATACTAATTTTCTAATATATTGCAAATACCCATAATAAAATTAAGTTAGTTTTTGGAGATTTTAAAGTTTTAATTGGGGTGAAGTGACGAAAGTTGATTGGCAATACCGATTCGTGGTGAGAGCGCAGAGAGTAATAAGTAATACAATCGCAAAATGTAATAGTATAGGTTGCCTTTCCCTGGTCTACACGTAACATAATATGTAAGATGAGAGCGTCAAATTCAATCGCAGAGCGAATTATGTTTCGTGTAGACTTCAAATTAATGTTATCTCAATCTTATAAGACTTTTTATGAGAGCGTTGTTATAAGAAATCCTATAACAACAATCTTATGAGATGAACTGTCAAATAAGCACATGCATTTGTATTTGTATTTTACAATTGTGACACAATTATTTTACAATTTAGTTCACTCTGCAAACAATTGAAAAAAAACACCAATAATTTTATTAAATTCCTTGGCAAATTATAAACACTCTCACCACGGCTGCCAATGAATTATGAATTCTTATTAGAGTAGTATTCCCATTGGCAAACATTAACAGTTCAACCTAAACTACGACGCAAAGCGCAACGTAATTTAGCGCTTAGCTATTACGCTGAAATGAGTAACCTAAATTAAAACGTTAACGTTGTCCCATAATCAGTAATATTTACTCACATTGATTAATAAAAACTCTAATTAGAAATAAGAAATAGAGATGAACACGCTAAATTGACCTAAAAGAAGCTAAAGTTACATCACTTAACACTTCAACAAAATAAACAAGAGTGCTTTTGCAACAAACTTCACATCTTTACGCTCTGTCAAAATTGGATTTTCCAATTTCAAAGCGTTGACGCCGCGTTATTTCGGTTGGTCTCATACATTTTGTATGGTCATGAGAAATTTTGACAACCAGACAACGCTTTGCGTCGTAATTTAGGTTGGTCTGTAAGATTAAGATGAAGAAATCCCTTCTCTCATTCTGCCGACGTTCTCCCAAATATTATGTCAGAGTTAATCGCAGTTGTAGACCCTATGTAAGAAGCTTGCAGGGTTGTGAATTGAAATTTGGCGTTATTCTTGAACCTTTTAAGTCCCCATCAAGCTCATCTAGTTGCTGAGCAAATTTTAGTTTTAACAGGTAAAGCTCTTGAAAATCCGTAGCGGGCAGATGAAAAGCATTATTCACATTTCGAAGCAAACGGCGATCCACCCTTGAATCACTTATAACTGGTTCACTCTGCGCCAAATCGTATGCCAAATATTCAAATGCCATTGAAACTTTTTCTTAAAAATGTTCTATGTTTATTTTGTTAACAACTTAAATGTTATTGTCGTTTAGCTAACAATAACAGCTGACTTCTCAATAACGAATATTGTTTAAACCAAAGCAAAAGTTGTTATCGTTAACAACAACAGCTGAGTTCACGATGTCGATTGCTTCTAAAACTGTTGCTAAATTTCAAAAGCGTTTATTTTAGTGTAAACTTTTTTAACAACTCTACTATTGTTACAAATCAATTCAAGATTGGAAAATTTATACATATATTTTTGGTACGTTCCCAATTTTATTTTTTTAGTGAATTAAACCTATTTCATATTCCGCGAAGAATTAAATCGGTATTAAAAACAAAAAATATTTAAGATTTTTCCTACGGTTGGAAAATGTTGTGAATTAAACATTTTTTATACTTTAGTCTGCGTTTACATAGTGGAAATTGATGGGCAGACATATTTTCAATTTTCTTTTGGCCGTTTGCGTTTACAGAAAGGAAATTAGTTGACAGACAGAAATATTTCGCGTCCCTTTTGTGTGGTTCTCCCACACAAACGGGAAGCAGCAGCACAACCATTAATACCAAAATGACTTTGAAATGAGAAAAAGCATGTGAAGCAACGACATGAAAACAACGAAGAAAGTAAAGAGAAAGAAAAAATTTATCAAATATGTCCAGTACAGAGAGACGTGTACTACACACACAACCTCTTCAACCTCTTACCTACAAACTTCGTCTGTCTGCCCATCAATTTCCACTTTGTAAACGCAGCCTAAGGAAAAATTACAATCGTGTAAAAAATTGGAAAATCGAATATTTTTTTGTTCATATATGTAGTCATATAAATTTCTAATTTTGGTTTTTTGGTGAATCAAACTTATTTGATACTTCAGGAAGAATTAAATGGGTATTAAAAACTAGAAATATGTAAAATTCGATTCTAGGGCTTGAACATGTTTTTTTTACATAAAAGTAATAAAATATGTGCCTAATTTTAGTTTTTTTTTGTGAATTAAACCTTTTTTATACTTCAGGAAGAATTATATTTAAGTAAAAACTTAAAAAAATATAATAAAAATTGTATTCCAGGGCTGCAAAACTGCTATTATTTTGGTTTATACAAATAGTTTATTTTATACTTCAGGAAAAATTAAATCTGTATTAAAGCGAAAAATATAAGAAAAATTTTTTCCAGTGTACGAAAATTGAAATTATTTTGGTACGCAAAAATTGCCATATAAGTTCCTAATTTTAGTTTTTAGTAAATTAAACCTATTTTATATTTCAAAAAGAATTAAATTGGTATTAAAAACTTTTGGCAACTCTGGAATTTTGCATTCCTGTTCATTGCAATTTTCTAGTATAGATAATTAAAATAGTATTCATTCTCGTTGCCAAAGTATATCAATCAATCAAGTAGTCGCAAGAGCACAACAACATAAATTTACAAAAAACCACCGTACATTTTGTTTGTGTAAAATTAATATCTTATGTCAGAAATTTTCTTTTATTTTATTTGGTTTTGTTCACAATTATTTCCAAAAATTTAAATACTTTTCGCATAGAACCTTTTTAAAACAATTTCTTTTTGTTACTTTTCTTAAACAATACACTTTTTCACAAAAATCTTTTCCACAACAATTCTTTTTTGCTACTTTTGTTGCATTAATAATGTTTTTCACAATTTTACAAAATTATTTTTTCAACGAATAAACAAATATGGCTCGCTACAAAAGTAAACAAATTTTGACATACGTTCATGGAAAAACTGAAAAAAATTTTAGTCAGCTGGGCTCTTGCATATACTTGATATAGATATACTTTGCTCGTTGCTATTCAATCTTTATTGCTAATTAAATTATAATATATTAAAATTAATGAGTTAATAAACATATTAAAATACAATAATTTGGCGACGAGGTGAAAACCTTTTGTTTTTTCAACAATCAATTGAATTACATAAAAAAACCTCCAGTCAAAATTTTTCGACAAAATGGACGCCTCACAATTTGCACAATTTATGCAGGTACAACAGAAAATTCTGGAGCAGATGCGAAATGGAGCTACAACAAGTGGCGGCACATCAAATACCGGTTTAAATACAAACATTGCTAATTTCGATATGTTAGATGCTTCAAAAGAGTCGTTTCGTAATTATATGTTTAGTTTTAAAAGTTATACAATAATGAAAAATATTCATGAAAATGAGGCGTATTGTGCGAATTTACTTTTAAATTCAATTGGACCAAAGAGCTTCGCTATTATTACGGCGTTAGTTGCTCCTGACAAACCAAATGATATTCAGCATAAAGGATTAGTCACAATTTTGCAAAAACACTTGTCTCCGCAACAAAACATCTTGCTGGCTCAACACCAATTTTTTTAAAAATATCAAGCAGAGAATCAATCAATACGTTGCTACTTTAAGAATGGAGATAGGAGACTGTGAGTTCGTTTGCCCGGGTAAAAAATCTGTAGCAGTTATCTTTCTGCGTGCTCAGTTCATCCGAGAGATCAGAGACGATAATATCCGCGAACAACTGCTTCAATCTCAACAAAATATTGCTGAATTCAATGACATTGTAACAAAGGCGCTTGCGTTGGAAGCAGCAAAAAGTTCACCATAGTGAAATAAATAAACTTTATTCAAAAAAATTTAACTCCAAGAAAAACAGTGATGGTAAACACAACAAAAAGAAGAATCAAAGGGAATCCATTGGAGTTGATTTTATAGCTTTAAGCTAAGATCACACTATCGGCGCAATGTACCGATTTTCGTCGGCTCGCTGAAATAATGTTACAATTAATAAGTTAATTTGCCTTATTTGTCAACTAATTTTTTTTTTTTTTTTTTTTTTAGGAGTAGGACCAGCACTCAGGGGATGACCCCTACATATGCAGTGCATTGCGCTGGAACTGGGAAAATAGATTTTGGGAAGGAGGATAAAGGGAGTAGTGTCTGTGGATATTCGATTTGAATCTGCTCAAATTGTAAGTGGCGGGGAAGACATCTGCGGGTAGTTTGTTCCACATACGGACTGTTCGGCCAAAAAACGAATTTTCTCTGTAATGCGTAGTGCGATTCGTTGGAATATCGACCACAAACGCATGCGCTCTTGATGAAAAACGTGTTGAGCGTACGAAAGAATGGGTTTCGGGAACAAGTTCCCTAATTTCACCAGAGCACCTGCCATTATAGTAACGATAGAACAACGATACGCACCCCACATTGCGACGATGCTCAAGAGAGTCAATAGAGTTGGCTACTCTACTGTCTCCGATGACTTTCATCGCCCTCTCCTGTACGCGGTCGAGTAACTTCAAAATAGACTTTGAAGCACCGGCCCAGACATGAGAGTTGTATTCCATCTTCGGTCGGATGTAAGTGGTGTAAATATTAAGAAGATCAGAAGGGGTGAAGTATCTCTTGCACCGTCTTAAGAAGCCAAGGCACTTGAATGCTTCTTTTGCGACCTGAAAGACATGTTCCGTCCATCTGACATCACACTGCACTTTCATGCCCAGAACATCAAGAGCCCCTGACTCCATAATACTTACACCACCCATAGAAACAGATGAAGCAGCATGGTCATACGTACGTCGATGCGTAAGCATACAACACTGGGTCTTACGGGCATTAAAATCGACCCTGTTCGCTTGACCCCATTCGGAAATCTTCGCGAGGTCACTATCCAGAACGTCATTCATGAACTGCCTCCTCGTCTCGATTTCAGACGTTGACGGCCTGCAGTTAAATGAATAGGAATGCGAAAGGCTGCTATCATCTGCGAAAGAGTAAATAGGACAGGAAGTTTGGGAAAGTAAATCGTTAAGAAAAATTAGAAATAAAGTAGGAGAAAGAACGGAGCCCTGCGGTACCCCTGAGTTGACTCTGAACTCATCGGATGAGACCCCATCTATAACAACTCGTATAGAGCGATCCCTGAGAAAGCTCGATATAAACCGAGAGAAGGTATCTCCGACACCAAATGCAATAAGTTTGGACAAGAGTGCTCCATGCCACACTCTATCGAACGCCTTAGAAATATCTAGAGCCACCACTTTACTTTCGCCAAAACGGTGTATGGAACTACACCAGTTTTCCGAAAGAAGGGCCAATAGGTCACCCGTAGAGCGGCCTCTGCGGAAACCATACTGGCGGTCGTTTAGTAAACTGTTGGACTCCAAATAATTCACAAGATGGAAGTTGAGCATAGTTTCCATCACCTTCGATATAGCAGAACATATTGCAATCGGGCGGTAATTTTCAGGGTTATTAGCCACTCCCTTTTTGGGGATTGGCGTTACATTAGCAACCTTCCAGCACATTGGAAATTTACCGGAGTGGTATAGTATACTGAAAAGTTTGGCTAATGGACGTGCTAACGTCGAAGAGCACTGCTTCAGGACCAGTGCAGGGATTCCATCCGGCCCAGGAGACTTCCTTGTGCTGAGATCCGCAAGAACCCTTTTAACTGCACGCGCTCGAAAAAATATCTTAGGCATAGTTACGGATACTCTCTCGAGCACGGGGAGTGGTTGAGAGCTATCAGGCAAGTGAGAGTTACTTGCAAATATTTCAGCCAATATATTAGCTTTGTCAACCGGGTCAGAAAATATTTGGTCATTCCTCAAAAGAGTCGGAATTGAAGAACTAGCACTTTCCTTAACACTTTTGACGAAAGACCAAAAACTCTTACTACCCCTGGGGGCAGTGAGAATTCTAGTGCGAATACGCTGCTCGTATAAAGCCTTTTCACGTCTTAACACTTTGGCACACGAAGATCTTGCCTTCTTGCGTAGCAAATCAGTATAGGCATTTTTGTTATTACGCCAAGTACTGAATGCTTCCTCTCTGGATCGCAACGCATCTTTACATGCCTGGTTAAACCAAGACTTCGCTCTAGGTTTAACCGAAATTTGCTTACAGGGAATAAAAGCTTTCATCCCCAGTAGAATTGTGTTTTCAACCATTTTCGCCATGGAATCGACATCGTTGTCAAGAAAACATAGTTTCCAATTAAAATTCCGAAAGAATTCGTTGAGCTCGGCCCAACGACCCTTTTCGTAAATATATTTACTACGCTTCGTGGCTGCACGCGAAACGTTACGAAGTTTGGAGAACGGAAAGGTTGCGGAAATGGTGCAATGATCCGAGTTACCGAGAGGTGCATTGACAGTAACTTCATACTTTTCAGGATGTGAAGTTAGAAAAAGGTCAAGAGTATTATGTTGGTGCCCTTCAACACACGGAATGTGTGTTGGTTCATTAACTAATTGCACAAGGTGATTGTGCGCGGCGAACAACTCAGCAAATTGGCCCTCTGAAGTTGTGTGGCTCGAATGGCGAAGCCAAGATGTGTTATGAACATTGAAATCACCACCAACAACAATTTCACTGCTCGGACAACTATCAAGAATCTTCGATATGGAGTCGGAAAGAGTATCGAAGCCATGTAAGGTAGCATCTCTTTCCGCGTTTGGACTTCTATACAGAAACCCGAAATGTAAAAAGTGTGTACCGACTTTGAATTTAACCCAAAGACAGCTAAATTCTGCGTCAGACATGCCTAATGGTTGCTGGCATTGGTACACAACTTCATTACGTATATATATTGCAAGGCCCCTATGAAGAATAAAAAGCGACAGGAGGTGATACCCGGGCAAATGAAAATCCTGTGGATCAGCATCCTCATGTACCTGGGTTTCACTTAAGGCGAAAACATCCGGCCGATGGAGACAAACGTGAGCATATACAGAAAAAAAATTTGCTCTTAACCCACGTATGTTGCAGAAGTCGATTCGAAACTTACCCACCATCACAAGATGAGAGAAAGAAACAAACCGAAGTCCAAACTCTAGATTAGTGAGTACGGTGCAATGACAACAACTGCAGTGACCATTCACTAGCCAGTGCTATGCCTTCACTAGCGAATGATCCAGCCGCTATCAGTACACCGCACCAATAAAATAGAGTTTTATTTTATTTTATTTATGGGAAGAGGGATGGGAGGCGCATAACAATGCAGAAACGCAGGCCATAAAAGCCCTAGTCTGGTCCACTTCCATTTTCCCATAGTGGCTCATAGTGCCAACACTGGTATGGGTGCCGTCACTGATGGTATGGAATGCTGTTGTTTTGTTGTTATGTTGACTTTTTCTTATTTGAGTTATTCTTTATGTAGATTGTTATTGTAATGATTTGTATTTAATTTATTTTTGTAAGTTAAGGTATTTATTGTTTTAATTTTTGGTTGGTATGTGCTTTTTTTAAAATGTTTATTTATTTGATCTCCTCTTGTTTTTTTTTATTGTTTCTTTTTCTGTTGATTGGCATTTTTTTTTATTATCTTTTTATTTCTGTTTTTATTTTTGAATATATATGCTTGGTGTTTTAATTTAATTTTAATTTTCTTAAATAGCTAAAACACATCCCGGACTGACATACAAATTGACGAAATACGTGTTAACGGCACGACAGACAGAACACTACTATAAGGAAATAATTTCACCATACTGCATTGTTAATAATGCCATGTAGACTTATTCCGGAATTAATTAAGAAATAATGCAATTTTGGCTTAGCACTTATGACTTTATTGCAGTAAGCCGACGAAAATCGGTACATTGCGCAGATAGTGTGATCTTAGCTTTAGGGTTAAATGGTCTATGTTTGAGGTGTGGTAAAAGCAACCACTATGCTAAAGACTTCCGTAGCAATAAAAACAATTTACGTTGTGCAGAGTGTAAAAAGATGGGACATGTGATCAAAAGTTTGTATCAAAGCACGGATGAAAGACAGTCAAAATTCTTGAAATTAAGTTGAGAGCGTACACCAAAATGAAGTTTTGAATGCAGTTAACGTAAATCACAATGAGTCCGCGAGTACAGATAAAATATTTTCAACCATAAACGTTCAATTTAAGCCAATCAAATTTGCAATCGACACCGGATCAAAATACACGTTTCTACCAAGAGATCAATTTCCTAAACTTAACCTCAAAATTCCATTCTTATCCACAAAAATGGCTTTGAAATCGTCTACTCAAGATGTTTTCTCAGCCGATGGCAAAATTTAAGTTAATGCAGAATATAAAGGCGAGTGTATTTTTGATGAAATGTATAGTTCCGGAGGAGTTTACAGCCTTCCTAGGTCGTGATTGGATTGGAAAGCTAAAACTAAACATCAATAGATAGGGAATGTATGTGCCATAGCAATTAAAATACTCAAATTTCAGTAATTAAAATTTTGTACTGAAAATTTAGAATTTTAATTGCCAAATTTGTGTTAATTGGTATTTTTTTGTAATTTGATACTTTGTTAATTTTTTTCAACGGGCTTAAGTTCGAATCTGCATGACTGCAAATTATTTTTTTATTATTTTCTTAATAAATGAATTTGTTCGACTAATAAAAATTCATACATAATTTAAAACAATGCGGGGGCACGCGCACTTGTTCATTGTAAATTGACAACTAAATTCAATTACTTGAACATAAATAACAAAAAAGCTTTAGCTATCAGCAGCCGATGGCTCTGGAAAAAGTGAAAGAGATACATGGAATATTGGGAATATTAATCGTCAGGGTTGGGGAATTTCGTACTAACCAAAAAGGTAATAACTTAAAAATTTGAATGTGGGCACTTCTCATATTCAATTTTCGTTAATAACATTGGTTAAATAGTTGATATTCCTACTACCTAGCACCACTTGCAAAAGTGGAAAAATTGAACAAAGAACGCTGATGAGATGGCGTAGCGGCCTCGAAATCAGTACTGATCCGTTCTGCTGGTTTGATGATTATTGAAAATATTCTTAATATTCCAATCTTAATATAAAAAAAAATAATAAATAGAATTTGAACAAATTCATTTATTAATAAAATAATAAAAAAATAATTTGCAGTCATGCAGATTCGAACTAGAAAAAAATTAACAATTTACATAAGAAAGTTCGACTAATAAAAATTCATACATAATTTAAAGTAATTTTATACTTTAATGTTTGTGTGTGTGTATTTTCCCACGGTTAAATAGGGGTGTTTACATTGTTGTTGTTTTTTTTTATAATGTTGGGGTATGCGTGGGAATTTGTGTCTGTCCATATGTGACCTTGGGAATACATGTCCGTCGGTATGTGAGCGTTGGAATTTCTGTATGTCCATATGTGACCTTGGGAATACATGTCCGTCGGTATGTGAGCGTGGGAATTTGTGTCTGTCCATATGTGACCTTGGGAATACATGTCCGTCGGTATGTAAGCGTGGGAATTTGTGTCTGTTCATATGTGAGCGTAGGAATTCTGTCTGTCCATGTGTGCTATGGCGTAATAGAAATTAAGAAATTTTTAGTATCTGACACAACATTTTTTAGGAAGTACAATATTTCAAAAGTGTTGTATAAATGGATCCCCTAATGTTTGTGGTTCGTTTCCTCTTGCTGGAATGAGATTTCTCCCTTTCTTTTTTGCTTGTTTTTAATTTTGGTGTGTATTTAATTAAGATATTTTGTCCAGCAATTTAGTTACATATTTCTTTTTTGTGTGCAATGCTTGAGTGTGGGGGAATAATTTGATTATTCTGCTCTTGAAGACGTTGTGAAAAAAATTTACTATTGCATAAATATTAAAACTGTCATTTTGTTTATTTTATACATGACGATCATCGATGGATTTTATTTGGGGATAAGGATGGTGGTGCGATTTCTGTATTTTGTAGAATATGAATATTTATGCTATGTTTAAGTGTGTGTGTGTTTTTGTGTTCTGAGTTGCGATTGAAAAGTCTGCCTGTCAGACTGGCTGTGTGTGTGACGATTGCTGAGTCTGTATGACAGTCCGATTTTTTGCTTCCTGGACTTAGCGCAAGTAGGTCAGTATGCAATGTGATAAGATGTACATATTCATGCGTATTCTTTTATTCTTTGTGCCCAAACATTCCCTTGACCATATGAATGAATGAACCATTGTTTAAACATATGCATTGTTTTAATTTTTATTAATAAGTAATATGTATCAGATTATGTATAAATTTTTATTTATATCGTAACGTAAATTGGCCTCTACTATATCCGCTGCCTCTACCAACAATTGATCGTCTTCAAAAGGCATGCATAAGCTTGTCCCTGTACTCTGTATATATCACATTCCGTTCAAAACTTTGTAACGTATCTGCATGCACAAGTATGTCTCTGTACTCTGTACATATCACTTATCAAAATGTTTGTTTACTTAAATATTGTCCACGTAGCAGTTTCATTCCCTTAAACATTTTTTATCGTAGAGGCATGCATAAGCATGTCCCTTTACTCTATATATATCACGTTCCGTTCAAAACTTTGCAACGTATCTGCATGCACAAGCATGTCTCTGTACTCTGTACATATCACTTATCAAAATGTTTACATAAATATTGTCCACGTAGTAGTGTCTTTTGCTACAAAATTTTGGAATGTCTCTACATGCATAAGCATGCCTACGTAGTCTCTGCATATCACTTATCAAAATGTTTGTTTACATAAATGTTGTCTACATAGCAGTTTCATTCCATTAAACATTTTGTATTGTAGAGACATGCATAAGTTCCATCTCAAATACCCGCTGTACTTCTACCACAAGTTAGCCACAGTTTTACCACAAAAATAAGAAGCATATCTGTGTATATAATTCAGAAAATTTTCCAACTTCGAGTCAGTACAGTATTGTATTTAAAAGTGTTTTCAAATCCGTGTTAAACAAGTTCCAGTAACCTGAAGTGTCTATTTTTTATAAAAAAATATATTTGTGTTATTATTAATACATTAAACAAAAAACAAACAAAACAAAATATTAGTCCTTCTTCTGTTCATCAATGTGCTATTTGTGATAAGGTATACAAATACCAAAAACCATATCTGAATCACATCAAAAATCATGCAGCACATGGAGAACCACACACATCCTTAAGAAATGAACAGGCAAGTACTTTCCAACATCAATATCCTATCGTTTCTTATTATCCGACCCCAATGACAAGCAATGAGCAGCTTATGGGGTTCGGAGCTCCACAGAATTATCAAGAATATGCTATGCCTTCATACTATTCCATACCAATGACATGGAATAATTAGTTCAAGCAATATCAGTATCCAAGCTACATGTACTACCCCATAACTTTGAATAATCAGTTGCAGCAATACCAACAACAACCACATCAGTTTCAGCAATATGATCAACATCAATAACATAAACGAGAAATTCACTGTGGAGCTACTTTGATGAATGAAGATATGGATATATGTATGTTACCCTGACAGAGAAGAAGTAGCTGAACAAGAAACGATATCCAATTCGATAAGTGGGTGCTGTTGGCTGAAGTAGTAGAACACGAGACTATAAAGCGGAGGGTCGTGAGTTCGAGCCCGCGCTGAGTCATGAAATATTGTGTTGAATTCTTCTGTTCAGCAGTAGTGCGTGGTTGTGTTAGTTGTTGCCAGCCTGTTTCAATGATGAAGGCATAGTCACTGGTCACTGAACATAATAGGCAGCGACTGACACTATCATGTACTAAAAGCAGAGTAACAGCACCCACCTTCGTCGGCCCTGTAGCAAAAATTAGCCGGCGACGTAAAAGGTTGAAATAGCTACAAAAAACTGTCTATCTTCTCATCTTTCCTAATCTGTCCCCTCAATACTATCTCCTTATTTTCAGTTCCGGCGCAATGCATTGCATATATAGGAGTCATCCCCTGAGTGCTGGGGGGTTACTCCGTAATGCGATGCGAATGAAAAACTGAACGCATTTGTATGCTATTTACATTGAAATGCGAAAGCAATTCCTTTCGCATCGCATTACAGAGTAACCCCCCTGGTCCTACTCCTAAAAAAAAAAAAAGTGCTCCATATGCTAACTCAGAGGAAAATACCGAAGATAATGTTGGATATTATGAAATAACCAAAGCATTAAAAAACATTATCATCACATACGCAATCCCTAATAAAAAAGATCAGCTACTCGTGGAAGAGTTTGTTAAGGAGAAGAAGAGTATTTCTGTTGAAAGGCTTCAGAATAACTTGAATAAACACAAGATATTAAAATTCAATATAAGTATTTTAGCAGAATACATTAAAATTATTGAAGAAGAATTGGAATTAAGCATTATAACCCATAGAGTCAAAATGACATTGCTTACTATAGGAGATAAGATAAAGGAACTAATCGCTAAGCAGATTGTTGAAATTTTGAACAAAATGTCTGAGTTTCAGGAAAGGGATTCTGGTTGGACTTTAACGCGTACAGTTCAGGCAGAAATTAGTATCAACAAGTCATCTCTTGTTAAAGGATCGAACTGGATTTGCACGCCAGAAAAACTGAAAAATAAATCTGCTTGCATTAATGTCGAAAACAATGACATTTATTGTTTTAAATGGGCCATAATATCTGCACTGGATTCATCTGATATTAAAGAACGACAACGGTGCAGCTCATATAATATTGCTGATATAAGTAGCGAATTAATCAGAATTCATAATAATGTTGTGCTAAATTTCACCCTTTTAAGTTTCCCTCTAAAATTAAAGGATATCCGAATTTTTGAAGGGAACAACATTGATATCAGTGTTAATGTGTTTGGGTATGATGAGGAAGCTGATGAAATTATTGGACAATTTTACCTCACAAAAGAAGAAAAAAAACGAACATGTTAAGAAAGGCGAGTGTCATCACTTTATTTTTATAAAAATCATATCAAAGTAAGCAAAGAAATACACATATACACTTACGCACATACAAATATATTGATATGCATATTTATATCTATTTTCCACAGACTTTTAAGACATCAGACTACGAAGCACTGCAGAAAACTTTTGTTTTGCAACAGCTGTCTGCAATACACACACAATGATAGGACTATGGAGCAACACAAATTGGAATGTGGTAAAATCGTCACCATTATGCTGTCAGCTCCAAATAATATTTTTAATTTTAAGGGGCATCACAGGAAAATGGATGTGCGCTTCGTTATATATGCACACTTCGAATGCATATTACAGGAGATTGTTGTTAATGTGAGTAACAAAACCAAATTAGTTAAGAAACATATCCCCTGTGCTCTTAGCTACTATATTAAGTGTTTTCATAATAACAACTTAGATAAATTAAGAATATATTTATACGGGTAAAGACGAATCAGCAAAATTTGTAGAATTTTTAATTAAAGACTGCGAAGATATATATAATGATTATTTATTAAATTATCATTATATAATAATGCTTTGACTTGGCATATATGTCAACAGAGTCCAGGTAATGATCGTGTTAGAGATCACTGTCACGTTAGTGGAAAATTTAGAGGTGAAGCCCACAAAAACTGTAATTTAAATTACCAAATTCCTAAGTTCATACCATTCATACTATGATTCACATAGTTTAGTTAAGGAATTGGGAAAAATTAGTTGACATCCTTCAAAATCGGCTAAGAATTGTTCAACCTTGTTTCTTATTTCGCTCACGATTTAAATTTTTGTTACTTTTTGTATACGAAATTGGCTTGCGATCTTTTTGACTATTGGTTCTCTACTAATAATTACTTTCAATGGATCAGTTGTAAGATAAATGATATACAATTCAAAAAACTAAATCTACGTTTCACTCCAAAACTAATTTAAAATTTTGTGTCAAGAACTCAAAAATTTATACATATATCTCTCTAACTTCTTCCAATTTTTTAGCTTTAACTATAGATTTCATTATTCATCTATTCGACTTTTGTTCCCTCGCTCTCTCTGTCTTTCTCTCTCTCTCTTTCTCTCTCTTACATAGAAATCAAATATCATTGTTTATCAATTTTCAGTTAGACTTCTTAGTGTCTAGAAAGCTTATATTGTGATTACTTCGAAATTTAAGTTCAAACTTATAAGCTGTGAAATATTAATAGCGCAATGAGTTTAATAAGCAAATTCAATTCCTGTAATACAAAATCCTTAATTCATATAAAGGATTTAGATGAATCATACAAATGCGTCATCGTATGTGCAAAACGAGTAACAATGAAGTACGGGGAAACAGTTCAGCTTGAACTGGAAAACAATATAATGTTTCTCCCCAACCGATACAATATATTAACAGATGTAGAATTAGAGGACTTTTCAAGTGATAAATATCGACTGCAAAGAAAAGGAGAGAGAAACCTGATCTTAGAAAGCGAGATAAACGAGTTTTTGATACCAAACTCCCAGTACCCCGTTTGGCACTAATAAATTAAAACAATGTTATATATTTTATAATTAAAAAAAAATTAAAATAAAACAACTATACAGATATATGATTGTGTTTTATTTGATATATTTAGGTTAGGTTAGGTTGAAAAAGAGGCGCATAAGCATCCCAATCTGTCCTGGATTACCCGAAGGCCTCATAGGACTGTTGTGCGCTCTATAATAAGGAGTTCCCATTCTACTGTAGGGAGCCTCCACCGATGCCATGGAAACCTCTGAGTTTAATTACGTCAAGAACCTAGTTTCTTCAATGTACTTCCTTAAGTCTTTCCAATTAGAGCCCCTAAGAAATGCCATCTCCTGTATAATCTCCTGATTAAATGTTTGTCTTCTGACTTGCCTAAAAGCTGGACAGTAGCACAAGTAGTGCACCAGTGTCTCGTCCTCTTCCTGGCAGGCCCTGCATGTTATATCGCCAACGATACCCATTCGTGCCAAGCGAGTCCTTAACTCTGTATGTCCTGTTATTAAATAAACCAATTTCCGTAGTGTTGGCCTACTCAATGTTAGGACCTCCTTTGTCCTACTACTATCTGGGTCCCCCCATAGAATTCTAGTCAGCCTACCTACGGTAGAGTGCTGCCAATCTCTTGTATGCAATTCTATAGCCCATCGCTTTAGTTCGTTCTTAAAAACCTGAAATGGCTTCGGACTAGATAGTCCGTTCGCCATTAATGCTCCCATCCTTGCTAGCCTATCTGCCTCAACATTTTCAGGTATCTCCTGATGTCCTGGAATCCATTTTATCTCTATGCCCCCACATTGCGTGTATGAGTTAATCTCATCCTTGCACTGTAGTACACACCGAAATTGAACCACATGATTCCTCAGGGCCTCGATGACCTTCTTACTATCCGTGAATATACGAATCGGTAGTCTGTTATCGATTTCCTTCAACCATTTTATCCCTTCCGTAATAGGCACGATCTCACTCTGAAATACAGTGCTATGATCCGGCAGGCGGAAGTATTTACTAAAGTTACGACCCATCTCACAGAAACCTCCACCCGGTCGGTCACCAATCCTCGACCCGTCCGTGTATAGGTTAGTTATGTGGTTCATTGTATCTGTATCCTCCATACCTTCCGATACCTGCAAAAGGCTGAAGACAGGTAGCGCAAGCAGGACATGCTGGTAGAATAGGTCTCTCCTATAATGCATTCTGTCGCAGCTGCCGAGATCAGAGCAAAGAAGAGGCAGTTTATCACTTCCTTTGTGAATGCCCGGCATTGCACAATACGAGACACAAAATCTTAGGCAACAGTATAATGTGCGACCTTTCGGAGCTATTTGGTATAGGTTTAGGTGACCTTATTAGATTCCTCAATGTGACAGGTTGGACCTTGCATCCATCACCGTATCCGAGATCCGGACTCGGTTCTACACAGGTTGACACTGACGAGTGGAGTGGTCTTTCAAAACGGGATCTCAGAGATCCTACTTGAATGATTGTGGGATAGAGGCAGCCACGTATACCAACCAACTAACCACTGTTTTATATGCAAGATACCAGTTCTGGTTAAAAATTAAACTTGTTCTGATATAGCTTTCTCAATTTCAAGCTTAAGAGGTTCTATTTCAAAAATCATCACCTTTATATCATGTTTTTCATTGCACAATTTTTGGATTTCTCGATCGTGCTTTTTTTTGTCTTCAAAATAGTTTTTAAAAATATCGGAAAGCTCTCCCAACTTTCGGTTTTGACTTTTCATCTCGTCCAGCTGTTCCTCCATCAATTTAACTATAGATTGTAAGCTATTATTTTTTTCAAAAAGGAGATTGTTAACGTCACGTTGTTGCACGGTTTTGGGAGTACATGCACGTGTTTTCTTCCTGTTTAGGTTTGGTGATGGGTTAAACTGAGACGTTTCCTTTTTGGCATTGTGTATTATTTTCCGGTTGAGTTTGTTCTTCAACAGCATTATTTTCTTTATTAGTTACAATCAAATCACAATGTGAGGAACTTTCAAAAATTGTATCACCTTCAAAATGCTTTGGAGTGCTTTTTGAAGTAGAAGGTGCACAGCTAAGCAGAGTGGCATTTACGTAAGCAGCTTCTTCTTTAGTATGAAGAACTGTTCCTGCACTTTGTGTCAATGCACGTACCGCCTTTAGACCACTTTCTTCATTTTCTTCTTCGGAATCTGACAAAAGAGTTAAATCTCTATCAGCAAAATCTCTTGCGCCAACAATGCCTTCAAAATTTCTATAAATCCCACTCAACGCTGCGATAGATTCCTCCACGTCCGACAAAATGTATGTATTGAATTGGCCACCTCCGGTTTTTAGATTTCCTCTCTTATTATGACTCATTTTGTTTTGTACATATGGTTTCCAATCTGTCCATGTCTTTTTCCAGCGATGACAATCTTTCCTTGGTGGGCCAGAAGAGTTCAACTTTTCGGTCAAGGATTCCCATAGAAAAGCTTTTGCCTCTCGGTCACTTTTTACATAGCCACTAGCTACGTCTTGGAGGTTTTCCATAAATTCAAGGAATATTTTTTCTTGCTGGGAATTTCTATGTTTACGCCTAAAAAAATGTTTTTGTTAAACAAATATTAAACTAATTTCTATAAATCTACAGTACTTACATATTTTTTATAACCTCCTTAGCTCATGACACAAACAAGTGTGTAATTTTTTTTATGATGCCAGTATGTTAATATATTGAATAATGAAAATTTTTGTTGAGGAATTAAAGTGGCTTCCCTTAAAAAATAGTGTGGTAACACTTAATTTAAGTTTATGTTATTTCTTTACTTTATCACTTAAAACATGAAAAATTTCTTCAATTATTTCAAAATAAAATAAAAAATTTTGCGAAAAGCTTAACAAATTATTTTCTTTATTGAAACAAGTAAGTTTTAAATTTGTTTTTGTACATTCACATACAAAAAATACGAACTCGATTATGAAATTAAAAGTGGTTTAATTTCGAGGAAATTTCTCGATTTTGATTTTCTGAAGAAGCTTTTTCGGAATTGAAATAACTTCGATCGAAATGAATTTCTGTGACAGGCCTGTATACATACTTTATGGGGTCTCATGTGAATATCGAATAAATTACACACGGAATGACGAACCTAGAGATACCCTTTCACTTTTTTGTGAAGGGTATAAAAATATAAAAACTACAATTTCTTTAAACATCTTTCTTCCAACCAAAATTAAATTCTTTATAAAAAAATTACTAAATAAAATTTTTGTTAATTTGTTTTTAAATTTTTCTGACTATTTTTTTAACAATTTTTCTTAAAATTCAGGCGCCGTCGCGCAAAGGGGTATTTGGCTATTCTAGCCGTACAGCAGGCTAAAACTTGAAATTAAGAAATGTAAAAATTAAATACGCAGCTCGACAGACAACAAAATTGTTCATCGTATAGTGAATTTTCAAAGCTTTTGCTTGAAATTTGTGATTTTGCGACACTGCTAAAGTCAGGAACGTTGAGTAAATTGCATGCGCTTTTAAAGTTAAGAACCTCTTATCTTATGCACATACTTCTGAAAACCATCTGAGAATTCACAATTTGTAAATTACAAATTATTTTCAAAAATAAAATAGATTCATATAGAATATAATTTATTTGTTGGATTAGTTTTGCATGAGTTTCAAGGCCTACTATGCTTATTCTAGTGTGATTTTTGAAAATAATTTGTATTTTACAATTTGTGAATTCTCAGATGATTTTCAGAAGTATGTGCATAAGATAAGAAGTTCTTAACTTTTCAGAACTGTGGTTAAAGTCTACTGATGATTTGGTAAGGCACCAATGAAATGCATACCTAAAAAAACTTATTTTTTTGTTACATTTTTAAAAAAAATATATCAAAAGGTTTTTGAAAGCGAGTTTGTAAAAATGTTATAGTTCACTATAAAATATGAAGTCTCTACTTCTAGACAGGAAAAAAAACCTTGCGCATTTTTGCTCAAATTGTTTTTAAATGTTATTTTTTTTTTCTGTTTTTGACCATTTTGCAAAAGTATATTGAGTAAGAAACCGTTTTGTCAGTCATAAAATGTTTTAGTTTTTAATAATTGTACGTGTATGTTTGTTATTTAAATTATTACACATAATACTGTTGTTAATTCTCCCAGACCCCTATAACGGTTTTTAGCTACCTGTGCATCTGCGTTGTAATTGGCGTTATTTGATGTAGCAAAATTAATGTACCTGTTTCAATTGAATTTTTTATTATTATTAAAAACATATAAAAATAAACAAATCTGGCCTACTGGTACTCTGCTTTTTGCTATATATTGTAGTTATTGAACAAAGTTATTGTCAGCACCGTTTTGAAGCTTCGAGAGTAAAATGGAAAAAGTGTATACAAGGTTAGAGTTATTCCAAATATTACAGGAATATTATGCTACGCCCGTTGAAGAGAAATTAAAAGTTTTAGTCAGAAAATTGTGCGAACTTTCAAAATGTCAAGGAGATGGTGATATACCAGCAGTAAAGCATTGTTTAAGAATTTCATAATATATTGGCATTTAGCACATCGAAGAAATTACCGATTTTTAACCATGCATGCCACATGGCTGGAAGGAACAGTGACAATACCTGTGTTTGGGGATTGAGTTGGCATTGGGAAGACACCTTCCCTCGACATAAAAGCTTAAACCTGAATATTTTGTGAAAGCAGCAAAAAAAATTTTTTTTTACAGAGACGTTTTTAGGAGGGGTGTTGGAGGGATACCTCCCCTTTCCTATAAAAGCTCAAAAATTTAATTTTAATGGTAACAACGCGTGAGTGATTCATTCCTTTTAATATTTACATTATTTTTGCAAATAATATTTTATGTCACCACCTACCAAAGGGTCCATTTTTAGGCTTCTGAACTTTCGCCGACGTTAACAGCTACGGTTTCTAAACAAAAGTACGGGAAAACTTATAACAAAATTTAATTTTTCAGAGTTAGATCTAGTTCTTCTAAGGAGAACTTTTTCCCCTTGCTCCGATTTTTCCTATTATCCAGCGTAAGTCTATGACCACAATACATATTTCTGCCAAGTTTCATCAATGTATTGGCACCCAATAACTTTTTAAAAGCAATATAAACAAACAAATATATTAATGTCCGGCTATATTGGCAAAATACCCCTACGTGCGTCGTGTGTGAAGTGTCCTAGGTATCACGTAAGCTGTAAGTCTGCACTACTTAAACTTTCTAACCAAACATTTTACTTTTCAGCCTGCTCTCGCATACACAGCCTACCTAGGTTGAGCTCACCCTATCTGCTAGACTGGACGCAAATCAGTTCCCGCGATTTAATTGGTATATGGTTATATTTTCGTTTTAAAAAATATATATATCACTTTTTATACCCTCCAAAAAATAATATGGAGTGTATATTCACTTTGTCATTCCTTTTGTAACGCAGCGAAATATCCATCTGAGCATGTCCGTCCGTCTGTGGAAATCACGATTCAGTCCAAACGAAAAGGCCTAGACTCTTGAAATTTGGTATAAATATTTTTTTTTAGGAGTAGGACCAGTGGGCTGCGCTGGAACTAGGAAAATAGATTTAAAAATTTTTTTTGTAATATTGTTAAGCAAATGATATATTTTTATGTCAAAGAAGGTCCAACGCGTTAAACTTGGAGCCATAAAATAAAGTTAATTTTTGGACCACCCCTTTTAGTGGGCGATATTATATGCAAAAATATTCTAAAAATTTAACAAATTGTTTTACTTAAGCCTACGTTCCTTAAAAATAAAATATTTTAATCTGTAATGACGAAGCTAAGACGTAACGTGGTACTACTCTGCTCTAACCCTCCTCCCCATTTGCCCCTCAATGACCCTATCAAAAGAAATTTTTTGTTTTTAATTTTGTATATAATTATCCCAAACATATATTTTTAGAGTTTTATGACAAATGTGAAATATCTCCCCCATAGCCCTTGCCAGAGCGACCCCGCCAAAATATAGTTTTAATAAAAAGACCCCATAAAGTATATATATTCTTGACCAATGATGAAGTCTTAGACGCTCTAGCAATGCCCATACATTCGTCTGTGGAAAATATGATATTGTCAATTTTTAAACGCCGCCCCTTTAGTGAGCGTTGCCGTACGATTTTATATAAAAGAACTCTCTCCCACCAAGTTAAACATTTTAAATTTACTTACTAAATATTCAGAGGGTATTTAAGATTCGACCCGGCGAATGTAACGTTTTTACTTGTTTTTTTCCATTTCGGGATTTTTTCTCTCCAATTTATTTTAATCTTCACAACTTATATATATATATTTTTTTCTTAACCACCCCACGCACCTTTTTCTTACGATCACCAAAAAACTTCTCGTCGAAAAATATGTTAAAAAACTTCTATCTACCTTCGCCAAAGCAAAACACTCTCAGTTAAAAATAAATTCCTGAAATTCCTTACATTCCTTTCTTCCCGTCCAATCAACAACTCTAACTCTTTCTACAACAGTCCCAGTACTCTTTTGCTACAGCTGATCAAACGATATGGCCTCCTAGGACGCTGCATTAACTTTTTCACAAGGTGCACATAATACAAGAGTGTAAAGCTAAGTGGCTATAAAGTTGACGACAGCCGTATACGTATGTATATGCAGATTATTTTTTAAGAGATGTTTTAAAAATTTTGCAGCTATAATTTGTGTGAAATTCAGTGATCAAAATGGTTACAGATTTGAAGTTTTTCTTAAATAAAACTACTTTATACCTTATGAAGATTTACATTGGTGAAAAAAAATTTAAATTTTTTTATACATAAAAGTAACCAATAAGGCAACTGACGTTGTTTTTTTGCTAACTAAAACTATTTTATAGTTTAGGAAGAACAAAATTGGAGTCAAATATAAAAAAAAATCCAAATTTCGAATCCAGGGTTGGGGAAGTGCAATATATTATAGTACATGAAAATTTTTCTTAAATAAAACTACTTTACACGTCACGAAGAGTTGCATTTGTAAAAAAAAAAAAAAATAAAATTTCGCTTCCAGGATTGGAAAATTGAAAGTTTTTTTGGGACTTGCAATATTTTGTGGTACATGAAAGTCACCAATATGGTTACAAATTTAAGCTTTGCTAAAATAAAAGTATTTAATGCCTCATTAAGAGTTGCGTTGGTGAAATAAACAAAAAAAAAAAAATTTCGCTTCTAGGTTTAAACAAATGAAACAGGGACCAAAAATTTTTATATTTTGTCATATAAAACTATGCTGTACCTCACAAAGAATTGCATTGGTAAAAAAAATAAAAATTCGCTTCCAGAGTTGGAAAATCGAAATAGTTTTAGTACATAAAAGTACCCACTTTGTACAAATTTGTATTTTTTAGTGAATCAACTCTATTTTATACTCCAGGAGGAATTAAATTCGTATTAAAAATTTTAAAAACTCGGTTCCAGGTTTGGAAAATCGAAATCTGTTGGTAAATAAAAGTAACCAAATAAGTTCCTAATTTTTTTTTTGTGAATTAAACCTTTTTATACCCTTCACAAAAAAGTGAAGGGGTATATATAGGTTTTTCATTCCGTGTATAATTTCTTCGATATCAATATGGGACTTAATAAAGTATATATGTTCTGGATCCTTATGAATAGCGATGACGATTGAGCGATGTCCGTCTGTCTGTACGGTTTTCCCAAGCCCCCAGGAGAGCTAGAGACGTCGTTATTGGACCGTTGGATTGGAAATGAACTTAAATAGAGTGGTATTGAAATTCACTAAAATCTGAAATACGGTTCCAGAGCTGGGAAGCTTACACCTATTTCTCGACGCAAAATAATACTAAAAAACCAAATATGTTTTGGATTGTTTGTAAATTAAATCTATTTCATGCTTTGGGAAGCCTCAATTGTTTTCTTCAGGGATGGGAATGTAAAATTTTTTTTTGGCACATTTAGTACATGTTATAACTAAAATTGTTAAACATTTTAAGATTTTATTAAACCTCTTTATACAACATGAAGATTTGCATTGGTCAAAAAAAAAATTTTATTAAAATTTCGCTTCCATGGTAGGGAAATTGAAATTTATACATCAAAGTAACCAAAAAGGCAATTGAAATTGTTTTTTTTTTTGCTAACTAAAATATTTTATAATTTAGGAAGAACGAAATTGATATCAAAAATTAAAAAATTAAATTTCGAATCCAGGGATGGGCAAGTGCAATATTTTATAGTACATAAAAATGACCAACATTGTTAAAAATTTTAAATTTTTCTTAAAAAAAATTTCTTTATACCTCATGAAGCGTTGCACTGATAAAAAAAACAATATCTTAAAAAATTTCGATTCCAGGGTTGGGATAATTAAAGTTTGTTTATAATATGCAATATTTTGTAGCACATGTAGTTGCCAAAATGTTTACAAAATTTTAGTATTCCTTAAACAAAACTACTTTATACCTCATGAATATTTGTATTGGGTTGGGAAATTGAAATTTTTTTTATACATAAAAGTAACCAAATATGCAACTAACGTTTTTTTTTATTAATTAAAACAATTTTGTTTAGTTCAGGAAAAACAAAATTGGTATATAAAATTAAAAACACATCAAAATTTAGACTACAGAGTTGGATGACTGCATTATTCTGTGGTACATGAAAGTGACCAGAATAGTTACAAATATTAAGTTTTTTTTTAAATAAAACTATTTCATGCCTTATTAAGAGTTGCATTGGTGAAAAGAAAAACACAAAAAATAAATTAAATTTTCATTAAGATTCTATAGGCTAATTGTTCGAAATTTTTAATTTAAATCTCAGAAAGACATGATAAATATTCCAAGGCACAAAGGCAAGTCAACATCAGTTTTTGTTATTCAACTTACACAGCAGAGCAGAACAGCTGCTTTCGAAAGACGCATCCCTTTCATCATCAGTGCTCATGTGTATTGTGTTTGTCACCACTTATTAGGTGGCTTAGTTGAATGTGATAACAGTTCCTATTTACACAAATTTTATTGTGCAAAAGAATACGAGAACTGTATCAAGCTGATGTTAACATGTTCTTGTTATAATACCCGTGTTACCGTTTGATTATTTTTCTTCATGTCCCATTTTTCTGAATTTTTTGTTGCATCATACCTAAGTCAAACTTTTTTGGTTTGAATTTTATACTTAAGTACATGTGAACGTTCACAATAAAATTTGTGTAAATAGGAACTGTTATCACATTCAACTAAGCCACCTAATAAGTGGTGACAAACACAATACACATGAATAACAAAAACTGATGTTGACTTGTCTTTGCCTTGGAATATTTATCATGTCTTTCTGAGATTTAAATTAAAAATTTCGAACAATTAGCCTATAGAATCTTAATTCAATTTAATATAGCAATATAAAAATGTTCGTTAAAATTCTTACTACAAATTAAATTTTCGTTTCCAGGGTTGGGAAAATGAAATATTTTTTCTGCATAAAAGGCAATTGACGTTGTTGTTTTTGCTACTTAAAACTGTTTTATAATTCAGGAAGAAAAAAATTGCTATTAAAATCTTAAAAAATCACAATTTCGACTATAGCGTTGGACAAATGAAATATTTTATGGTACATGAAAGGGAGCAAAAAGTTTAAAAATGTCAAGTTTTATGTCAATTAAAACTATGTTACACTTCACTAAGAATTGCATTGGGAAAAAAATAAAAATTAAAAAGTACCCATAAATGCCAAATATTGTGTTTTTAGTGAATTAAATTAGTGCTTAAATATTAAAAATTCGGTTCCAGGGTTGGAAAATCGAAATTTTTTGGTACATAAAAGTACCCACATACATAAATTCCCAATTTTGTTTTTTTTTCAGTGAATTAAACATATCTTATACTTCGCTAAGAATTAAATTGGTATTAAAAATTTTTAAATTTGAAATTCGGTGCCAGGGTTGGGAAATCGAAATTTTTTAGTGCATAAAATTAGCCATATAAGTTCCTAATTTTGGTTTTTTATGGATGAAATCTTTTTAATACTTCGGGAAGATTGGTATTAAAAGCCAAAAAAAATCTAAGACGGTTGGACAATTACAACTTTTTGGGGTACATGAAACCCTTTTTGTTTGTTCTTTTTGTTTGTAAATTAAACATATTTAATATTTTTGAAAGACGTTCAGAGGTATTAGAAATAAGAAAAGCCAAACATTTAGCTTCCTAGCCGAAAAATTTTAAAGATTTTTTAAATATAAAAGTAACTGATAACATCATTTTGATTTTTCAATTAAACCTACTTTCTGTTTTGGCAAGAAAGAAAGAAAGAAGAATTACATCTGTGAAGGGTATTTAAGATTCGGCACAGACGAATATAGCACATTTACTTGTTTCTACTTCGATTGGAAAATCGAAATTTTTTAGTACATAAAAGTAGCCATATAAGTTCCTAATATTTGTTTTTTGTGAATGGCATTTTTTAATACCCTCCAAAAAAGAATATACCCTATATTTACTTAATCATTCCGATTGTAACGCAGCGAAATATCCATCTGAGACCCCATAAGGTGTATATCTTGTTGACCACTAATGAAACCTAAGACGATCTGAGCATGTCCGTCCGTCTGTGGAAATCACGATTCAGTCCAAACGAAAAGAGCTAGACTCTCGAAATTTGGTATAAATATATCTTGTAGGATAACACAGATTAAGTTCGGAGATGGCCTAAATCAGGCAAGAGGGAATAAGTTTCCCTAAGAACTAAACCAACCTCTAAAAAACAACATAATTTTTTAAGTTTTTTTGTAATTTTGTTAAGCAAATGATATATTTTTAAGCCAAAAAATGTTCAACGCGTTAAAGTTGGAGCCATAAAATAAAAAATATAATAATTTTTGGAAAATTCTAAATTTAGTTGCTAAATATTTGGAGGGTATTTAAGATTCAACCCGGTCGAATATAACGTTTTTACTTGTTATACTTCGGGAGGAGTTAAATTGGTATTACAAACCAAAAAAATTTAAAATTCAATTTCAGAGTTGGAATATCGACATTTTTTGACACATAAAAGTAACCATTTAATTTCAAATTTTTGATTTTTATGATGAACTATACCTACTTTATATATCAGGAAGAAACAAATTGGAATTAAAAACTAGAAAAAATCTAAAAGACGATTCTACAGTTGAACAATTAAAACTTTTTGTGGTACATGAAACGGATTTTTACTTTTTGTTTGTAAATTAAATATATTTGAAAGACGTTCAGAGGTACTAGAAATAAGAATAGCCAAAGATTTAGCTACCTAGCCGAAAAATTTAAAAGTTTTCTTATATATAAAAGTAACTGTTTTCTCTAATTAAACCTACTTTCTGCGTTGGAAAGAAAGAACAAATACATCGGTGAAGGTTATGTAAGATTCGGCACAGCCGAATATAGCACTTTTAATTGATTGTAAACAAACCAGCCATTGTTTGACAGCTTCGATTTCAATAAAAACAAGTAAAAACCTTATGGTAGGGGAAGATCAGGGAACATATTACCTCCGTAGTTAAAGCTTATGAATTAAATTTGTAAGGAATGTAGGCTTAAGGAATACAATTTGTTACATACTTACACTATTTTTCCATACGCCCACTAAAGAGTGCGGGGTCCAAAAATAGGCTATGTGTTGCTTTCCACAGACGGACGGATGGCCATTTTATCACTGATCAAGAATATATATAATTTATGGTGCTCAATTGTTTTTGGAGGGTATTAAAAGTGTATTTTGTCCGGGTCGCTCTGCTAAGGGCCCTCAGGGACACATTTCACCTTTCCCATAAAACACTACAAATAAATTTTCGGGGTAATTAAGTGTAAACAAGTAAAACCGTTATATTAAATACCCTCCAAATATTTAGTATGTAAATTTAAAATGTTTAACTTGGTGGGACAGAGTTCCTTTGTATAATATCGTACGTCAACACCCACTAAAGGGGGCGGGGTTCAAAAATAGACAATATCATGCTTTCCACAGACGAACGCATGGACATTGCTCTATGGGGTCCAATTCTCTTTGGTATGTATTAAAACTGTATTTTGGCGGGGTCGCTCTGGCAAGGGCTGTGGGTGAGACATTTCACTTTTGTCATAAAACTCTAAAAATAAATGTTTGGGATAATTATATACGAAATTTAAAAAATCATTTTCTTTTGATAGGGTCATTTACATTTTAAATTTACTTATTTAATTTGGAGGGTATTTAAGATTCGACCCGGTCGAATATAACGTTTTTACTTGTTTGTTATAGGGTCAATTAGTAGGCAAAGCGGGAGGAGGATCACATAAATAACGATTAATAAACGATTAAAAAATATTATTTTTAAGGAATGTAATTTTTGCATTATATTTGCGTATAATAACGCCCACTAAAGAGAGCCGGGTCCAAAATTATAGACTAAAAAAATGTTGTTCGGATTAAAAAGGTTCGTGTTATCAAGGTTTCACTGTATTAATAAAAAGGAAAATAATAAAAATATAAAAAGATATTTTGGAGATTAGCAAATAATATTAATATTTGAAAAAAATTTGGGGAATATGGTCAAATGCCTGGATTTTACTGTGTACATCTAGACGCCTGTTTTTGGGGAAGTTTTTCGAGTATCACTGACCAGTGCTATGAGAAATCGTGGCCTCCAAGTCGTCAATTGTTGCTTGTACCGCCATATTAAATAATCGAGATGTGGGCAGGTCCATTTGTTGAAATTAACTTATCGGCACATTCAGAATTAAATAAATAGATAGTTCCGGCTCCATATAACAAGTAGCGCAATTCTACTACTCATTTCCACTAAAATCATTTCTTCTTTAGACAGACTCACTGTCTGTAACCTTGTCTACAGCTTCAAAACATTTTTAATAAATAAACTCTTATGATACCCCCAGTGTGTAATGCAATTAGGCTTGCCAGATTTAAATAGTGAAAATGTTTATCATTTGGAAAAAACAGTCTGGTTTTTCGAAAAAAGTACAATAACTTTAACATTTTCCACAAAAAATAACTATAAAAAGTAAAAGTGCTATATTCGGCTGTGCCGAATCTTAAATGCCCTTCACAGATGTCATTCTTTTCGTTTAAATTTTTCGGCTAGGAAGCTAAATGTTTTGCGCTTCTTATTTCTGCTACCTCTGAACGTCTTTCAAAAATATTAAATATGTTTAATTTACAACCAAAAAGAAAAAATCCGTTTCATTTACACCAAAAAGTTCTAATTGTCCAACCGTAGAATAGTCTTTCAGATTTTTTTGGTTTTTAATACCAATTTATTTCTCCCTGATGTATAAAGTAGGTATAATTCATCATAAAAATCAAAAATAACAAACCATATGGTTACTTTTATGAATGAGCAAATGTCGATATTCCAACCCTGAAATTGGATTTTTAGGTTTTCGGTTTTTAATACCAATTTAACTCTTCCCGAAATATAAAAATGATATCATTCACACACAACCAAAATAAGGAACTTCTATGGCTGCTTTTATGTACTAGAAAATTTCGATTTTCCAACCCTGGAACCGATTTTTTAATACCAAATTAATTCTTCCTGAAATATAAAATAGGTTTAATTCACAAAAAAAAACAAAATTTGGAATTTATATGAGTACTTTTATGTACCAGAAATATTTCGATTTTCCAACTCTGGAAGCGAATTTTTATTTTTTTACCAATGCAATCCTTAGTGAATTTTTAAACTTTTTGGTCACTTTCATGTACCATAAAATATTTCATTTGTCCAACCCTGGAATCGAACTTTTGATTTTTTTAGATTTTAATACCAATTTTGTTCTTCCTGAATTATAAAATAGTTTTAATTAGCAAAAACAACAACGTCAATTGCCTCTTTTGTTACTTTTATGCATAAAGAATATTTCAATTTCCCAACCGTGGAAACGAAATTTTAATTTATTTTGTTTTTTTTTACCAATGCAACTCTTAATAATGAGATTTATTTAAGAAAAACTTGAAATTTGTAGTATAATATTGCAGTTATCCAACCCTGGAATCGAAGTTTTGATTTCTTTTAATATTTGATACCAATTATGTTTTTCCTGAATTAAAAAATAGTTTTAAGTAGTAGAAAACCGACCTTAGTTGGCTTTTTGGTTACTTTTATGTATAAAAATATTTCAATTTTCTATCCCTGGGAGCGAAATTTGAATTTTTGTCTTCTTTTTTTACCAATGCTAGTTTTCATTACTTATAAAGTAGGTTTATTTACAAAAATCTTAAAATTTGCAACCATTTTTGTCACTTTCATGTTCTACAATATATTGCATGTACCAAAAAAATTTCAATTTCCCAGCCCTGGAAATTGAATTGAATTGGAATTGAAATTTAATTTTTGTTTTTGCTTTTTTATAAATGCTACTCTTCATGAAGTATAAAGTGATTTTATTTAAGAAAAACTCAAAATTTATAACAATTTTGGTTATAACATGTACTACAAAATATTGCATGTACGAATAAAACTTTCATTTTCCCAACCCTGGAAGCGAAATTTAATTTTTTTATTTTTTATTTTTAATCAGTGCAAGCTTTCTTGAGGTATAAAGTAGTTTTATTTAAGAAAAATTTAAATTTTTTAAGCATTTTGGCCACTTTCATGTACTACAAAATATTGCACTTGTCCAACCCTGGATTCGAAATTTTGATTTTTTTTTTAATATTTGATACCAATTTTGTTCTTCCTAAATTATAAAACAGTTTTAGTTAGCAAAAAAAAAAAAAACAACATCAGTTGCCTGTTCGATTACTTTCACGTATAAAAAAATGCAATTTCCCATCCCTGGAAGCAAAATATGAATTAAAAAATGTTTTTTTGATCAATGCAAATCTTCATGACGTATAAAGACGTTTTGTTTCAGAAAAACTTGAAAGTTTTAACAATTTTAGTTACTACATGTACTACAAAATACGGAATGGGCCGAAAAAAATGTTACTACATGTACTACAAAATACGGAATGGGCCATCCCTGGAAAAAAATTTTAATTTTTTAAGTTTTCAATAGACCATTGAAGCTTCCCATAGCACGAAATAGGTTTAATTTAAAAACATAAAAAATTGATTTTTGGTATAATTTTTGCGTCGAGAAATAGGTGTAAGCTTCCCAGCTCTGGAACCAACGGTCCAAGAACGAAGTCTCTATCTTTTCTGGGGCTTGGGAAAACCGATTTCACGTACAGACAGATGGAAAGACGGACATCGCTCAATCGTCGTCGCTATATGAATATATATACTTTATGGGGTCCCATATTGATATCGAAGAAATTGCACAAACCTATATATACCCTTTCACTTTTTTGTGAAGGGTATAATAAAAACTGAAATAAAAAAATTAAAATAATAATAAAAATTCAATAAACACAAAAATAATTATTTATTTTAAAAACAGAAAACATAAATACAATTTTCATAAATTCAGTCCAATTTATTTTAAATTACGTATTTAATATCATTAACGTAATATATGAAACTGGTATATATTCATTCCTACGTTTTGGCTTATCACATACATATATAGGCAATGATTTTAGATAATTCATTCATTTCACTTGTTTGCAAAAAAATGTTTTCATGAAAATTTATTCTAATAAACCTAATCTTTGTTTTGCATCTTTTAAATAATCTAAAAAAGAACTATTTATTGTTAAAGATATAAAAAATCAATGATACAAAAGTTACAAGTTGGCAAAAATAAAACTATGTAAAATTAGGTATAGACCAAATTTATCACTGTTTGACAAATATTTTTGATAGATGTTCTGATATTATCGTTTTTAGTTATGAAATAAATAGTATCCAAAAACAGGTTGGCATACGAATTTTTAGCTTGAATCTTGACAAGCTTTAGAAAACAAACCAGTCTGCAAGCCTAGCTAGATATAGTTGATTCTGTATAGATTGGTGTCGCCGAAGCAATTTTGTTTACTAACAATCTCGTTAAGTCAAGCATGGGATAAAGATCTCGATGTAACATGCAAAAACTAAAGACTAATTTCTAAGGTAAGCCTAAATAATTTACAATGATTTCCCAAAATAAACTGATCAACAATGTCAAAAAAGAGGAAAAAAAGACAGTGCGTTCAACAATTAACTCCCCTCTTAATTAACAAAAGCCCTTTAGAAAAACATCGGTTGATTTCAATCATAGATTTAAAGGTTTTAACCCTTTTTATCTTATGCACTTTAAACATATACTTTTTGAAATCTATGAAGAAGTGGAAATGTGAATCATTAATATTTATATGGTAAAACTAACATCAATATTTTAAGTGAAAAGTAAAGAAGAATTTTTCGGGAAATATTTTGTTATATCACACAGAACTGGTAGAAGGTCTGGTAGATAAAAAGATTATTTAGGTAGAATATGTTAAGTAGACATGAAAATGTTTTAGTTGTTTTCTCATTTGGCCTCTCAATTAGTGAGTAATATATAGTCCCATCCGTGACGATTTTAGATAAATTTTAGCACAGATAAAAATAAAATTTGTATTTGAATACAAAAACCGTGTATAATTGTGAAAGTATAATTTTTGAAAGTTTTTGTCATATTGGAGAAGTAAACTAACGCAATTTGTCAATTATTTTTTCAAACACAGAAATACCATGTTGACTCTGTTGAATAATGTTGTTTTTGCTCATATTAATGCCGATTCCGACAAAACATTTTGCCAAACCAACATTTTTACCTCTTGCTAAGAAAATTTTATATTTTCGAAAAAGTAGGAAGATTCTGGTTTTGCCTCGTTTAAAAAAAATCGAGTTTACACTAGAGCTCTCTTATAGAGCTTTTCTGACTACTCTTGAAAAGACGTCATATGTGTGTGTATGTGTAAGTATGTGCACCGGTTATCACATTTGAACAGCTGAACCAAAACCAAACTAGTCGCGATTCAAAGAATTATTTCAAATTAAAATTTTCTGAAATTTGGAACTGGTTCGGTATAGTAGATTTCGAATAGCAGATATTTCAAAAAAAAGTTGTTTTCAAAAGCTGTTTTTTAGAATAACTTTAAACGGGTTTGTCGATCAATTCCAAAAGTTAATGAACTTTTGAGAATTTCGATGCGTTGAAAGAAAACTCTGAAATTATATATGTATCCGACCAATTAATGTTCGAACCAAGCTAGTCCATTTCAAAGGGTTCCACCAAACTCACATTTCCAGTGAAATGGAACCGGTTCGGACCGGTACATTTTCGGAACTATCAAAAGAAGTAAGAAAAATTTTTTCCAAAAGTTTCGTCGTTCGCGAGATGTAGTGAATAAAAAAAATTGCGTGCGTCTAAAGTACACATGTGAGGAGTGAAACTTCTTTGGCAAACTAATTTTTATACCCTTCACAAAAAAGTGAAAGGGTATATATAGGTTTGTCATTCCGTGTGTAATTTCTTCGATATCAATATGGGACGCCATAAAGTATATACATATATTCTGGATACTTATGAATAGCGATGACGATTGAGCGATGTCCGTCTGTCCGTCTACCTGTACATGAAATCGGTTTTCCCAAGCCCCCAGAAGAGCTAGAGACTTCGTTCTTAGACCGTTGGATTGGAAATGAAGTTAAATAGAGTGCTATTGAAATTCAGAAATTTTGATTCCAGGGGTGGTAAATTTTTTTGTTTTATACGTGAAAGTAATTTTTTTTTCTAACTAAAACTGTCTTATATTTTAGGAAGAACAAAATTGGTATCAAAAATTAAAAAAAAATCAAAATTTCGAATCCAGGGTTGGACAAGTGCAATATTTTATAATACATGAAAGTGACCAAAAAGGTCAAAAATTTTAAATTTTTCTTAAATAAAACTATTTTATACCTAAAGAAGAGTTGCATTGATAAAAAAAAAACAAAAAATTAAAATTTCGTTTCCAGGGTTGGGAAAATGAAATTTTTTTTCGTACATGCAATATTTTGTAGTACATGTAATAACCAAAATGATGTCAAAATTTTAGTTTTTCTTAAACGAAACTACTTTATACCCCATGAAGATTTGCATTGATAAAAATAATTTAAAAATTAAAATGTCGCTTCCTGGGTTGGAAAATTAATTTTTTTTTATACATAAAAGTAACCAAAAAGGCAATTCACGTTGTTTTTTTTTTTTGTTAACTAAAACTATTTTATATTTTAGGAAGAACAAAATTGGCATCAAAAATTAAAAAAAAAATCAAAATTTCGAATCCAGGGTTGGACAAGTGCAATATTTTATAGTTCATTAAGGTGACCAAAATGGTTCAAAATTGTAAATTTTTCTTCAATAACACTACTTTATACTTTATGAAGAATTGCATTGGTAAAAAAAACTATAATAAATAAATTTTTTTTCTTAAATAAAACGACGTCATACCTATTGAAGGCTAGGATTGGTAACAAAAATAAAATTTCGCTTCCAAGGCTGCGAAATTGGAATTTTTTTATACATAAAAGTAACCAAAAAGGCAACTAAAGTCGGGTTTTTACTAATTAAAACAATTTTTTATTTCAGTTGGATAGTTGGAGTTGGATAGCTGCAATATATTGTAGTACATGAAAGTGACCAAGTTACAAATATTAAGTTTTTCTTAAATAAAACTATTTCATGCCTCATTAAGAGTTGCATTGGTAAAAAAAAACAAAAAAAAATTAAAATTTCGTTTCCAGTGTTGGGAAATTAAAATATTATCTATGCATAAAAGTAACTCAAAAGTCAATTAGCGTTGTTGTTTTTGAACTATTTTATAATTCAGGAAGAACAAAATTGGTATTAAAATCTTAAAAAATTAAAACTTCGACTCCAGGGTTGGACAAATGAAATATTTTATGGTACATGAAAGTGACCAAATAAGTTTAAAGACTTTAATTTTTTTTTTCAAGTAAAACTATGTTACACCTCACTAAAAATTGCATTGGTAAAAAAATAAAAAAATAAAAAAATTTAAAATTCAAAATTCGGTTCCAGGGTTGGAAAATCGAAATTTTTTAGTACATAGAAGTAGCCATATACATAAGTTCCTCATTTTGGTTTTTATACTTTGGGAAGAGTTAAATTGGTATTAAAAACCAAAAAAAATTAAAGTCCAATTTCAGGGTTGGAATATCGACATATTTTTATTCATAAGAGTAACCATATAATTTGCTATTTTTGATTATTATCATGAATTATAGCCAGTGTGACCATTTTAGCTTTTTTTAAGCTAAATTTAGCTTATTTTATTGCGATTTAGCTTCATAAATTTCATTTAGCTTTTAGCTATTTTTTTGACTTTTTCTTTAATACAATTTAGCTTTTTTAGCTTTTTTTATATACTTGCGATATTTGTAATAAAATTAAAAAAAATAAATTATAGTTTCTTTACTACCCGTCCACACGAGCAATAAGTTTGGCAATTATTGCCGTGGCAACCGTCAAATTTGATTGCCGACACAAGATATTAACGTGTGGACCGCATGAATATATGTTAGAACACATATTCGGCAACACATGTTATAATACATTGCCGAGCAATAATCTTTTAACACATGCTGTCAAATTGAATGGTTATTTGATTGTCTTAGAAGAAAACAACACTGTTTATAATGTTTTAAGATTTGTACGTGTTCGCTACCAAGATATGCAAGCAAGAACATTGGCAATTGACGTCGCGTTTCTGCCGGCGTTATTGCTTGTATCAAGACACGAAATGTTGCTCGTGTGGTCGCAGTGTTAAACTTATTTGTTACCACTGGTAACCAAATCACAATTCTAAAAAATAAAATCTGGCACATAATCTGAACTTATACATATGGCAGCATTTAATTTTCGTTAAAGTGACTCTGTGTTTCTTGTTTTATTCTTTGGTTAATTTTTTATCGTGAAATATTAAATTTGGTGATTTTTAAAATTTAATTATTATAAGCACTTTGCAGACTTAAAATATTTAAATTAATATGGAAAGGTAAGTCATAGCGTAAATAATTTTATACGAAAAATATTAAAATATGAATGTTTAACGCAGATATATAAAAAGAAATGCAAGTAATTGTGAGGAAGTTTTTGACAGTGACACAGGTGAAGATGATTGTTTGCCCAGTACGAGTAAAAGGTAAGGTTTAAAAATTGAAATAAAACGGCTTAAAAAATATATTTCGTTTTCTAGAAAGTATTCACAAAAGTTAAGAAAAACTTGGTTTAATGATAAAAGACTATCAAATTGGATTATTGAGATAAATAACAATGAGCTAAAATGCAAGTACTGCAACTGCACATTGAAGCCAAAATTAAGTAACCTGTTGGCGCATTGCAAATCTAGTAAACACGAAGCAGCTTCCTCACCTTTCAATGCCAATAAGCAAAAACAAATAGAATTTCCTTCTGTAAGTACTAATCTAAAAAATAAAGAAGCTGAGTTGCTTGAAGCGTTGTACGTGGCAGTCCATACCTCCATTAGGTCTGTAGATCACTTAATAAAAGTACAAAAAAAAATGTTTAATGACAGTAAATTGGCTACAGAAATAACTTTAGGACGAACAAAGTGTACAGCTGTTATAAAGTCTGTTTTAGCACCACATTTCAAACAGTTATTAACAGACGATATTAAAGGAAGTTACTACAGTCTTATTATTGATGAGTCAACCGACATTACCATCCAAAAACAATTGGGAATAGTAATTCGTTACTACAGCAAATCACTTAAAAAAATTGTAAACACTTTTTTACATCTTTATGCATTGGAGGAAGCAACAGCTATTGGTATATCTACAGCAATTTTTAAAGTTTTAAAATCTTTTGATCTAGACATAAATTACATGGTAGGACTAGGTACGGACAACGCAAAAGTTATGACCGGTATAAATCGCGGTGTTATCGCTAATTTGAAAGAAAAAAATGACAAAATTGTGCTTGTTCCTTGCGTTTGTCATTCGTTACAATTGTCTGTTTCTTATGCGTCAAAAAGCCTTCCAAACGAAATAGAGTATTTAGTAGCAGAAACATATAATTGGTTTTCAAAATCAAGTTTAAGGCAAAAACACTACAAAAATATATATGCTGCCATTAACTCTGATGATCAGCCACTCAAGTTAGTAAGAGCTTGTGACACCAGGTGGCTATCAATCGAAATAGCCGTAAATAGAATTGAAAGCCAATGGCTGGAGTTAAAAACACATTTTGAAATTGCATCTATTTCTGAATCGTGCCACCAAGCCAAAATTTTAAAAAGTTTATATAATGAAAAGAATTTGCTTTACTTAAAATTTCTTAAACCAATATTGTCAGAAGTTCAACGGGTTAATAAAATGTTCGAAAGTAACGACGCGGATCCCACACTATTATTTTCAGAACTTCAAGTATTATTACAAAATCTTTCAAATCAAATTATTTTAAAAAGTGATAGTTTTGATCCTTTAAAATCAGATTTAGAAAATTTCCTTATTCCTGTGCCGTATTTTAACTATAATTTTGAACATTATCTAACTTCAAATAAACATATTATAGATTCTGTGACAGAAAATGAGATAAGATCTATTTGCCAAAATTTTATAAAACAATTAATATATCAGCTACGCCAACGTTTGCCCAAAAATTTTTTAGCTTTGCAAAGTACAAACTTTTTTTCATTAGAAAACAGTCTTAAAAATTCAAAACCGAAATTGTGTGATAATTTTAAAGAAGAAATGGCGAGATTGAAAATACATGATATAACTCTTTTAGAACTACAGTGGCAAAATTTAAATTCTTATAAGTGGCCGAATCAAAATTCGACAGTTGAGTTTTGGATAACAGTTTTTGAATACAAAGACGCTTTAAATGAAAATCCGTTTAGGGAGTTGTCTTTGTTCGTCATGAAGTTTCTAGTCTTACCATTTAGTAATGCTGAAGTTGAACGTGTCTTCAGCGGTATGAATTTACTAAAAACAAAAATTAGAAACAGATTTACCTTAAACACAATTAATTCCCTTCTCTATATTAGATGTGGTCTTAAAAGGTTAGGTAAATGTTGCCAAAATTTTGAAATAACAACAGATCTCATAAACAACTATAAAAAGTCAATTTATAAAAACGATAATGACTCTTCTTCAGAGTACTCTGATCTAGAGCACTATTCGTATGATGATATATTCAACATTTAAACAAATATACAATTTTTAAAACTTTGATAAATATGTTATGTATGTATATATACATACATATGTATGTACCTACATTTCGTGAAATTTTTAATTGAAAAGACTGAAATTTTTTTGTATTTTAAATATAAAATTTTTTTATAAGTATGCATTTACTAATATATTAGAAATCATATGTACCTAATACTAAAAGGATAATTTGTTAATTTCTTTTTTCATTTCATTTCATTTTTGTTTTTTATTTTATAAGAAAATACCAAAGCAAATTTACCTTGCAAGGTAGCCCTATTTTTACAGCAACTAAAAAAATTTTCAAGAAAAAATGAAAGAACAAGTCAACAAAATTGTTTATAAAAATAAAATACAAAAAAATTAACAATATTAAGTTGTTGTTTAATCAGGACCACGTTGTAAGATAATTGCGCCGAGGTAAATAACTTTAAGGTGCTTTTGAAAAATTGTTAACTAACTGTTACTTAATAAAATACATACTTTGAAAAAACCTATACAAAATTTAGCTTTTTTTGTTAACTTATTTTTTGTTTTCTTAGCTTTTTTTTTAGCTTTTTTTGAAACACGATTTAGCTTTTTATTATTTTAGAATCTGGTCACACTGATTATAGCAACTTTATATATATGTATATATATATATATATATATATATATATATATATATATATATATATATATATCAGGAAAAATAAATTAGTTTTAAAAACCAAGAAAATCTAAAAGACTATCATACGGTTAGACAATTAGAACTTTTTGGAGTACATGAAACGGATTTTTATCTTTTTGTTTGTAAATTGTGGGTGCTGTTGGCTGAAGTAGTAGAACACGAGACTATGAAGCGGAGGGTCGTGAGTTCGAGCCCGCGCTGAGTCATGAAATATTGTGTTGAATTCTTCTGATCAGCATTAGTTCATGGTTGTGTTAGTTGTTGCCAGCCTGTTTCAATAATAAAGGCATAGTCACTGGTCACTGAACATAATTGGCAGCGACTGACACTATCATGTACTAAAAGCAGAGTAACAGCACCCACCTTCGTCGGCCCTGTAGCAAAAATTAGCCGGCGAAGTAAAAGGTTGAAATAGCTACAAAAAAAAAAAAAAAAACTGTCTATCTTCTCATCTTTCCTAATCTGTACCCTCAAGACTATCCCCTCGTTTTCAGTTCTGGCGCAATGCACTGCATATATAGGGGTCATCCCCTGAGCGCCGGTCCTACTCCTAAAAAAAAAAAAATTAAACACATTTAACATTTTTGAAAGACGTTCAGAGGTACTAGAAGTAAGAAGAGTCGCACATTTAGTTTCCTAGACGATATATTTAAACGTTTTCTTAAATATAAAAGTAACCGGTAACATCATTTTGATTTTTTAATTAAACCTACTTTCTGTTTTAGCAAGAAAGAAAGGAAGAAGAATTACATCTGTGAAGGGTATTTAAGATTCGGCATAGCCAAATGCAGCACTTTTACTTGTTAAATCTTGTTTATATTTATGCTAATCTAAAGCCTTAGATTTCCGAGACTTTGAGGAAGGTAAAGAGGAAGATATGTTAGGAAATTAGTTATAATTAAATTAAGTATCCAATATTTATACGAGTAATAAATTTAATTTTTTAAATTTGTGCTAATTTAATTGAGACAATATGTCGAATAAACGATTTTAAAAACGTTTTGTGTAGATTTTGGTTTTTCATTGTGCCTTTTTATAATCTTCACAAAAAAGTGAAAGGGTATATGTAGGTTTGTCATTCCGTTTGTAATTTCTTCGATATGCACATCGGACTCCATAAAGTATCCTTATGAATAACATGACGGTTGAGCGATGTCCGTCTGTCCGTCCGTTTGTACGTGAAATAAGTTTTCCCAAGCCCTCAGAAGAGCTAGAGACTTCCTTCTTGGACCGTTAGATTGGAAATGAACTTAAATAGAGTGCTATTGAAATTCAGAAAGATCCGAAGTATGGTTTCAGAGCTGAGAAGCTTACAGCTATTTCTCGACGCAAAATTTATACCAAAAATCAATTGTTTTTTTTACTGTTTGTAAATTAAACCTATTTCGTTCTTTAGGAAGCCTCAATGGTCTATTAAAAACTAAAAAAATAAAAAAAAATTTTGCAGGGATGGGAAACAAAAAATTTTTTTCGGCTTATTGTAGTAAATGTAGTAACTAAAATTGTAAAAAATTTTAAGATTTCTTTAACAAAGCTTCTTTATACGTCATGAAGATTTTCATTGGCCAAAAAAAATTTTTAATTCAAATATTGCTTCCAGAGGTGGGAAATCGAATATTTTTTATACGTGAAAGTAATCAAACAGGCAACTGATGTTGTTGTTTTTTTTGCTAACTAAAACTGTCTTAAAATTTAGGAAGAACAAAATTGGTATACAAATTCAAAAATAAAAAATGAAACAAGTGCAATATTTAATAGTACATGAAAGTGACCAAAATGGTTAAAAATTTGAAATTTAAAAAACAAAAAATACTTTATACCTCATGAAGCGTTGCACTGAAAAAAAAACAAAAACAAAAAATTAAAATTTCTCTTCCAGGGTTGGGAAAATGAAAGTTTTTTTGGTGCATGCAATATTTTGTAGTACATGTAAAAACCAAAATGGGTGCAAAATTTTCTAAAACAAAACTACTTTATACCTCATGAAGATTCGCCATGATAAAAAAAAATTTACAAATTTAAATTTCGCTTCCAGGGATTGAAAATTTTTTTTTTGTACATATAAGTAACCAAAAAGGCAATTGACGTTGCTTTTTTTTGCTAAAACTATTTTATATTTTAGGAAGAACAAAATTGGTATCAAAAATGTAAAAAAAAATCAAAAATGTAAAAAATAAATCAAAAATTCGAATCCAGGGTTGGACAAGTGCAATATTTTGTAGTACATGAAAGTGACCAAAATAGTTAAAAATATTTAGTTTTTTTTAAATAAAACTATTTCATGCCTCATTAAGAGTTGCATTGGTAAAAAATATTAAAATTTCGTTTCCAGGGTTGGGAAATTGAAATATTTTTTCTGCATAAAAGTAACCAAAAAGGCAATTGACGTTGTTTTTTTTTTGTTAATTAAAACTGTTTTAGAATTCGGGAAGAACAAAATTGATATTAATGTCTTAAACATTCAAAATTTCGACTCCAGGGTTGGACAAATGAAATATTTTATGGTATTCATGTGACCAAAAAGCTTTTTTTTGTCAAGTAAAACTATGTTACACCTCACTAAGAATTGCATTGGTAAACAAAATAAAACTTCGCTTCCAGAGTTGGAAAATTGAAATATTTTTGGTACATAAAAGTACCCACATAAATTCCCAATTTTGTTTCTTTTTTCAGTGAATCAAACATATTTATACTTCGCTAAGAATTAAATTGGTATTAAAAATTTTTAAATTAAAAAAATCGGTTCCAGGGTTGGAAAATCGAAATTTGTTAGTACATAAAACTAACCATATAATTTCCTAATTTTGGTTTTTTATGGATGAAATCCTTTTTATATTTCGGGAAGAGTTAAATTGGTATTAAAAACCAAAAAAATTAAAGATCCAATTTCAGCGTTGGAATATCGGCATTTTCTGATTCATAAAATTTACATTATTATTTTTTATTTTTGATTTTTATAATGACTTGTATCTACTTCATATATCAGGAAGAAATAAATTGGTATTAAAAACCAAAAAAGCTAAAAGACGATTCTTGAAACGAATTTTTTCTTTTTGTTTGTAAATTAAATATATATAATATTTTTGAAAGACGTTCAGAGGTATTGGAAATAAGAAAAGCCAAACATTTAGCTTCCCAGCCGAAAAATTTTAACGAAAAGAATAACATCAGTGAAAGGTATTTAAGATTTGTCACAGCCGAATATAGCACTTTTACTTGTTTATACTTTTATTGTTTGCCAACGGCAGACTAATTGTATGAAGGTGGAAAAACAAACTAGATTTATATAGAATAAAATTAGTTTGTTGTGTTTTCTTGAATTTCAAATCCTATGGTTTTGCTTGTGTAATCTCAATTCATTTTTGGGAGTTTATGTATAAGCTAAGAGGTTTTGTTATTTTAGAATTAGGTTACAGTCTACTGATTTGGTGTAGGAACTAATGAAATGCAGGCATATAGACATACTTGACAAGCAAAAAGCACTAATTTAATTTTTTAAATTTAGAAATGAGAATTTATGAAATATTTTTATTTTATGAAAAATACTATATTAAACTTTTATAAAATGAGTGGCAAATTAAAATGCCACATGTTATTTGTAAATTTGGAATTTCCTAACCTTCAAACAAATTAACATAAAAAGTTGTAAATTAACAAAAAGGTAACAAATATATGACCTAATGTCCCTTATAGTATTGGACGATTAACAAATTTATCACAAAATGTTTATTTATAAATTTAGCTCACTGTCAACGGACTGTATGATGCATACAGGAAATGCATTTACTCTAGTACAAGACGTTAGCGACAGAATTGCCATCTGAAGTTCTAGTTAAGATTATATTCTAGTATTAAATATTGGACAAGAGATTACATATTTGACCTGGACCAAAGATTAACTGCATGGATCAGTCATATGCTTAGGAACAGGAGGACAAGTTGCGAGGTGAACGACACGAAAATAAGAGGGAACGTATGCTGCGGAACGCCACAAGGGGGAATACTATCTCCCTTACTGTGGGTTGTGACCATAAATACCCTACTAAGAACACTATCCCAGGAAGGATTCACTCCCGTCTGCTATGCAGACGATGTAGCGATTTTGATAAGGGGAAACAATCCAAGAGTTCGTTGTGGAAGGGCAATAGAGGCACTGAATTTATCTTTTAACTGGGCTACTGAAAGTGGTCTCAATGTCGACCCAGAGAAGACGGAAATTTGCTTTTTTACAAAAAAACTGAAGATTGCACCATTGGAATCACCGGTTTTTCGAAATAGGACAATACAAGTTAGTAAAGAGATCAAATATCTAGGAGTGGAGATTATCCTGGAAGGACCATGCAGAAAGCAGGGCAATCAGGGCGCAAAGAGTCTGGACCAATTGGGCAATCGGGTTCAAATGGGGTATTAGCCCAAAGATGGCACACTGGCTCTATACGAGTGAGGTAAGACCAATTGTGACGTACGCCTCGTTAGTATGGTGGACGTCATTAGAAAGGAAGGTTAATATCAAACATCTGCAAAATATATAAAGACAGTGCAGTATCGGCATCTGTGGCGCAATAATAAGCACATCAACTAAGGCGATGGAAAATATTCTATCAATACTACCTATTGATATACTGGTTAACTACGAAGCAGCTCTGGCTGCTACAAGACAAATGGTGATGGGTGAGTGATTGACAAGGGAATACATAACCAAACACCAAAGTATAATACATGTCTTACCCGGGAACAACGCTCGCACGGTTACGTGCGATAGGATCCCTATTGGATATGTACAATCACACTGCACCACCATAACATTAGAAAGTATGGAATGGGAGGATGCAATTGCAACGGACCCCACAACTGACCTATACATTGACGGGTCGAAGATTGGTAACCGATTGGGTGTAGGATTCTATGACATGGAGTGTGACTTTCGTAAATACTTCCGCCTGCCAGATCATAGCACAGTATTTCAAACTGAGATCGCGGCTATTGGGGAAGGGATAAGGTGGTTAAAGGAAATCGATTACAGACTACCGGTTCGTATATTCACGGATAGTAGGAAAGTCATCGAGGCCCTAAGGAATTATGCGGTTCAATCTCGGTGTGTACTACAATACAAGGAGGAGATTAACTCATACACGCATTATTGAAGCATTGACATAATATACATTCCAGGACATCGAGGGATACCTGGAATTATCGAGGCAGATAGGCTAGCAAAGATGTGAGCATTAATGGCAAACATCACACTAGATAATCCAAAGCCAATTTAGGTTTTTAAGAACGAACTAAAGCAATGGGCTGTAGAATTCCATACGAGAGATTGGCAGCACTCTACTGTTGGTAGGGTGACTAAAATTCTATGGGGAGACCCAGATGGTTACAGGACAAGAAAGATCCTAACGTTGAGTAGGCCAGCACTACGAAGATTGGTTAATTTGAAGACAGGACATACAGAGTTAAGGAATCACCTGGCACGCATGGGTATTGTTGACAATATAAAATGCAGGGCATGTCAGGAAGATGACGAGACACTAGAGCACTACTTGTGCTACTGTCCGGCTTTTAATTGGAGAGACTTAAGAAAATACATTGAAGAAACTAGGTTCTTGTTGTAATCAAATCCAGAGGTTTCCTTGATTTTAATGGAGGCTCCCTATAATAAAGGGGAACTCCTTATAATAGAGCGGACAACAGGCCTATGAGGCCTAGGTGTAATCCTGAACGGATTGGGATAGCCCTTGCTTATGCCCCTCTTTTCAACCTAACCTAACCTATCAGTAAATAACTATTATAGCACAAGCGTTCAAAATAGTTGGATTTGGTTATACGTGACATGGAATACTCCAATAAGATGTCTACAATTAACATGGTTAAGGGCCTCTTATATGTAAGCATATGTATATAATTCAATGCTCAACACACAATATATATATATGGACTCGTATGTATAACATTTTGAAATTTCAATTTACATATATACATATCTCAAATAGATTTCGTGAAACATGTTAAGCATTTCTAATACGAAAGTAATTTACTTTACTCTATCATAAATATAAAAACGTAGTCAAATCATTACATTAAGCTGACGCCACCGAACAGCCATTGAAAAGTCATGGTTATGAAATTTATGTGTTGTTAACATGTTTAGATTTAAATGCATATTGTCAATTGTTATTTTAGAATTTGCAATTCGAACGTAAAGTATAATGCGGAATTGTTACACGATTTAGCAATTATGTCAATCGTAATTATTTTTTATTTTCCACTTGTTTTAAATACAAATCTCAACGGACATTGCTGAAAATAAACAGCATGGATGGGCAATGGTGCATGAATAGATAAAAGTCATTAAAAAGTTATGGGAAATGAATGATTTTAATTTGTTCTATTTGCTTAATAGCAAAAAATTCTATAACATAGTATATAAGATGAACACATTGAATTTGTATACGTACAGGGTAAAATGCTAAATGGTAACACTAGATTTCATATTCTTCAAAGCAAGATTGATTCCCGAAGTTGAAATGGAATATTGATTTTAAGCTTTGTAATGAACCATTTGCTTAAGCGGGGGATGAAAATTTGATCGTTGTAAACGAAATAAATAGGTGTTCAATCTAATCACAACAAAAACTTCCATTTGGTCATATTAGTGAAACGTCACACACGCGCTTGATACGCTACCTAGTTCGGGAAATGGGCAGGATTCATGTTTCCTAACTGACCTTCAGCGTTACAATAAACACAAATCACGAGGGATATAATATACCCTTGCGAGACACAATAATGATGGAATTTTCTCTTGAAAGAACCTTTCAGAACGAGATCAAGGCATTCGTTCTTGACCTCTTTACATACCCAACCCATGGTTTTCTTTATGACCACGATTAATGTTATTGGTATGTCAGTAATAACTAAATCAATGCATTCTCATATTCCACGATTATTTATTCAAGAAAAATGAATACTAACATATTTAACATTTACCAAGATTATCTAAAAATGTTGAAGTTCTTTTACCCTTGCCATTTATGGCTTATTTTACAGAATCCAAGTATATTAAAGAATGATATTTACATAAAGAAACAAGTAAAAACGTTATATTCGACCGGTTCGAATCTGAAATACCCTCCAAATATTTAGTAACTAAATTTAAAATGTTCACCGGTATTCTGGCGGTGTCGCTCTGGTAAAGGATGGGGGAGACACTTCACCTTTGTCATAAAACTCTTAAAAATAAATGCTTGGGATAATTGTAATTATATACAAAATTTAATTTTTTTTTATAGGGTGCAAAGGGGGAGGAGAGGGTAGGGCAGAGTAGTACCAGGTTACGTCTCAGCTTCGTCATTAAAGCTTAAATATGTTATTTTTAAGTAAATTTTATGGCTCCAAGTTTCAGGCGTTGGACCTTCTTTGCCATAAAAACAAGTAAAAACGTTATATTCGACAGGGTCGAATCTTAAATACCCCCCAAATATTTAGTAAGTGAATTTAAAATGTTTAACTTGTTGGGACAGAGTTTCTTTATATAATATCATACGTCAACGCCCAATAAAGGGGGTGGGGTTAAAAAATAGCAAATATCATGTTTTCCACAGACGAACGAATGGGCATTGCTAGACCGTCTTAAACTTCATGACTAATCAAGCATATGCATATTTAATTTATAGGGTCCAATTCTCTTTGGAGAGTATAAAAACTGTATTTTGGCGGGGTCGCTCTGGCAAGAGCTGTGGGGGAAACATTTCACCTTTGTCATAAAACTCTAAAAATAAATGCTTGGGATAATTATATACAAAATAAAATTTTTTATATTTTTTATAGGGTCATTTACCGGGAAAAAGGGGGAAGGGGGTGGGGCAGAAACAGGCAGTCATAAAACTCTAAAAATAAATGCTTGGAATGATTATATACAAAATTAAAATTTTTTATTTATTTTTATATGGTCATTTAGGGGGCAAAGGGGGAGGAGAGTGTAGGGCAAAAACAGGCAGTCATAAAACTCTAAAAATAAATGCTTGGGATGATTATATACAAAAAAAAAATTTTTATAGGGTACCAGAGGAGTACCAGGTATCGTCTCAGCTTCGTCATTAGAGCTTAAAAATTTTATTTTTAAGGAATGTAGGCTTAAGTAAAACAATTTGTTAAATTTTTATGCTATTTTTGCATATAATAACGCCCACTAAAGTGGGGGGGGGTCCAAAAATATTTATATATTTTTTTTATGGCTCTAAGTTTAAGGCGTTGGACCGTAGTTGACATAAATATGTATCATTTGCTTAACAAAATAAACAAAAAACTTTAAAAATAATGTTGTTTTTTCTGGGTTGGTTTAGTTCTTCTTAGGTGAACTTTTTTCTCTCTTGCCCGATTTAGCCCATCTCCGAACTTAACCTGTGCTATCCTTCACAGGTTCCTCTTTTCGTTTGGACTCAATCATAATTTCCATAGACGGACGGACGTGCTCAGATCGTCTTAGATTTCATCACTGATCAAGAATAAATATACACTATGGGGTCTCAGATGGATATTTCGCCGCGTTACAAACGGAATGACAAAGTGATTATACCCTCCAGCTTCCATTTTTGGAGGGTATAAAAATAAAAGAGTCTACAAACATACAAAGAGATATTATATTATACCATTTCTTTTACATGTATTTAATCAGTGTAATATCAACAACAACTCAAAAATTTATTTCACTCCACGCATAAATTTAGGTTTGGAGCTATAATTACGGTGTTCATATTTTTCAACCCAAAAAAGAGGACATTTAGAAATGTAATAAAAATTGATTTTACTATTTATAGTCAATTGCATATATTCAAGGCATGGTCAACATACTTACATATATTAATGCTTTTTAAACAAAATATGCCCCGAACTTAAAATATTTCCAGAAATATTACAGTCATTTGAGAAAGATTTTATGTAGTAGGTATTTGAACGAACATTTATATTGCTATATTAAATTGAATAAGATTTATAGGCTAATTGTTCGAAATTTGTTTTAAATCTCAGACAGCCATGATATATATTCCAAGGCACAAAGGAAAGTTAACATCAGTTTTTAGTTATTCAACTTACACAGCAGAGCAGAACAGCTGTTTTCGAAAGCCGCATCACTTTCATCATCAGTGCTCATGTGTATTGTGTTTGTCACCACTTATTAGGTGGCTTAGTTGAATTGTGATAACAGTTCTTATTTAAACAAATTTTATTAGGAAATAGAGTCCGAGAACTGTATCAACCTGATGTTAATATATTATTGTTTTAATACCCGTGATACCGTTTGCTTATTTTCTTCAAGTCCCATTTTTCTGAATTTTTTATTCGATCATACCTAAGCCAAACTTTTTTGGTTTCAATTTTATACTTAAGTAGGTACATGCAAAAGTTTTCCAATTTTTATTGGTAGCTCAAGCCACAGCTTGTTTGTTTTAAGCCTCAAAGAGACATGATAAATATTCCAAGGAACAAATCTCTCTGAGGTTTAAAACAAATTTCGAACAATTAGCCTATAAATCTTAATTCAATTTAATATAGCAATATAAATGTTCGTTAAAATACTTACTACATACAAATGTAAGCAGTGGCTTGCACAATCCATTCGATGATAATAATTTCTATTGTATGGGTGATTTTGACTTTTATTGTATTTAGAAAATAAAACTTTTAATTTTGGAGTTTAAACAAAAAAGTATTAATAATCAAAAAAAGGACAATAAAGGACATTTCAATTAAAATAGAGAACACTTTAATTTTTGTTTATCTAAGAGGACATCATGTAAAATAAGATGACTTTCCTCTTAAAAAAAGGACGAGTGGTCACCGTAGCTATAATGTGTCTTTGCATTACCAAAAAACACTAATACTTATGAGAATAGGAAATAAAAAAAAGTGTCATTAAATAATTAACTTTAGTATATAAGAATATAATAATATTTTGGATATTGATTTTAGGTAAATTAAATATTCAAGTTTCCCAATATTACCATGATGCATAAAAAAAGTTGTCATCAGTTTTTGACAAATAGCTAATCAGCACTTAAAAATATTGCTTAACTATGTTCGGCAAAAATATAGCCAAGAGTAGGTTGAATATTTTTTGATAAAATGTTATGACAAAAATGTATTTCATCTTAGAGTTTCTTTTTTAAATTTTTGATCATAACTTTTAGGAAATCCTGATTTTTCGTACACTATGTTTCGGAAAATTGTACCCACGGTAAAGCTGAAAAATTTTTGTGAACATACCAATATAATCTGAACGTGTCTAGATACCAAAACTAGGTCATAAAAAATCAACTTTTACAATTTTATAATAAAACTAAATTTTTTGGATGATAACACTAATACAAAATAGATCAAAGTTAAAGTACCTGGGACATGATATTATTTTACTGGTAGGTCTTGTCGGGCAGAACGAAACTCCGTCTTTGAAATTTGCGAAACACCTCCAAAATCTTGAGTTACGGTTAAAAAACCGAGTTTTCTACCTTAGTTTAGTTATTAGCCCGTATCTTAGCCTCGTGTCAACTGAACTTTAATTTCTCGGTGGATTTGGAAAGGCAAGACCGTGGCTACAATTTTTCCAAATATAGCGTACGAAAGATCAGGATTTCCTAAAAGTTATGATCAAAAAATTAAAAAAAAATTTTTTCTTTAACTTTCTTAAAAAAAGCTCTAAAATAAAATACATATTTGTCATAAAATTTTGGCAAAAAATATTCAACATACTCTTGGCTACATTTTTGCCCAACATAGTTAAGCGATACTTTTAAGTGCTGAATAGATATTTATCAAAAATTGATGACAACTTTTTTTATGCATCATGGTAATATTGGGAAACTTTGGAGGCCCATAAAAAAGAAACGGTCACCAAATTGGACAAACTGAGTATAGGGTTTTACTACAATTTGATAGTAGAATCGAACCCATATAGTCACAACCTTGCACTTTTTGTACTGTTGCACAGTGTAATGTAATGCTTTGAATTCAAAACGAATGTGTTTTGCTTTAGCAAAAACTTTACAAAAAGGATAATATGTTAGCAGACACTGCTAACCGTATGAAATGTTTGTTGTGTAAGGCAACTAATTGTGTTGCTTTGGGGAAAACGTTTTCCTAGTTATGTTGTTGTTAGAGAACTAAATGGATCGTTTTATCAAGGACTAGCAAAAGTTTCGGTGGCAAATATGAATGCTTTGCTCAGTATAGTTGCCTTTCATGTACTTTATAATAGCCTGTAAAGCAGAAATGTCTAAGAAAACTTTTTATACCATGCGCCTCAACAGCAAATATAACATTCCACTGGGGGACATTATGCTCAACATACATATATCGAAGGCTTAATATAGAAAGGGCGTATTTCGATTTTCTGTGAAATCGCGTTTTTAATATATTCTGGTAGAACACATCGAAATATCCGCCTTCAAAAATTTAGAGAGCTGCGGCACCAAATGATGCTTTTTTGGGCCATTAAGCTTTTCGTCGCTCGATACATGCTAAATAAAGCTCAACTGGGTCAGGAATTTCAACGTGAAGCGGAATATTTTCTCTTATAATATTAGCGTCAATTTGGTATCCATCGGAAGCATCATCTGAATTAGGTGGAACATAGGAAATTGGCTTAGCAAAGCATATTGAATATCACGGGACAGTGAGATTTGGGATTCTTCCTAACAAAACCCAAGACAATACTCGTATATACAACCTTATAATAGGTCTGTGTTTTTATTATTGGATCCTTTTTTGTGTTCTTTGTCGCGAAGAATATGCGAAACTTCAGACAATGTGTTGAATTGTCAACGTCGAAATAAGTTGAACACCAAAGGTTTCCTTTGGAATTCAGATTTTTGTTTGTTTAGAATTGGTTCAGTCCAGGTAGAAACACCTTGTGCTGATATAAAATATAATTGAGCCTTAGTAGAATCACTAAGACCCGTGAAGCAATGAAAAGAGTTAATCTTTGTTTGCCTTGATGTGTTTATTTTTGTCAGTCTTTTATACAATTTAATTGCTTACGTCTAAATTAAAATTAATAATAATAATATTCAAAGATCCAATTTCAGTAGTTATAAAAATGCCTTTAATTGCATTATTGCAGTATTGCCTAAAATATTCTAAAGGTGGATGACATTTAGTTTTATTATTGTAACATTAAACGATTCTAAAGGTAAATGAAGTTTTGTATTTGTTATTATAACATTAAATGGTTTTAAAGGCAATGACTGCAATAACAAGTTCAAGGGCAAATGACTAAATATTGTCGTATATGCATTTTGTAGTTTTTAGTAATACGTGAAATCATTTTTGCTTGTTGTGTCTTTTTTGATTTCTTTTAATTTTTAAGTTATGGTTTTTTATTATGGTTAACATTCTCTGCCACGTTGAGCGGATAGCGAAAGGCAAAAATTATATATGAGAGAAATGAATTAATAATATAAGAGTTAACAAATTGGTATATTTTTGTTTTTTATTTTTGAAACCTCAGAGTTTTGCTGTCGTGGTGTTGGTTGTGAGGCTGATTCTGGCATCGTTGGGGACAAGTTCTTTGAGGCTCCCATGCAGCATTTAATTTTCCGGCCTATTAGAATGACTATTATCAATAATGACAGAAGTAGCGCCAACGAGCCGATATGTGGATGATGAAGCACTGGGTACTTTATTTCTCTTGGAAGATTCTTGATGTTTGATAGCTGTCTTTGGATGTTGGTGAGCTCATCTAATTTGGTGTCCATTTCGATGTTTGGTGCTAGTAGCCTCTTGACCTCGGGGGGTTTGCCAACTGCCGTAATATTGCCAAACATGGCATATGAAGTATGAAGAGGAGTAATACTCGTTTCATGCCTATGGATAGTTAGTAAATTTCCCTTGATGATACAGGTTGGTTTCATGGACATGAGGCCAGATTGTTTGACGGTAAAATGTATGGTTTCAGAGTCGCACACTGCAGTTAGCTCTAATGGATTTGGTGTTGCATAAAGCCAACGATTGATAGTGTTTAGTGCGATAAAAGAAACCTTGTTTTGTATGTTCCCGAAACTACATTGTGGGGATGTCCGGTTGTTAAACAGAGCAATTTCGCAGGAATAGCTGCTGGGGTCTCGAGTAACGCTGACTTGTAACGCAGTGCAAAGATATATGTCGCTCTTTGCTACAATGCATTTATTGAATTGAAGTGTATTTAGTGACAGATATTCATCTCGGTGGCTGCTCACAGCGAGATATTCAATATCGGTTTTTATAGCAATGTCCCTGTCGTGTATCTTGGTGGGTATAGGGATGACCTTGAAGAGCTCAAAATGTTCCTGGTTCACTAACGGTAGTTCAATCATGAAAATGACAATCTCCTGTGTTACTGTGCCCTTGCCGCTCATGATTTTGTATAATTCCAGCAAGTCAGTATCTTCAATTGGTAACGAGCGACCAATGGGAAGATGGCCTTTAATCTTAGCTATCTCTGTTCTTAACTGTTTTGGTGTGAGGAGAAGTGGACATATTTTACCGTGAATTGAGTGCGTGAGGGCAGCGACCAGCTCAGTCTCAGTTCTTTGTAACTCTGCCGCCAGTGTATTTAATTGAATCGCCAGGGACATTAGATTTTGGGTTTGTCGCAAATTTGAGTTCTCGTCTCTAACTGTATTTAACTCATTATAGATGCTGGTTTTAAGCTCTGAGAAGTGCACCTTCATATCGTTCTCGCCTTGCTTGAGAATATTAATCGTCGAATTTATCACTGAAGTTTGGTTTTTGAGTAACAGGTGCAAATATTCCTCGTTTTGCTTCACATTGGCTATAGTTTGGGCCATTTGTTCTGCATAATCCGAATCTAGGACTCCAAATAGAGCATGAGCCATATTCCCCACAATATCTATTGCAGCTCTTCGGTTTCTGCATGGAGTTAAAAGGTCTGACTCTTGAATGAGATTGTCCCAGGTATGCTGAAGTTCGAGGTAGAGTATTTCACATGATTTAATAGCTATTGATTGTTTGCAGAACTTTGAAAATGCTGTTATTCCGGTTTCCAGAACCTTGTTCCTCTCCTAAATAGGTGTGAGATCGTAATATATGATGAATTTCCAGGTCGCAGTTACCAATTTTGACGACCCTATGCCTTCGAAATACAAACCTGGGTTGGAAGAAAACTCTGTGACATTGATCGGAGAAGCTAGTATTATCGGCAGTAGCAGGAGCGAAATACATATTGTACTGACGATTCCTTGCGAAGCATATGATACTACCTTCCGTTTGGGCTGTATAGAGTCGCCTTCTGATGAGTGTTGTCTCTTTTGCGATATTGGCTTGTCATATTCGGAGTGTTCTGTGTGAAAATCGTTGAACAGGGGCGCTAATCTATGAATTGGCCTTTTGAAAGTTCCCTTCGTTGTTTTGACGTCGCACCCCCTAATAAGTCCTTCATCTCCCTTGTAAATTCGGCTGATTCTTCCCAGTGGCCATTGTAGTACAGGAGTATTGTCTTCTTTGAGAATGACGAGCATGCCTTCAATGACGTTCGGCGAAGGAGACTTCCATTTTCCTCATTGTTGTAGCTCATGTAAATATTTTTGTGTCCATTCCTTCCAGAATTTGTGTTTAATCTCTGAAGTTATTTTCCACCTTGCATCTAATAGTAATTTTGGAGATTGGGCGTTAACATCCACTGCTGATGTTAATGACTCACCTACTAGAAAGTGGCCTGGTGTGAGAGCTTGAAGATCTTCGTAATTTGATGAGAGAGAAATTAAAGGTCGTGAGTTTAGGATGGCTTCTATTTCAACCACTATTGTTTCCAACTCCTCATATGTAAGTGATGCAGCGGCCACACTTCTCAGCAGAAGATGTTTGGCTGATTTAACTGCCGCTTCCCAAAGGTCACCGAAATGACGGGCTCTGGGTGGAATAAATTTAAAGGTAATTGATTGATTTCTGCATACTCGTGTAATTTTTTCTTGGGCTGATTGAGAATATATTGATTCTTTTAAATCAGCTATTTTGTTGTTTGCTCCCACGAAATTAGTAGCATTGTCGCAATATAATGTCTGACAATAGCCTCTTCTGCTGATGAATCTTCGTAATGCTCCGATAAAAGCTTCTGTGGACATATATGCTGTTGTGAAGCATTATCGAACATCCCTCCTACATATACTTTGCACTAATTCGTTGGCGCAGCAGTAATGTACGTTCTACTTAAATACTGTTTGCGTTAACGAATGGTGCAATACTGTTCTATTATTTAGGTCATTAGAAAATAGCTTAATTGCAATATATTATTTTATAGTTAATTTTAAGAAAGTATAAATAGCTAGTTCTAAGTTAGTTAAGTGACAGTTGTAGTAAACCAAGCTCTAATAAAGAACCTGCGAATCCCACGGGACCCTCCAGGTAAAAAGATATAACTATTGCCTTTTAAACTACACTACAACATTTGGCGCAGCCGGTATTCGCAGAGTATTGTTTGTTTAATATCTTTCAACAGAGAATAAGTACATATTCTGATATTGGAAAGCTATTTTAGCTCAATTCAATTCAATAGGTGATTGGTATTTGTTGAAGGAATTCGTTGTTTCGTGTGTCAGTATTATTAACTCCTCAAGGTTTTAATTAGCTATTTTAGCTGCCTTCAGTTGTATAAATTTTATGGGCAAACTTTACAACGAACAAATTGCTCTTGGTATACAAATGGAACCAGTATACATGGTAAGTATTGGTGTAAAAAAAAAAGTGTAAAAGCTACGAATGACCGTCCTTGCTAGAGTCATTATACAGCAAAATGAAATTTTTTTTAGTGTGGGTATTTAAAGTAGAGTAATAGGAATATATATATATGGTATAGTTTTTTTTATTAGTTAGGAAGAAATTTATATATGGAGGATTTAAAATTAGAATTGAAAAAAACGCAGGTGGAAACTAGAGGAATTTAATTAAGTATATCAATAATAAAAAGGAGTATATAGAGTTAGTAAAACATAAGGTGCGAAGCCAGGGAAATATAAGTGAGTTCGAAAAGATTGATATTTTATTAGAAGAGTTACAAGTGTTACAGGAACATCAGAAAAATTCAGTTATATCTAAAGAAATAGAAGAATACGTACAAGTGAACAGGATCTTGAAGCAGCAGAACGAAAGCTTGAAGAAAACCATAGAAGAAGCCGAACAACAAATTCAAGATAGCGAGCAAGAAAACCTAGCGTTTAAAAAGCTCGCGCAACACGTTAACACGAGGTTGACTTCACAACAGCTGCAGAAATTCGTTGAGAACAGGAAAGTTGTTGGGGAAAAAACTCAGCAAATTGAGACGCTAAAATTTAAAATACAAGAGTTGCAGGGGGGAACTACGAAAACACTTTTAGTCAACAATTCTTCAAATACAACCAATATGAGAACTTTTACGGAACTTTTGAAAAATATATCTCATGTCGTGCCGAGGGAGGGACCCGAACTTACAACTGAGACAAATAAATTTATTGAAGGTTGTATGATAGCAAAGGATAAACTAGGGGAACCGGATAATGTTGTTGACATGATCAAATGCATAAAAACTAGGCTCTTTGGAAATGGTTACTCGTATTTCCACAATAAGGAATTCACTACAATAGAATCACTGTGCATGGCTATTAAAGAGTAATTTATAAAAACTAAGACGCTAACGGAAATACAAGCATTGATCTTTAACAATAAGCAAAGTTCAACAGAGCGTGCATATGAATTTGGAGAAAGATTGGAAGGACTACTTAGAAATTCAACAGAGCTTATTGCGACACAATGGCAAGATTTTTCTCATCAAAAATCTATGACCGACCATTGCAATCAATCAGCGGTAAGAAGCTACATAAGGGGTTTACGAGATCCCAAGTTAGTGGCAAAGTTCATCGGGCATGAAAATTACAAGTTGGCTGATCTACTAAAAATTACAAAGAATGCTCAAAATCTCTTAGGCACTAATACGAGATATCCAAATGTTATGACAGTGCAAGCCGAGGAACCCTTATTTGAGTACGACAACTGTCTTGGAACCAACACACATAACACCAGCCAATGCCCAATGATAATGTACATCTTACCTCTATGAGTTCTTCAAGGTACTGCAGTTTCTGCAATAAACCTGGACATATGTTGAATGAATGTTATACTCAAGCCAGACGACAAGAACGTGCAGAATACAACTTTAGAAGAAACCCACAACCACATCATCCCAGAATCAATACTCAAAATTATGCAAGGCAAGAAACTCAAAATATAAGGCAAAATCAAATTAACAACAACGAGCAGCAACGTTGTTATAGATGCGGTCGACAGGGACACATTTCCTACAATTGCCCCGAAAACAGAGACAACAATGGTAGCAACAAGAATAGAAATAGAAATGAAACTGGCAATAGAAACAGGTACACAAACGGCAGACAGGATTCGGGAAACGGGTATCGGCCCAGTCACAACTAATTGACTAGAATGCCAAAACCCGCAGAAAAAGAATATATGAAAAACATACTGATGAAAAAACATGTAGGAAAACACAACCGGTAGGCGATAAAGCTGAAAAACATGAGAATTTCAGCATAATAAATTTAGACATAAACAGCATAAATGTGACAGAGAAGGAAGATAATCAGCATCCGGAGATTAAAATGAATATCAAGGAAAAAGCAGTAAGTACAACCAAAAGATCGCGTCGGAAGAAAAAGGCTCATACGAAAATGATAAGTGGTGCAGGGTACATAAATGCAGCATACAATAACATCAGTAGAAAAATTTTAAGAAAATCAGTATAATTTATAATGTTTATTTAAGCAAAAGTTCAATTATTTTTTAATTTTTATATAAAAATTATGTTTTTATTCCAATATTTCGCCACTTCTTTGTGTAGCTTCTTCAGGGATATATAAAATTGTGTAATTTGATATAAAAAGTTTTTCCTTTTTTCAATTTAACACATACAATCAAAAATTATTTGAAACAAAATTTTTTCAAATTTACAAGTACAAACGAAATATTTTTTGTCAAAACGAAAAAATGAACAATTTTTTAATCATAGAAGCAAACAAAAATATGATTATATCCTAAAAATTTTTATTTTAGTTTTTATGTAATAAATATCTATACGTATGAGCAACATTAGCTGTATCTGCCTTAAAATTAATTCTTTTATCTATTGGAACATTAATAATATGTAACATCTCTAACATATATCTACGTTTATAATTATTCTCTGTATTTAAAATTGAGACATTATTAAAATCTGGAAAATGATTCAAATTTACACAATGAGATACTAATGCTGTTTTTTGTGAGGAAATATTATTTCTATATTTTTGATCTGTTTTATGGCCAGCTAATCTAGTTTTAAATTTATTTTTCGTTGTACCTACATATACTTTATCACAATTTTCACTCCTATTTCCACTACAAGGAATTTGATATACTATATTTGATCTCTCTAAGAGTTGTATTTTATCTTTTGTTTTGCTAAATAATTTACCTACAGTTTCATACATTCTATGTGCCATTCTATATTTCTTATTATCATAGATTTTAGATTTTTCTAATCTTTCAGACATCCTTGGTACATATGTTAAAGATTTATAGATTTTTGTTTCAGAAGAAACATCTACATTTCTTCTGTTATATCTATATTGTCGTATTAATTTGCAAATTAAGTAATTAGGGAAACTATTATTAACTAATATATTTTTAATAATCTTTATATTTTTACTATGAAACTCAATATCACTTACTGATAATATTCTATCTATAAGATTTTTAGCTGTATTTATAATCATTCTCCTAGGATGTTTTGAAAAATAGTTAATTATTCGACAATTAATTAATTACTTACTTACTTTCCTAAAAATTAACTCTAGGTTCTAATTAAAAATTTAGAATATTGTCTAATATGTAACTGTAAATTCTAAAATTTTTGAACAAAATTCGTAAATATAATTCAAAAATTCTGAAAAACAATTGGAAATAATGTGGTTTTCATAAATCAATCATAAACATTTCATTTTGACATTTTTATTAAATCGTTATTTATTTCGCAATTAGAGTTTTTCATTTTCAAATAATCTTTAGAATAAAGAATTCCTTCTTTTAAAGTTTTATTTTCTAAGGAACATCGGATTTTCGTGCACACCTACAACAAGGCAATTGAATTGTTATTTTACTATTAAGCTTGACATTCGAAAGAACTTGTTTTGGTATTTACGTGTGTATGTATGTACATACAGACGTAAAGAAAAAAGAAGAATGATATAATAATAGATGTACCACACTATTATTAAAAAATCGGCATTTTTTAGGGGTAAAATCGGCAAATCGGCATATTGAAAATTTTGAAGTAAAAAATCGTCAAAATGCTGATAAATCGGCATATCTGGCAGCCCTGGTTACATATTATTAATGTTCCAATAGATAAGAGAATTAATTTTAAGGCATATACAGCTAATGTTGCTCATACGTATAGATATTTATTACATAAAAACTAAAATAAAAATTTTTAGGATATAATCATATTTTTGTTTGCTTACATATGTTTAAAAAATTGTTCATTTTTTCGTTTTGACAAAAAATATTTTGTTTGTATTTGTAAATTGAAAAAATTTTGTTTCAAATAATTTTTGATTGTATGTGTTAAATTGAAAAAAGGAAAAACTTTTTATATCAAATTACACAATTTTATATATCCCTGAAGAAGCTACACAAAGAAGTGGCGAAATATTGGAATAAAAACATAATTTTTATATAAAAATTAAAAAATAATTGACCTTTTGCTTAAATAAACATTATAAATTAATAAAAAATAAGGTCGAAGAATTTTATAAAAAAAAAAGAAAATCAGTATATTATATGCTAGTAATGAAAAATACGATATAAACGATGCATATATAAGTTTCCCCTGCAAAGAAGCAAAAGAGGAGAAACTATTATTATTGGTGGACTCAGGAGCAGACACCACACTAGCAAAATATGAAGCTTTGGCAGCAACAACAGAAATCAAAAAAAATGAGCGGAAGACGTTGTCAGGAGCATTTGGGGGAAGCATAAGTACCAAAGGAACTGTAATGGTGAACCATAAATACGAAGACAGATTACGTTTGAAAATGCACGTAGTACCGAAGGGTACCATATTGCCCGCAGATGGTTTATTGGGCAGAGATATGATGTGGAATAAGTCGATTACCGATACAATTACCAAAGACATAAAACTTTTTGAGAACCAGAAAGAAATAGCTTCCTTACCACTAGTTTCGGAAAATCCCCAGTTATATATAGCAGATAATGTTTTTGAGAAAGAACGATCTCAGGGAATTGTGGCAGTAGCAGTTAAAAATGCTAGCGGAGACATAATAGTAAACAAAGAAGAAATTCCACCAGGCGTATTTGTGGGTGAAACTCTAATGTCGATCAGAGAGGGAACAGCATTCGTTCGAATTCTGAACACCAACGACTTTGCAGTGAATATAAAGGAAAAAGTAATTTTGAGTTGGGACAACCCTTTAAGCTTCCGGATAGCGCCGACAGCAGCGATAAATACAATAGATTCCGCGCACAACAGAGATAGAACCCGATTGCTATTAGACACGGTTCGTCTGAAGCCAGATCTGAACTCGGAAGAGAGAGTGTCAATCGAAACCATTTTAAGATCATACGACGATGTATTTCACCTACCCGGGGACAATCTTACATTCACGAATGTACTTAAGCATAAAATACCAACTGACCCTACTCAGCCCCCAATCAATACTAAACAGTATAGGTTACCTGAGGCCCACCGAAATGAAATTAATAGACAAGTAGGCCAAATGATCGAAGATGGAATTATCTCCCCTAGTATTTCCCCTTGGAACTCTCCAATACTCCTAGTACCCAAAAAGGCAGGTAAGGACGGAGAGAAAAAATGGCGTTTGGTAGTGGATTTCAGGAAATTGAATGAAGCTACAATAAAACAGGTTTTCCCAATACCAAGAATTGATGAGATCCTAGACCAACTTGGCTACAGCCGATACTTCTCTACCCTAGACCTGGCAAGCGGGCACCACCAAGTTCTGATGAGCCCTAATGATAAGCAAAAAACCGCGTTCAACACCAACATGGGACATTTCGAGTTCAATCGTATGCCTTTCGGATTGACAGGGGCACCAGCCACGTTTCAGAAGATAATGAATTCAATATTAACGGGTCTACAGGGAATCGACTGTTTCGTATATCTGGACGATATAGTAATCTACGGGAGAAATCTAGAGGATCATCAGTTAAGACTTAAAAGAGTACTGGACGTTTTAAGTAAACACAACCTTAAGCTGCACTCTGAAATATGTAATTTCCTGCAAAGAGAGGTAGTTTATCTAGGACATCAATGTTCGGAAAACGGAGTATTACTGGACCCCCATAAGACAAAAGCAGTAAAAGATATACCGCCTCCCAAAAATGTCAAGGAGCTACAATCATTTTTGGGGCTTATCAACTATTATAGAAAGTTTATACCAAGGTCATCTGAAATTGCATTGCCATTGAACAAACTATTAAGGAAGAACGCAAAATTTGAATGGACAAAGGAGTGCCAACAAGCAATGGAGAAATTAAAGCTGCAGTAACAAGTCCTCCACTGTTGCGGTATCCTGATTTCACAAAACCATTTATTCTGACTAGGGATGCTAGCAATGAGGCATTAGGAGCCATACTTTCTCAAGGAGAGCCAGGTTGTGATTTACCCATATACTTCGCAAGCAGAGTGCTAAGTGATACGGAGAAACGATACTCTACCATAGAGAAGGAGTTCCTTGCCATCATGTGGGCATCTACGATTTTTAGGCCCTATTTGCTTGGTAGACAGTAGTTAATAACTGTATGTGCGAGAACAATTAAAATACTCAAATTTCAGCAATTAAATTTTAAAATTTTTAAATTTTAATTGCCAAATTTGTGTTAATGGGTTTTTTTGTAATTTGATACTTTAATGTGTGTGTGTGTATTTTCCCACGGTTAAATAGGGATGTTCACATTGTTTAATTTTTTATGATGTTGGGGTAGGCGTGGGAATTTTTGTCTGTCCATATGAGACCTTGGGAGTTTGTGTCTGTCCGTATGAGACCGTGGGAATTTCTGTCCGTCCATATGTGGGGGGTAGTTTGGTGGAGGGGTGCTGTAGTAACCAAAATGAGTTTGTATAAGTGAGCGTGAGACCGTGAGAATTTTTGTCTGTCCATATGAGAGCTTGGGAGTTTGTGTCTGTCCATATGTGATCTTGGGAATACATGTCCGTCGGTATGTGAGCGTGGGAATTTCTGTCTGTCCATATGTGAGCGTAGGAATTCTGTCTCTACATGGGTGCTATGGCCTAATAGAAAATAATAAATTTTTAGTATCTGACACAAAATTTTTTAGGAAGTACAATATCTCAAAAGTGTTGTATAAATGGATGGCCCTAATGTTTGTGGTTCGTTTCTTCTTGCTGGAGTGAGATTTCTTCTTTTATTTTTTAGCTTGTTTTTAATTGTGGTGTGTGTTTACTTAAGATATTTTTAATTTTGGTGTGTGTTTACTTAAGATATTTTGTCCAGCAATTCAGTTATTTCTTTTTTGTGTGCAATGCTTGAGTGTGGGGGAATAATTTGATTATTCTGATCTTGAAGACGTTGTGAAAAAAATTACTATTGCATAAATATTGAATTTGATATTTTGTTTATTTTATACATGACGATCATCGATGGATTTTATTTGGGGATCTGGATGGTGGTGCGATTTCTGTATTTTGTAGAATATTAATATGTGTGTGTTTTTGTGTTCTGAGTGGCGATTGGAATGTCTGCCTGTCAGACAGGGGGTGTGTGTGTGACGATTGGTGAGTCTGTGTGACAGTCCGCTTTTTTGTTGCTTTCCTGGATTTAGCGCAAGTGGGTCAGTATGAAATGAAATAAATTTGTAGATATTTATGTACGCATATACATACAAACAAATAATAAGCGTTTATTCGTTGTGCCCAAATATTCCCTTGACCATTTGAATGAATGAACCATTGTGTTTATTTGTTTGTGTGTTCTCTGAAATAAATATGTATATAGGTGTTTATTTGAAATAAAAGACATTTATTTTAATTTTTATAAGCATTTATTTAAAAGTTTGTTAACATTTTCATTTTTAAGTAAAATTGCATTCCTTAAGGCACAAACACCATAGTCGTGATAGCTACAATAGAAATATGTTGAATGGTTAGTTTCCATTTGTTTAAAATTAATGCAGCCAATGTCTTCAATGTTATAAACTGTTTGATGAATCATTTTTTCTAGCCATTTTTTCTTCTCTCCCCCCTTAACATATATATGTGAATTTCTTATATTGGATCTTAAAAACTTGCAAACGCTTTGAAATGAGACTGATCCATCATTCCAGTTAATATGATGATAGTTTTTTGTTAACCAAACTGCTTCTCTCTGTTTTTTGACCGATAAACATGCGAAATCAAAAGGAGGTTTTATGATGAAATTGAGGCATTCGTTGTTGCTGAAAACTACAGCTAGTTCTTTTGCGATGAAGTCATTTGAATTATTTTTGAAACCTTGCAAGTCTACAAAAACAATATCACCATCCATGTTATTTAATTTATAAGACCTTCCGGACTTGACCTTTTATTGGTATGTATTCTATTACGCGGTCATGAATAAGAACGCAGTAAGCTGATGTCGTTGCTGGAATATTTGTTGATGTTTCAAATTCAATTTTTATGTCAATCGGTCCGGTATTGACTGATTCGTTCTGATAGCTTACATCTACTACAATAATTGGAGCGTCGTCTTTAAACTCCTGGGCAGTTAATAATGGTTGAGGCTCATTCATATAGTAGCTTTGTTGAAATCTTACATACATATCATATAGAATTGCATACCGTTCATTTTTAAATTTTATGTTAAGATCATCATATGGGTAAGAGGTTGAATTTAAATGTACTTTTAAATTAGTGAGGTCACAGTGAACAAATTTGTTACCTCGTTGAAATGCGACCAATACAAAACGTGGTCGCTCTTTACTTGCAGCTAATTTAACATTCCAAATATGACTTGTTCCTGTATTCAATTGTGGATTCATATGACAATCCCAGCTACGAAATGCCATCGGTATAGAAGCACCATTGTTAATAATTTTAATCATATTCAACTTGCTCTGATCAGATAATTGTACGTGTGGAATTCTCCAGGAGATGAGTGAAATTGTAAGTTTCGATTTTTCAGTAGAAACGCTCGAGTGTACAAGAGCTTCATCATTTTTATTGCGCAAGAGTATCAATTCATGCTTTCCATTAAGTATAACTTTGTTGTAGTCTTCAGCAAATCCCAAAAGCATTTTTAGTGGTACATAAAAATTAAAAAATCCATTCTTAAGATTCAAATCATCAGTTTTATGCCATCCACCATTTTGCATTACAACGCTTTGAGTTGGTGATAGAGATACCAAATTTTTTATTGTGGTTGTTGTTCCTAAATACCTTGTATGATCGATTTCAATACCATTAAGCTCATAGCGGATTTCATCAAATAGATGTGCAACAAAGTTGTTTTTCAATTTAAACTTTTCTGAAAATTTTCCAGTTTTTTCATCTACAACGAAACCTTCCACATATATATAGCTCTCACTAGGTAACACGTACAAATCTTGATTTTGTATTGAGATTCGAATCTCATCATTATTATTGTACGATTGTAGATATGGTATGTAGGTATGATAGTCCTTTTTATTATATTTTCGTCAGACAATGGCTTATCCAATACGTTTATTATTGAGCTCATTTTGTTTTCAGTTTGAAATTCAAAGACTTGAGAAAACTTTTGTTTGTTGTTGTAAGTGACCTTTGACGAGCAGATCTTTTCAATTGTGGTTTAGGTTGTAATATCTGTGGATGAGACGTGGCTGCCGTATTTTGTGATATACTTGTATTGTATATTATCATTACTTAGTTGGTCTTAAATGTATTCGTATTGTAATTTCCTCTCCTCTGAAATTAATTAAATCACCGTTCTGATCAACCACGCGCAGTGATAGAGAACTTATCTCTTTGGTGTTTACAGGTAAATAGATGAGATTCCGTGGAATCTCATCTATTTTATAGCCTGCAGGTACATTAATCGGAAACTCATGAAGTGTGTGTGATTTTGAATTGTTCATATATGTGTTAGTAGCGATACTACTTTCAATTCGCAAGAGATTTACTTTAAAAATATTAACTGGAAGATCTGAGTAATGATCTTCGGTCGGTGTTAGGATTTTACTATTGAATCCTAAAAGATTCCCAATTGTATTTTCTTTATTAAAATATATCGGGTCTTTAGAACTATTTATTTTAACTTGCATCGTATTGTTGTTAGCTTCTATAAAAATATGCTCTCCAGGACTGAGTCGTTTGTATTGCTCTTCTATGTAGTCAACTATATCTTTCAATTCATAAGATCCAATTGGTATTTCAATTACATATTCCCCTATATGAAACATATTGTTATATGAGTCTACATTTGGAATACTGTTGTATGAATGAAAATCAGTTAGCGCACACTCATATGAGTCGTTTAAGTCAATGGGAGGAAAATAATTAGCATATAGCGCTGATGAGTTAGAGCTCAGAGTAAGTGTTATTGACATTATAACAGCCTGTTCACAAATAAATAAAGTTTAATACACACCATGGTTTATAAGAATAATTTGCATATATATTTCATAATCTTATTTTAAAATTAACATTAGTTATTAAAAATATTGATGTTATTGTCGTTGTTATCATTGCGGATGACGATTTATTTCGTTTTCGATCTATAGTATTTCATCTTTGCTTATCCAGGAATTGTGTTGATTAGAAAATCCCAACCATTTAACTAATGCTTTGCCCCCTTTCAGTCGAATCACCTTTTCAACTAGATATGTATTTGGAAATCTAGTTCTTGACAGTTCTTCCGTATAGAAGCCACCTTTAATAGGATTTCCAAGATAATCTTCTAATATGTATGTTGTAGGATATGTATTCTGAACTCTTTGGATTGTGAAAATTTCTGTTGTCCAATTCGGAGTATAGCCTTTCTCAAAAATATGTTTATATTTGCTAATACGTACATGGTCTCCTGCATTAAATTTTGACATTTTGTACATCTTTAAATGACTGTATACTGTATTTAGAAGTTGTTTTTCATTTTTTGAGTTGACTTTAATCGGTGGCATTTTAATGGTGCGATGAACTTTTCTATTGTATGCATTAAGTAAATCTTTGTATATATCAAGCCAGTTGTAGGAACCATTAAAACTAAACTCTTTCCACATCATTCCTTTTAATGTTCTATTGAATCGTTCTACTATTGATGCTTTCATGATGCTATACGTTGAGTAGTGTTTGATGTTGTATTTATCCATCAATTGATTAAAGTGTTTGTTGAAGAATTCTTTACCATCATCTGTTTGTAAGTTTTTTGGCACACGCCCCAACTGAAAAATAGTCTCCATTGCCTGCGTTGTGTCAACAGCTGTTTTTCTTCTCAGAGGTACTGCCCAAGCATTTTTGGAGAATGTGTCAATTACAGTTAGCAAAAATCTATAATTTTTATTGTATGTAGAATAGTTCCCCATTTCAACTAAATCCGCTTGCCAAAGATCGTCTATTCCTTTCATAACAACTCTACGACGTCCAAACATTTTTCGAGCTTGCTTATGGAGCTCGTTCACTAAATTTCTTTTTGTATCCATGTCTAAGCTTTAAGAAGTCTTTGGGGTGTGTTGTGATCTATCTGATGCGCTTTCACCAATTGACACAAACATGTAATTTTCAAATCTATACATTTTCTCATTTAATCTTTCAATTTCTTCTTCGAAGGATGCTCTGATCTTGGAAATGCTTTCTTGCAATTTTTTATTCTCTTCCAACTGTAATATTATTTCATGTTGTTGCATTTCGATTTGATTTTTTAGAGTATTGTGCATTTTGTTGTTATCTTCTTTAAATTCTTTTATAATTTTGTGTTCTACTTCTTCCATTTGAGTTTGCAAAAACAATTTATTGATAGCATCGTTTTCCTCCAAAGCTTTTGCAACATTTTTGATTCTTTTGTTTTGGACATCAATGTTGTTGTTCGCATCCAAAAATAAGCCCAACAATTTAGGTGCATTTTTCAATGAAATTATACTGCTAGTGTCGTTTAGATAATGTCCGAATTTATCAACAGACATAATTTATATTTAAAATGTGTATCCGTTTATATAGTTTATACTATTATATTAGCTTCACGTAGTTCTTCAATAATTGAAACAATCTCGTTGTTGTGATTAGTATGACCTGCAGACTGTGATGCAAGCAGTAGTCTAAGTCGATCTACCAACTCGTTTGGATCATCCCAGTATATATAGTTTGATTTATGAGGATTTACCTGCATCAATCCCTTACCTAAATAATTAGCCTTTGTTAATTCCGATGAGCTCTTATGATTTTTCTCTTTAAAAAGTTTTCCAATAATATTTTTGTACTTGTACCCTCTAGTCCCCTTGATTTGACCATCGGACTTATAATCTCTTCTGTGTGCATTGGTAGTAAGTAATATTTTTTTATAGATTTCAAGCTCAAATTTATCATAGCTTTTTGGTGTTTTATGAAACATCAAAGAAAACAGTCCTGGGGTGAGAGCCCATATTTGACCACCAACTTGTATTTTATCTTGATTTAACTCGATGTTGCTACTACCAAATTTCCATTCGTTATTATAATCTCTATGTGGACCATAGTTAGTATCTAGTTCATTTCTCGATTGCAATAGTGATAAGTCAGGATAACTCTCGTCATGATTAGAATGTTGTGAATAAAAGTCATCTTCATCAAAATCGCTGTTACTTTTACTATTAGACTGTTTAAACATTGATTCTTCAATTAGTTTCTTAGGGGTACTTGCTTCCAACTTCATTGTTGAGTTCTGAGGATGAAAACTGACACTGTCCTCATATTCAGTTTTCTTATCATTCTTTTCTTTTTTATTCGGTATATCAATATATTTAGAGCTATTTATAAATTCTTTTAAAGGTTCTGTTATGGGCTTGAATGTATCACTTAATTGCTGATGTGTATCTATTTCACCATTTTTTATACTACGAAGCTTTTTCTTTAATATATTTCTTGTTGTCACCAAGTCTTTTAGAATTTTTTCATTCATTTTAGCTTTTCAGCTATCAGATCAGCTTATCAAGTATCAGATCAGGTTATCAGATCAGGTATCAGATCAGGTATCAGATCAGTTTATCAGGTATCAGATCAGCTTATCAGGTGTCAGATCAGGTTATCAGATCAGGTATCAGATCAGTTTATCAGGTATCAGATCAGCTTATCAGGTGTCAGATCAGGTTATCAGATCAGGTATCAGATCAGTTTATCAGGTATCAGATCAGCTTATCAGGTGTCAGATCAGGTTATCAGATCACGTATTAGATGAGTTTATCAGGTTATCAGTTTATCAGATGAGGTTATCAGATCAGGTATCAGATCAGGTATCAGATCAGTTTATCAGGTATCAGATCAGCTTATCAGGTGTCAGATCAGGTTATCAGATCAGGTATCAGATCAGTTTATCAGGTATCAGATCAGCTTATCAGGTGTCAGATCAGGTTATCAGATCAGGTATCAGATCAGTTTATCAGGTATCAGATCAGCTTATCAGGTGTCAGATCAGGTTATCAGATCACGTATTAGATGAGTTTATCAGGTTATCAGATCAGTTTATCAGATGAGGTTATCAGATCAGCTTGTTAGGTATCTGATCAGATTATTATGTATCAGATCAAGTTTTTGCTTAGATGACCAGTTATAACAATCACATGTATAAAGTTTAAAGCCAGATTATGTACTAAGCGATACCCTTGATGAACAGTAATTTATATTACGATGAAGTAATCAAATGATTTTCTATAGCGACCATTGTTTAGTTCATTATCTTTACTTATCATCAAAAATCCATATTTATCCTTCCAACATTCTTGACATATATACTGAAACTTTTCAAATTTCATATCGCTGGCAACATGATCATCGTATACATGTCTCATATTTTTCGCATCTTGTTTAAACATTATAATTAAATTGGCATTATCTCTTATTAAATGTTTTGGAATTCTTGTGTAGGTTTGACACAAGTAAAATGAATCTACATTCTTATGACGCCCCATACAAAAATATGCACGTATATTGTTTTGGTTTTCACATGCAACATCATCGAAAATCATAATTGAATTGCTTTTAGCTTCACTAGGAGGAACAACGGACTCATTGTCTGCGAATGTGTAGTATCCCATTCCTTTAATTGGCGAAATTAAATTCTTTAGGTATTCATATTTAGGTTGATACAGAGATTTTGAGTACAAATAGATATTTTCAAACTTGAGACCATTAGGACTTTCTAGCAAACTGATCATTACATTAGTTTTTCCACAATTGGAGGGACCAACTATTAATGCTCGAATAGAATTTGGTAGCAAGGAACTATGTCTTATTTTTGTACTGTCATTTGAAAATACATCCACATTACGAACTAAAATATTTTTGTGTTGTTTTACTAAGCGCATTTCAATAACTACTTGTAAAATTCACAAAACAATATCTTTTATTCTAGAATAAAATAATATGGTTACGTTTTATAAAAAAACATTCAGTCATAAGAAAACTATCGTTGGAGAAGGTTTACTAAATAAAACAATAAATTCTCTACCTTTTGAATTACATCTTCCTGGATATCAGTACTGTGGACCTGGCACAAGATTACAAAAGCGTTTAGATAGAGGAGATAAAGGAATTAATTTATTGGATGCTGCTTGCAAAAATCACGATATAGCTTACTCCAAAAACAAAGAATTAAACAGTAGACACCAAGCTGATAAAATTCTTGAAAATAAAGCTTGGGAAAGAGTTCTTTCAAACAATAGCAGTCTTGAAGAAAAAACTTTTGCATATATGGTGTCCAATGCAATGAAAGCAAAAACTAAATTTGGTATGGGTATGGAGAAGAAGAGCAGAAATAGGCAAAGACTATCGTTACGAACTCATTTAAATGATAAAAAGCTGTTCAATAGTTCAATTAGAGCAGCAACAAAAACATTACGGGAAGAAAAACCACAAGACATTAACTCGGCCATTAAAATCGCTCGTAAAGTTATCAACAGATCACTTAAGGGGAAAAAGGCACGCGTTGTAATACCACGCATAATCAATGTTCCAAAAATTGGTGGATTTTTACCGCTAATTCCAATTCTAACTGCTCTAGGTGCACTTGGTAGTCTAACAACTGGAGGTGCCGCTATAGCTAAGGCTGTAAATGCAACAAAGGACGCAAAAAAACAACTTGAGGAAGCCACCAGACACAATAAGGCAATGGAGTCTATTGCTGTGGGAGAAGGACTGTACCTTAAACCATATAAAAAGGGTTATGGACTTGTTTCTAAAGATCATTCAAAAAACTATTAGAAATGCTACCCAACAGACCATTATCAGAATTTGATCTAAGAAAATTTTCAAGAAATATTCCACACTTTAGAGGAGTTTATATGTTGGATTCTCTACCAAAACGGCCAAGGACAGTAGAATGTGGAATAATTAATTTAGATTTATCAGCAGGACCAGGTACTCATTGGGTAGCATACTATAGAAACAAGGATGAAAAACAATATTTCGACAGCTTTGGAAATTTACAACCTCCTTTAGAATTAATAAAATATCTAGGTAGAAATATTGAATACAACTACAATCAATATCAAAACTTTAATACATTTAATTGTGGTCATTTATGTTTAAAATTTCTTTATGAAGCAACTAAAGAGTTGAAATAAAACATAAGCATATATTTGTATATTTTAAAAAATTCTTTCGTTGTTTTATTGTATTAGTTACAAAATATATGTACATAACATTTTTATTTTTTTATTTTTACTGCCAAACAGGGTACTGGGAGTTTGGTATCAAAAACTCGTGCATCTCGCTATCTAAGATCAGGTTTCGCTCTCCTTTTCTTTGTAGTCGATATTTATCATTCGAAAGATCTTCTAATTCTACATTGGTTAATGCATTATATCGGTTCGGGAGAAACATTATATGGTTTTCCAGCTCAAGTTGAATTGTTTCTCCGTACTTTGTTGTTACCCGCTTTGCACGTAGGATGTTGTATTTGATTGAATCATCTAGATCCTTTATATGTATTAAGGTTTTTGTATTGCACGAATTAAATTTTTTCACCAGATCCATTGCGGTAGAAATTTTTCACAACTTATAGCTTTGAACTTTTATTGCAAACTAATCTCGATTTTAGCTTTCTAGACTGTAAGAAGCCTAACAGAAAATCGTTATACAATGATTTTTTTGTTTTATTTTGACAAAAGACGAAGTGAGGAGAAATGAAATCTATATAAGTATTTAAAACTAAGTAGTTGAAAAAAGATAGAGAGATGATACAAATATGTATACATTTTTTTGAGTCGTTCACACAAAATTTTAAATTATTTTTCGGATTAAAAACGATCAGGCTTCGTTTTTTAAATTTCATAACATGCACCTTCGTACTGGTTCGTTGAAATGATCAATTATAGTTGCAAAGTAACAGTAAAACGGAACGCAAGTAAATTTTGCTAATAAAAAGATTAAATTTAAAATAAAAAACATGAGTCAAATAAGAGACAAGATTGTGCAATTCCTAATCAACTTTGAAGGATGTCAACTACATGAACACCGGGATATGATGAAATATTTCCTAGACATGTTGGATCAAAACGAAGAAATGGGTATAATGGAAGATGAAGACAAGGACGATGGCCATTTCAAATCCTGTCCTTGGAGCCATCCGGATTGTGTGGAGGGACCAGACACCTGCCGGTGTTCGGTATATTATTTAAGAAAAATGGCAATTAGCCATTTAATTAATTCATATTATGCATTATTTCATTAAAAGTAAATAATCAGAATAAAACAAAATCTTTAATGTTTTTTAATATATAATATATTTGTAAAATTCTGGTTTTTTCTCACTCTCTCTTAACAATAAAACAATTTTTAACTTAAAAATAAAACATGTTTTCTTTTATTACTAGATTTAACTACTTACACATAGAAATTATTAGCTAAAAAATTAGTTGCAGTTATTCCATTGCTTCTTCCTTTTCTAATCTTGAAATTTCCCACAATAGCATATCAAGTTCGTAATCGGGATTGGTTTCTTCGATTCGAAAATGATACCATGCATACGTACTTTTATCATCACTTCTTATTTTTCTTTTATCATCTGCATAATTTAATACTACTTTATTTATTTGATTTGAGTAAATTTGATGAATTTTTGATTTAAATGTTAGCATATCATCATACACAGTCGACTTATGGAATAAGCAATTTCTATATGAAGCTATACTATAATTATTAAGAATGCAGTTCTTTACTCCTTTCGATTTTTTAATATCACTTTGATATTGCACACTAAAAGAGTACATTTTTGATCGCAATCCTACAAATTCCTTCATTACCTTTCCACAATTCTCATCCTTCATCATACCCAACACCTTTTTGTTTACCAGAGGAAATCCATATACATTGTCTTTTGGGTAATCTGAAGTATCAAACTTATGGTCGACGTCAGTTTTTATGTCAGCATAGAAATCTTCAGTTTGTACTGTGTAAATGAAAGAGTATGTGTCCATATAGTTTAATGATAGGTTTGTCTTGAATTTGGGTTGCATGTACCCATAATGGAAATCATACATTTTCCATTTGGAAAGCTCTAATACACAAAATCCTAAATATATGGGTTTATTGTAATAGGTTTTCACTCTTTTCATTTCAATCGCTACCATATCCTCAGAAAATATTGACAAACTATGAAAATTAGGTTTACATATCCAATCTTGAGCTCCTAAATGATTACAGTTTGTCCTATTCCAGTTAGTAACTATTCGTACATCTTTTCTCTTTTCCACATTCTCCATAGTTTTACCATATACTGCATTATTTAACAATTTAAAGAAATTTTTTTCAAAAACATTTTTTGCAGTAGCCCTATGTTAGGTATTCAAGTCTATATAACTTTTCAACCAGGTTGATTGCTTATAGGTGAGAATTCGATGTACTTTCTTTAGAACTAGACCATACTGCAAACATTGTTTAAGAGCTCTATAATGTATGACATATGTTTGTTTTGTAGAAAAATCTGCTAGTAATTTAATGTGCTTTGTTTGCAAAATTTTTTTATTTTCTGGACAGAAAGGAAGGTCATTGTGAGAGTCATGCAAATGAGAAGGATAGTCTAAAGTAACTTCATAGACATATCCATCGCTTGAACTATCCTCTATGGTTGTCGGATCTAGATTTAGCTCTTCAGTTGACATCCATTTGAATCCACCATAAGGTAGATACTCAGACATTGCCCAACCGTAAAGGTTATTTGCGTCTAAGTACACAATAAATTCTGAGGGCTTCTCTCTATCATAATCAGCTAAATATTTATTGTTAGCTTTTGAATAACGATTACTACATTGTACAAGCCCACCACGTATTCCTTTCTTGAAGAAATTGTACATATCTATATCCGTCAAAAGCTCTAATTCTATATTTGTATGCTTCAACATAGCATCCCACGATAGTCCTGGTGCAGTGTAATACTGACATGGATCTAAGTGGTAGATGTTCTTGCAAACCTTTCTAAAACTTTCAAATATATCTGCAAGTAAGAGCACATCCGTTTTTAAATATACTTCCATGTAATCTTGTAAGGTTTTGCAGCTGAAAGCATTCCAAACTTCTTTTGCATGATCATAGTCTTCAATCGAGCACTCCTTATTATTGAGCTGGTTGAAGAAATCTTCCCTTGCTGGAAGTTCACCAACATTCAATTTTTCAAAAGAATTTAGAAAATCATAGGGAAAAACGCCTTTTCTTCTCACAAGATCAAACTCTGTTTTGGTTTTGAATTGTTTTTTAATAATGTTAAAGTCTTGCTCTGAAAGATTATTGGCTAAAGATTCTAAACTATCTGACATAAAACGAATTGTATCTAAAAATCTAATTTCAAGGTTGTAGTTGTCGGTCATTTTTGAAAATGAAGACAGTGATATATATAATTCTTTGTTGAGCGGAAGGACTTTTATATTGTCAGATTTTTTACCCAACTCTTTAACAAAAAGGTGCGAGTCATAGGAAGAATAATTGTGGAAATAAACTGGTATAAATTTAGGAACTTGAAATTTTAAATTGCAAATCTTATGAGCTGCGCCTCTAAATTTACCACTTATGTGACAGTGATCTCGCACTCTATCATTGCCTAGATGTTTGTGACAAATATGACAATTTATTGCATTTTGTAAATTAAAAATTTCGAAAGGAGATAAAGCATCCATTTTCCTCTTGTTTGCTAGATATTCATTATAAATATCTTCACAATCTTCAATCAAATTTTCTACAAACTTTTCTGCTGCATCCCTACCCGTATATAATTTAAATTTATCTAAACTATCATTATGCTTACATTTAATATAATAACTATAAGCACATGGTATGTGCTTCTTAATATAATTACTTTTATCACTTACTCTAATACTAACCTCCTGCAGTATGCATTCAAAGTCTGCATACACAACAAATGGTACATCCATTTGTCGTTGTTGGTCTTTAAACTGCAACACCGCTTTTTCCTCAGAGGGTAGCTCCGCAACAATTTTCCCACATTCTTCTTTATGTTGTTCTAACGTCCTCTCATTGTGGGTATATTGGAGGCAGCTGTTACAAAACAGAAGTTTTCTGCAGTGCTTGGTAGTCTGGGATTTTAAAAGTCTGTGGAAAGAAAAAAGTTATAAGAATACATATTAATATATTTACGTAAATAAATGTATATTTCTTTACTTACTTTGATATATTTGTTATAAGAATATAATGCTGATATCCTCCAGCATTTTCTAATAATAACAAATTTATATGTGTTGATTTTTCATTTTTGGTGTTATAGAATGGTCCAACAATTTCATTCCTTTCATCGTTGTATCCGAACACATTGACGCTGATATTAGGATTACTTTCTTCAAATACCCTAATACTCTTTAATGCCAACGGAAACTTTAAATTTTTAAAATCAAGCTCATTTCCGTTTTGCATGTATATGATGTCAGCGCTGATGTCTGCAATGTTGTATGAGCTGCAACGTTGTGGTGTTTTAATAACAGAGGTATCCAGTGCAGATATTATAGCCCATTTAAAGCAGTAAATGTCCTTGTTTTCAACATTTATGCAGGCAGCTCTACTTTTTAATTTCTCCGGCGTACTTATCCAGTTCGATCCTCTCACCAAAGATGACTTATTTATGGCGATTTCGAGGCGAACAATTCTAATTAATGTCCATCCTGAATCCCGTTCTTGGAATTCAGACATTTTGTTGTGGATTTCTTGAAATTGCTTTGCCATAACTTCCTCAACATCATCTCCAATGCATAGAAGATCCATCTTTGCCCGGTGGGAAATAGTACACAATTCCATTTCATCGCTTGCAATTTTAATATACTCTCCAATTAGAGTAATATTAAATTTAATGATGTTGTGCACGGCAAGACTATTTTCAAGTCTTTCTTTGATTATAGTTTTATTATCCACAATCACATCTTCAAATAGAATACAATCCTTATTTATTAGAACTCCAAATGTTGTAATATTATTCTTAAAAGCACTATTTATTATATAATATTTGCGTTCATTTGGAGCTTGAGAGAGTAGATCATCCGCAGAATTTGAGATATCCATTTCTACTTCATCATTTTGAGTATTTGCTTGATCATGTGGAATAACTTGACTTATATCCATGTCTTGAGGAGAATTCTCTACGGGCAAATAGCTTGGGTAATTATTATTGGGTCTATTATTTTGCTGCAACTGTATAGGTACACTATATTCAATGGGATATGGAATTTCCATAGGTGCTGTGAATTGGTTGGTTGACACTGGATACGGATACGCTGGAGCCTGCACTGGATACTGATATTGCACTGGATACTGATTCTGCACTGGATACTGATACTGCACTGGATACTGATACTGCACGGGATACTGATTCTGCACTGGATACTGATACTGCACGGGATACTGATTCTGCACTGGATACTGATATTGCACGGGATACTGATATAGCAAATTGTTGTAGACCATTGGGTTATAGGGTTGTATGGAATGATATACATCTTGGGGTTGTACGGACTGCTGCACATCTTGGGGTTGTACGGACTGCTGCACATCTTGGGGTTGAACATGACTTTTGCAATTATTTAAGTAGCACTTTTGGTATCTGAATTGCTTATTACAGATATTACAACGGAAAACAGAAGAACTCATTTTTTTTTTTTATTTTTTTTTTTTAATATTTATTTATTGAAAAAACCTTGATATATATATATATATATATATATATATATATATATATGTTGAAACAACTTATAAATGCATTTATATACTGTTTTTAGTTTGTAATATAAAAAAAGTTCTTTTTTTTAAAACACAAGGAGTTTAGAAATATTCACGACTTATTGGTTTTATATACAAAAATGTACTGACTTCAATCTTAAAAAATTTGACTTACAGTAATTCGTGAAAATGTTTAGTATGGTCTAGTACGCTACATTTCAAAAAGTAGTTTTCAGTATTTGCATAGTTAGTAACTTGTAGCTACAAAAATCGTTGGTTGCAAAATTTTAAAAAAGTAGTTTTAGAAGTACAGCGGGTATATGAGATACAGCTTATGCATGCCTCTACAATACAAAATGTTTAAGGGAATGAAACTGCTACGTAGACAATATTTATGTAAACAAACATTTTGTTAAGTTACAGAGTACAGAGACATGCTTGTGCATGCAGATACGTTACAAAGTTTTGAACGGAATGTGATATATACAGAGTACAGGGGCATGCTTATGCATGCCTCTACAATACAAAATGTTTAAGGGAATGAAACTGCTACGTAGACAATATTTATGTAAACAAACATTTTGATAAGTGATATGTATAGAGTACAGAGACATGCTTGTGCATGCAGATACGTTACAAAGTTTTGAACGGAATGTGATATATACAGAGTACAGGGACATGCTTATGCATGCCTCTACGATACAAAATGTTTAAGGGAATGAATCTGCTACGTAGACAATATTTATGTAAACAAAAATTTTGATAAGTGATATGTACAGAGTACAGAGACATGCTTGTGCATGCAGATACGTTACAAAGTTTTGAACGGAATGTTATGTATACAGAGTACAGAGACATGATTATGCATGCAGATACGGTACAAAATGTTTAAGGGAATGAAACTGCTACGTAGACAATATAAATGTAAACAAAGTTTTTATAAGTGATATACACAGAACACGGAGGCATGCTCGAGCATGCAGATAGGCTACAAAGTTTTATAGTGTAGTAAGGCAGATAGATACCTTACTACATATTGTATAGAAAGTAACTGCCACGTAAGCAAATTTATGTGAACGAAGAGAGTGTCTATGCTACAAAAATTTTGTAGCTAAAGAAAAAAGAGAACTTTTCAGCGAATCTACTTGTTAACTTATAATGCTATCATTATTTCATTTCAACAATGCCCTCCATTTGGAAGACACCTCTATATAAAAGGGTCATGCGTCAGATTCGAAAAGACTGGGCTAAAGCAGTTATGATGCGGGAATTCGAAAGACACCTGGAAGGGGACGAAGAGTTATTTCTCTCGCTAAATATTCAGCACCGAACTGAAGAAGACGAAGAGTTCGAGACGCTATTGCAAGGTGATGAGGATGCATTACTTGCAATAAACTCTCAACAGCTTGAAGAAACGCATCGCCCACTTGTTGATATCATCAGTGTGGAAATCCTCCCACCAATCGATTTGCCAATATTTTTGGCAATGTATGAAAACTCGGACGATGCAATTTTGGATGAGGCAGCTCGTTCGGTGGAAAACTTACTTTAAAAGTGAAATATCTGAAAAATTTATAAATAAATGCATCTAAAAAATTAAAACAAAAAACTAATGGCTTTTTATTTTAATTGTAATCAAAATACTTATTTCAGCGGTTCGTACAATGGTTCATTGAAGCAAGCGGTCGAGCAAATATTTTTGTACAAGAAGCAAACACTTGTATGTACATATGTACATGCGTAAATGAAATAAATTTGTTGATATTTATGTACGCATGAATATGTACATCTTATCACATTGCATACTGACCCACTTGCGCTAAATCCAGGAAAGCAACAAAAAAGCGGACTGTCACACAGACTCACCAATCGTCACACACACACCCCCTGTCTGACAGGCAGACATTCCAATCGCCACTCAGAACACAAAAACACACACATATTAATATTCTACAAAATACAGAAATCGCACCACCATCCAGATCCCCAAATAAAATCCATCGATGATCGTCATGTATAAAATAAACAAAATATCAAATTCAATATTTATGCAATAGTAATTTTTTTCACAACGTCTTCAAGATCAGAATAATCAAATTATTCCCCCACACTCAAGCATTGCACACAAAAAAGAAATAACTGAATTGCTGGACAAAATATCTTAAGTAAACACACACCAAAATTAAAAATATCTTAAGTAAACACACACCACAATTAAAAACAAGCTAAAAAATAAAAGAAGAAATCTCACTCCAGCAAGAAGAAACGAACCACAAACATTAGGGCCATCCATTTATACAACACTTTTGAGATATTGTACTTCCTAAAAAATTTTGTGTCAGATACTAAAAATTTATTATTTTCTATTAGGCCATAGCACCCATGTAGAGACAGAATTCCTACGCTCACATATGGACAGACAGAAATTCCCACGCTCACATACCGACGGACATGTATTCCCAAGGTCACATATGGACAGACACAAACTCCCAAGCTCTCATATGGACAGACAAAAATTCTCACGGTCTCACGCTCACTTATACAAACTCATTTTGGTTACTACAGCACCCCTCCACCAAACTACCCCCCACATATGGACGGACAGAAATTCCCACGGTCTCATACGGACAGACACAAACTCCCAAGGTCTCATATGGACAGACAAAAATTCCCACGCCTACCCCAACATCATAAAAAATTAAACAACAACAATGTGAACATCCCTATTTAACCGTGGGAAAATACACACACACACATTAAAGTATCAAATTACAAAAAAACCCATTAACACAAATTTGGCAATTAAAATTTAAAAATTTTAAAATTTAATTGCTGAAATTTGAGTATTTTAATTGTTCTCGCACATACAGTTATTAACTACTGTAGACATTTTACCATTTTTACAGATCATAAGCCTCTGAAAGGAATAGCCAATTTGAAGGATCAAGAAGGCAGATTGAGTCGACTGAGACTCAAACTTTTAGAATATGACTTCGAGATACGGTATAAGCCGGGGAAAATCAACCAAAACGCTGACGCACTTAGTCGTCTCCCAGTGGAAAAAATGAGTGTAGGAGCAATTACCAGGGCAAAGGCACTAGAGGCAAACGCATATAAAAAGGGAAATAATGAAGAGATTATGGATGAAGTGAATAGGAGTGAAGACGTGGAACAAGAGGATACGGCAGTCTATTTGACAAATGTGGAAAATATTAACCAGGTAATAAAAACGTTTCATGATACACCTTTGGGTGGACACCAAGGGACATACAAAACTTACTCCCGCATCAGGAATCAATACGAATGGGCCGGTATGTACCAGCAAATCCAAACCTATGTAGCAACGTGCACTCTATGCCAGAAGAACAAATGCTCAAAAGTCGAAAAGATGCCATTAGTTATAGTGAGTGTTTGTGCTTCGTCCCGTCCGCACGCGTTTTCTTTTTGTAGTCCGCGCGTCTACTTGTTTTGTTATTTATAGTTACCAAATTATTTGTGTTTAATTGAAACAAAAAAAAAACAATATCAACATAAAACAATATCAACAAAAAACTTCATGCACATTAATAAAATAAAACAATTATAAAGAAAAACAATCATACAAACCATCAATACCAAATCAAAAAAAAAAATAGAATTAAAATTTAAAACAAGAAAACAAAAAAAAGAATCGATACAATTTAATAACAAATAAAACAACAAAAACACAATTGAAAGAAAATAAACGGCAGTTTTTTTTTGTGTTAATCAGTGACGGTCATCTGTGATAGTGATGGCACCGTGGAACAAAGTGACCAGCTCAGGGCTTTTATGTCCACTTCTGCGATTATGCCTCTCCCCCTCCCCTATCTAACAATAATTTTGTATTGTTGATTCCGGCTTGGAGGTTGCTGTTTGGCTGCCTGGTGGTGAAGGTATAGCACTGACCACCTGGTAGCCACTGAAAAGCAGTAATCACCATCGTTGGAATCAATATTAACAAAATAGACGACTATTTGGATTTCCCTTGACTTATTTCATGACAGGTAGATTCAGAATTGACTTCTGCAACATACGAGGCTTGAGAGCGAACTTCTTCTCAGTTTATGCTCACGTTTGTCTCTATCGGCCGGATGTTTTAGCCTTAAGTGAAACCCAGGTATCTGAGGATGCTGACCCACAGGATTTTTATGTGCCTGGGTATCAACTTCTGTCCCTTTTTAACTTCCATCGCGGTCTTGCATTATATATACGCAATGATGTTGTGTACCAAAGCCAGCAATCACTAGGCTTGTATGATCCAGAATTTAGCTGCCTTTGCATTTCGGATTCCTTTATAGAAGTCCAAACGCGGGAAGGGAACAAACTTTATCGGGCTTCGATTCCCTTTCCGATTCTATAGCAAAAATCCTCGAAAGTTGTCCGGACAGTGAAATTGTTATTGCTGGTGATTTCAATGTCCACAACTCATCGTGGCTTCGCCATTCGAGCCACACAACTTCAGAGGGCCAATATGTTGAGTTATTCGCCGCGCATAATCACCTAGCGCAACTAGTGAATGAACCAACACATATACCGTGTGTTGAAGGGCACCAACTAAATACGCTTGATTTGTTCCTAACTTCACACCATCAAAAGTATGAAGTGAACGTCAGTGCACCTCTCGGTAATTCGGATCATTGTATCATCTCCGCTTCTTTTTCGTTCTCGGCACTTCGAAACGTTTCACCCACAGCCACGAAACGTTTAAAATACGTATACGAAAAAGCTCGTTGGGCAGAGCTCAACGAATTCTATCGTACTTTCAATTGGAAACTATGTTTCTTAGATAAAAATATCGATGGAATGGCGGAAATGGTTGGAAATATAATTTTGCTGGGAATGAAATACTTCATCCCATCCAAAAAAATTTCGGTTAAGCCGAGACAAAAATCTTGGTTTAACCAATCTTGCAAAGAGGCAATCAGATCCAGAGAGGAAGCATTCAGTACTTGGCGGAATAACAAAAACGCAAATACTGATGCGCTGCGCAAACAAGCGAGGTCTTCGTGTGCCAGAGTGCTAAGGCGTGAAAAAGCTTTATACGAGCAGCGCCTTCGTGCTAAAGTTCTTACCGCCACGAGAGGTAGTAAAAGCTTCTGGTCATTCGTTAAAAGAGTAAAGGATAAAGCTAGTTCATCAATTCCAACTCTTTTAAGGGATGATCAAATATTCACTGAACCTGTTGATAAAGCTAACCTTTTGGCTGAGATGTTTGCAGGTAATTCTTGCTTGCCAGGTAGCAATCAGCAATTGCCCGTGGTGGAAAGAGTATCAGTTACTATGCCAAGAATATTCTTTCGACCACGTGCAGTTAAAAAGGTTTTAGCGAATCTCAACATAAACAAGTCTCCTGGGCCGGATGGCATTCCAGCACTGGTCTTGAAGCAGTGTTATTCGACGCTAGCGCGTCCATTGGCTAAGCTATTTAGTGCATCGTATCATGCCGGTAAATTTCCGATGTGTTGGAAGTTAGCCAATGTAACGCCGATCCCTAAGAAGGGAGAGGCGCAATACCCCGAAAATTACCGCCCAATTGCAGTCTGTTCGGCAATTTCCAAGGTCATGGAAAGTATGACCAACTTCCACCTGGTAAGGTATCTGGAGACCAACACCTTACTTAACGACCGGCAGTATGGTTTTCGCAGAGCTCGCTCTACAGGAGACCTGCTCGCTCTGTTAACAGAAAAATGGTGCAATTCGATTCACCTTTTCGGCGAGAGTAAGGTGGTGGCTCTAGATATCTCAAAAGCATTTGATAGAGTGTGGCATGATGCACTTCTGTCAAAACTGACTGCTTTTGGTGTCGGTGATGATTTCTCTCGCTTCATAGCGAGCTTCCTCAGAGATCGCACTATACGAGTTGTTATAGACGGGGTCTCATCAAACGAGTTCAAAGTAAATTCAGGGGTGCCGCAAGGCTCTGTTCTATCTCCTACTCTCTTCCTCATCTTTATAAATGACCTTCTATGTCAAACTTCAAACCCTATCTACTCTTTCGCGGATGATAGCAGCATTATCCATTCTTTCTCTTTCACCAGCCGGCCAAGCCTGGAGGAGATTGACGCCAGGAGACAAAGGATGAACGAGTCACTCACAAGTGATCTCGTGTCAATCTCCGAATGGGGCCTCGCGAACAGGGTTAACTTTAACCCTCATAAGACGCAGTGCTGCGTGCTTACGCATAGGCGGCTGGTTGAAGGTTCTGCGCCATCCGTGTTTATGGATGGTATAGGTATTGGGGAATCAGAAGCTCTTGATGTTCTTGGTATGAAAATACAGTGTGACGTTCGATGGACAGATCACATTTTTCATATTTCAAAAGAAGCTTTCAAGTGTCTCGGCTTTTTAAGACGGTGTAAGACATACTTCACCCCAACTGATCTCCTCAATATATATACCACCTACATCCGACCAAAGATGGAATACAACTCTCATGTATGGGCCGGAGCTTCAAAGTCTGTTTTGAAGTTGCTCGACCGCGTACAAGAGAGAGCGAAGAAGCTCATCGGTGACAGTAGGGTAGCCAACTCTATTGACTCACTGGAGCATCGACGCAACGTGGGGTGTGTTTCACTGTTCTACCGATACTACAACGGAATGTGTTCTGGTGAAATAAGGGAGCTTGTGCCGAATAACCGTTTATTTCTGCGAGCTACCCGCTCTTCACATAGGGCACATCCTTTTGTGGTTGAGTTGTCAGTGAATCGCACCACGCATTACAAAGAGAATTCGTTCTTTGGCCGAACGGTTCGTATGTGGAACAAATTTCCAGCAGAGGTCTTTCCTGTCAGTTTTAACTTGGGGAGGTTCAAATCGAACGTCCACAAACACTACTCCCTCTATCCTCCTTCCCATAACCAACTTTCCTAGTTCTGGCACAATGCATCGCATATGTAGGGGTCATCCCCTGAGTGCTGGTCCAAGAAAAAAAAAAAAAAAAACAAGCACATTAAATAGACCTTTTGAAAAATTTTTTTTGGACCTTGTAGGACCGTTGCCAGAATCCGCCAGAGGAAACAAGTATATTGTCACCTTCCAGGATGATTTTTCAAAATTTTTCGCGTGCGCCGCAGTAGCTGATGCAGAGGCCTCAACAATAGCTCGAGTTTTTTTTAATGAAATAATTTCGAGATACTTTATTCCCAAGGTGTTAGTAACGGATAACGGGTCTAACTTCACATCGAAATTGTTCAAAGAAACATGTAAGCTCCTGGGAATAAAGAAACTGCTAACCACTCCTTACCACCCACAGGCAAATGGTGCCTTGGAAAGAGCTCACCGACCTTTAGCCGAATTCTCGAGACATTTTGTCAATCTAGATGGTACCAACTGGGACGAATGGCTCAATCACGCAATGTATGTATACAACAACAGCAAACATACAACGACAAAGCAAACGCCGACAAGAGTTCTATTCGGGTTTGAGTTTGAGATACCGATGAGTTTGAAAACGCCCCCTGTATCCCTATACAACACGGAGGATTATAACAAGATTCTAAAATACACACACACGAAATTGTAAAAATAAATCAAGAGAAGGCAAAGTTAAGGGCAAAACAATATTATGACAAGAGTGCAAAATACAGAGCGTATGAAATAGGACAAAGGGTTTGGTTAAAGAACCAAGCCCGTAAAAATAAATTTTAACCTCTATGGTTAGGACCATATGAGATTCTAGATCTACCAACACCAGTAAACATAAAACTAAAAATAAAAAATAAAGCAAAGACATATAATAAAAATTTAGTAAGGCCACACAGAGACCGAGAAATAGGGAACAGTCAGTTTAATAAGACGTTCTGTAGAAGATAAACCAAAAATATAATAAATACGTTTACTCCATATATCGGAGTGCAATAACTTTTAATGTTTACCTAGTTTTCCATAAAGTGTTCGAATATGGGACACTATTTTGCAACTACAGCGAATTTATTTACGAATACTCCAATGAATAATGCTACTGAAAAAAAATGTTTACAGGCATAGTAAACAAGAAAAAAATATATAATAACAATTAATACATGATTCCGTCAATGTCTTTCTTGTGATAGGTCAGTTAATAAAAAGCAAATGAAGCAACAAATGCAATTAAGCGGAAAGAGATTCACAAGAGACAAAAACCATGTCAAGTATTTTTTTTTATATTAAAGTTGCAATAAAAAACATTTAAAATAAAAATTTGCATACATTTTATGCGTAAATTCAAAATATAAAAAAAAACATCTATTAATATATATATATCTTAAAACAAAACATTACTATTTCATTATTACTATGCAAAACCACACTATATACTTAAATGTATTTGTAGAAATTAAATAAAAAAAAAATCGATTGAATAACATAAAAATATCTTCAAACAAAACATGAATATTTTTGAAATTTGAATAAAAAAGACACAATAAATAAAAATATTAATAAAAACCTACACAGCATAAACTTTAGAAAACCAATATTAAAATAAAAAGTATACAAAATAGAAAAAAAGCAAATAAGAAAAAAAAACTAAAATTAATTAAAACGAAGAAAATGTACAAGGAGTAGAGGTCCTTCTTTATAAATAGACACGAAACTCAAAGATTTGATGCACTTTAATGATACGAAAAAAAATATTATCTCAACAAAAAAAACCCCAAAAGTAAAAGTTAAAAACAATTTTTTTTTTGATAAATTGAAAAACAAGTATTAGCAAAGGAGGTTACAGACGAAGGATAAGATAAGACGGAGTAAGAATAGGCATCACTAATGAGGAGATGGGGATGGAAAAACTGGTGTCCCCTGATGGAGATACATATGGGATGGGTCGAAATGGCGTCGAAGTTTCAGTATATTCTGCACGAGATCAACATCCAACAAATAGCAGACTCTGTAAACGAGGTTCATCGTAACTTGCCGACAGTTCTGCCCACTCTCTATCGGGAACTAATTTTGAAGGAAATAAAAGAGATTGAAAACGGTCTACACACACTATTGCCGGGCCGCGTAAAACGGGGATTGCTGAATATTGGAGGGAAGGTGATGAAGTGGCTGTATGGAACATTGGATGATGAGGACCGAGAGCAGATAAATCAGCATTTCAAGGTAGTTGACGCAAACGGTCACCAAATCATCGAACAGTCGAACCATCAGATATCGATAAACGACAGATTCAATTCCTCCATCAATAGAATGGTTGAGGCAATAAATGACAACAGAAGGACGCTGAACGACTTGACACAGATCAAGTTGCACTCAGAAAGTCAACATTACCGAGACGTCGCGATTTTCCAACTTTTCAAATTAGTTGATATGAAAAGTCTAGTGAAGATCATTCAAGAATCCGTGGCTTTGGCAAGGATGAAAATATTCAACCCCGCCCTACTGACAATTGAGGAAATTGAAGAGAATAAAATATATATTGAGACCATACAACAAATGCAAATGGGAGTGGCATTACGCAAGCACAACAAGCTAATGTTCGTAATCAAGTTGCCCATCGAAACAGTCAGCCTAAAGAGGTCATTGATAATACCCGTTCCAAACGACAGTCACCATCAAATTGATTCCCCCAGAGAGTACTTTGTAAAACTCGATAAAACAGTCTTCAGCTACACCGGAGAGAAAGATTTCTAGAGCCTAAAACCACCACAAAGCTGCATTTTCCGTGATAAGTGTAGTTTGATTTCGCACGAAGAAGAAACCGTGGAATTGGTAGAAGAGGGTACAATCGTGGTAATAAATGCTAACAGAACCTCAATGTCCACCAACTGTGATGACAGACGTGCCAATCTCACAGGCAACTACCTTTTCTCATTCCGCAACTGCAGTATAACAATAGGTGGGCAGGTTTACGTCAGCAAAATAGAAATTCCTCTTAGTGGGGAACAACAGGAATATCACAACAAAAATTAAATGGAGAAAATACAAGTAGCCCAGATAAGCAATATCGAAACCATCAAGGAGATTCAATTCCATCAAAACGTTACAAGTAGCATCGGATACTCCTTGACAGCAATTGTCGCGGTAGTGACAATAGTAGCGATATTAGTGTTATGCAGAAACCGGCGTCAACTAAAGGTCAAGATAAATAACGAGTTCCCAAATCGCAGCGAGAACTTGAACCAGATTGTGGAAAGCCATCTCCAAGAACAGAAAACTCCACCCCCACCACCAGCACTCCAGCGCAACAAATTTAAGAGTTAGTCAATAGGAAAAAAAAGTACACATAAACATATATCATAAAAATAGCTTTAAAAATTGTACATAGAATAAGAAACTTCTGTTAGAAAAACATCATTTTATAGATGTTTTTCTTCCATTAAGGGGGAGGGATGTTGTGAAGCATTATCGAACATCCCTCCTACATATACTTTGCACTAATTCGTTGGCGCAGCAGTAATGTACGTTCAACTTAAATACTGTTTCCGTTAACGAATGGTGCAATACTGTTCTATTATTTAGGTCATTAGAAAATAGCTTAATTGCAATATATTATTTTATAGTTAATTTTAAGAAAGTATAAATAGCTAGTTCTGAGTTAGTTAAGTGACAGTTGTAGTAAACCAAGCTCTAATAAAGAACCTGCGAATCCCACGGGACCCTTCAGGTAAAAAGATATAACTATTGCCTTTAAAAACTACACTACAACAAGGCCTTGTCTGGTCTTTTGCCCCCCATTTTGTGATGTATCCAAATCGGCCCGAAGTAATCAAGTCCTGTAGTGATGAATGGACGTCCTGGCGTCACTCTGTCAGCTGGTAGATTTCCCATCAATTGTTTAAAAAGCACTGGCCTTGCCTTGGTGCATCGTATGCATTTGTGGACGGTACTGCGTACGACTGATTTTCCGTTGGTGATCCAGAACTGCGCCCTGGATGCAGCCAACAATGCTTGTGGGCCGCAATGACGATTTTCGTCATGTAGCATTTGCATCAATAACCCTACCATAAAATGACTGTGTGGTAAAATTGCTGGATACTTCGCCTTGAATGGTAATGTTGATTGCTCCAGACGACCACCTACACGCATTATCTGGTATTCATCCAAGAATGGATTTAATGAGGCCAAAGGGCTGGATTTATGTACCGATGTTTTGTTTGATAATCGTTCTAGCTCTTCCCCAAATTCCGTGGCATGAATTTGATGATAACGTTCAGAGCTTCTTCCGTTTCATGTCCATCGAGCGCCTTGTTGGATGAACGACAAATTCTCGCAGTTTTGGAATTTGTGATGAATCTCAAGACATAGCCGATCGTGCGCTGATGAGTCTTGAAAGAGTTTCGATGGTTTATTCGACTTATAATGTCTTCGTACCTTTGATATCGTCAAAACATGCTTCGACATTTTGCGTTCTTCTTTGCAAGGTATATCAAAAACTTGTGGAGATGAGTTCGTCCACTCACTTTTTTGTCCTGATAAAAATAGTGGGCCATAAAAACAAATTGAATGTTGTGATATTGCGTCAGCTGGATTCTGTTTGGAGCTGACATGTCGCCATTGATTTGATTCGCTTAATTCTTGTATTTTGGCTATTCTGTTTGCCACAAAAGTGTGGAAGGATGCTACAGTCGAATTTATCCACGCAAGGACAATCTTTGAATCTGTTCAGAAAAAGTTTGCAGTATTTTGCAGGCGAAGATCTTTCTGTACTCTGTTTGTCAGTTCCACCCCTAGTACTGCGGCACATAATTCCAGCCGAGGCAGCGTCTGTTTTTTAATGGGTGCTACACGGGACTTGGAACATATTAATCTTGTTGATACAGTTTTGTCCTTGTATGTTGAACGAATGTATATTGCCGTTCCATAGGCTCGTTCCGAGGCATCAACAAACGTGTGAAGCTGCGTTGATAGTGGAATTTTCGTTTTTAGTACGAATCGATCGATCCTAATTTTGTTTAGTGCTTCTATGCTCGTTCGAAATTTATTCCATACGTTTTGAAGATCCAGGTGCAATTCGTCATCCCATGAAAGTGGTAATTGCCACAGCTCCTGCAAAAATATTTTGGCTCGTACGATTACCGGCCCGAAAATTCTTAATGGATCAAATATCTTGGCAAGTTCTGAACTAACTATTCGTTTTGTTACACCTTTTGAATAATTTGCCGTTGGTACTTGTGCTCGTCCACATAACTGGTCAGACCTTGGTAGCCATATTAGTCCAAGTGTTTTAATAGAGCAGTTTGAGCTTTCGTCTAAGTCCAAATTGATCTCCTGGTCTTCAGGTGCAATACCATTTAGCAGCTGGGGATGATTTGAACACCATTTCCGAAGTTTCTTTTAGGATTAAGTTGAGTTGCCGTTGTGATTCCAATGCTGCACTGATAGAGTCGGCTCCGCTTAGGCAATCGTCCACTTAAAAATCATCACGTAATATTGAGGCACCTAGTGGATATTTCGTGGTGTTTTGTGTTGCTAGGTGTTGAAGGCATTTGGTAGCTAGGTATGGAGCTGAGGAAGTGCCGTAGGTGACAGTTTTGAGGCGATAATATTTGATATCTTGATATTTGTTATATCTCCAAATTATGAGCTGGAACATTTGGTCTGCATAATTGACTTGAATTTGTCGATACATTTTTTCGATGTCTGCAGTGAAGACGAATTTCTGCATCCGAAATCTCAGCAGAACTGAACATAGCTCACTTTGTACGGTTGGTCCTGCATGAAGGATGTCGTTGAGTGAGAACCCGCTAGATGTTCTGGCTGATGCGTCAAACACTACTCGCAATTTCGTTGTTGAACTTTCCGGTTTCAGCACGCAATGATGAGGCATGACGTAATGTACATGGGGAATGTCGTCTTCCTGTATTTCTTCCATGTGCCCCAAGGATTCATATTCTTCCATAAATTTATTGTATTCTGCTCTAAGTTCTGGCTTAAGGTTCAACCGTTTTTCCAATGACAAAAATCGATTGAAAGCCATTGTTTCAGAGGTTCCGAGAATTGATGGATTTTCTGCAAATGGTAAGCGGACAACGAATCTCCCATCCTTGTTTCTTTGTAAGTTTTGCAATAAATGATCTTCACATCGTTTCTGAGCTAAATATAGCGTACGTTCTGAATTATTTGCCTCTTCAAGTTTCCAGAAATTTTCAATCAGCTCGTTTGTTGTTTGCTGTTCTGGGGTAAATACTGCACAATTAACCAAGTTGTTGTCGTTGTTCTCTTGTAGTTTACCTGTTACGACCCAACCCAAAGCTGTATTTTGTAGAATTGGTCAGTTCTTGTTGAGCCTTATTTGTTGTGGCCGCAGTAGTTGGTCATAAAATTCTGCTCCGCTCAGCATATCAATTTTATCCATTTGATTGAAACATGGGTCTGCTAAATTACTATTATCAGGAAGATTCCAATCTGATGTGTTGAACGATTTTGTAGGCTGAGGTGATAAAATGGTTGGGAGTACAAATGCTTCGATTCTAGTAGCATAATTGCCTGAGCATGCATGTAGCTCTACATTGATTCGTCGGGATGTGTTGTGAACCTTACGGCCTATTCCTTCAGTGCGCAAAGAAGAATCTGAAGAATCGAATGATAGATTGTTTAACACTCGATTTGTAACCAGATTGATCTGTGATCCAGAATCTAGAAGAGCACGGAATATGGCGGTGCGGCCATTGGTTCCAATCACCTTTACTCTTGCTGTGGCGAGTAATACATAGGTGTTGCCGCTGAGTTGCTTGTTTGTTGCAGCTACGATTGAGGAATTTTTATTTGAAGCAATGGCTGGATTTTGTGTCTTTTCGAAGCTTCCAGCAGAGGTTTTTGATGAATATTGTCTTGGTATTTCCATTTTTGCTTCATCTGTGAGATGTGTTGTCAAATAAAACATGTTTTCAACTTCGCTCATTGCTACATTGTGAATTAGTTGAGTATACAGGTCTTTGAAGGCTACCCATTGGAGATAACTGCCGTTGAATTTTGGAATCTGAATTTTTGGCAGGTGTGGTTCACCTCTCAATTCTGTTGATGTGTTGTGGAGCACTATCATTGGAAAGACTGTCATGTTGTTGTAGAGTACATTCAATGTTGTGCACTTCGGCTTGCGTTTTGTAGAAGTCATCCACCGTGTACCCATCTATTTGTTCTTTAGTGGTTAATTGCCATAACATGTCATTGTTTCTCGAGAGATCACCCATATATTAATCAATAAGAGTTAATTTTGCATGTGCTACCTCATGAATTTCTTCGGCCATGGCTTCGTCCATTGTTCATTTTAGTGCTATTGTTAGCGCCCGCTGATTACGAAGAACCTTACTCGTAATTTCGTCAAGTTGTGACTCTCCCTGTATGCAGCTGCTGGCACCTTCATTGGTTTGTTGATTACACTACTTCACAAAATTTCAACAAAGTCGTGACCAAATGAATCTGACACTTGATCTGTATGTAAAATTGCTCACTGAATCCGAATATGAAATCAAAATGGTCAAAAGTAGAACAGTTTGCGAGATGTTGCGTAATAACCGTTTTTTTGCGTTTTCTAAAAAGGTTATGTCACTATAGTGAACGTACCTTCAAAACAGCTTGGCGGATTTTGAAAGTCTTTTTTGCCGTTGAAAGACAATAAAATTATCAAAACAATCACGGGACGCTTGCAAAAATTGGTTAAGAATTTAGAGTTTTACAGTTGACCAAAGCTTGAACTTCACGAAAATTTTAATGATTTTTTGAAATTTTGCTGTTTTCAACTTCTTTTTTTTTAACCAAACAATAACTTTTTCTTTAGTTTCATCACTTAGGAGATTAATTTATTTCAATACAAATATTACCGGTCCAAAAAGAATCAGATCGGTGCAAAAATCACAGAGTTATAGAAGATTAATTAAATTATCCCATTTTTAGATTTTTATAAAATTAAAAAAATGCATGTAGGTATAAATTGCATTATTAATAATAAATATTAAAAATGACTTAGAACTGTTGAATTACTTTGCCTATTGTAATTATTTTCTGCCTCTCGCACAAGGAACCAACAATAGTCGCCCAGCATCACCTCATCATACACCCCTTGGTACCGAGGTTCCATTTCTTGTATTTGTTGGTGAAAACGCTCACCATGTTCGTCACTTTCATCGCCGAGGTTATTTGGGAAGCAATCTAAGTGCGAATGCAGAAGGTGTATTTTTAAAGACATATTAACTCCTTTTTAAGTAAGATATAAAAACTCCAAATCACTAACCCAGTCATTGAGTTCAGCTTGTGTGAGGGGCATTACTGTTTCCTTATTTTCATTTAAATCACTGTCGTCACTTGAATCATATGAATCGGAGTCATGCTTCCGCTTTGGACAAAGGGGATATTGAGCTTCAGGCATATGAGGAATTGGTTTTATAAAGGAGTTAACATCTGCATATTCAACAGACTTATGACGTCCATTTTGCTTTACATTGGCTAAGCAAAAATAACAGTCGATTTCGTGGTTTTTGGGTTCATGCCAAATGGCGGGAACATCAAATGGCATATACCGACTACAGTATAGTAAATTAGCTTAAGATTCTGAAGACAAATTTTTTAGGAACAAAATTAAAAAACGCATACTCACTCTGCACCCGACATCCACATAGTTAAACGAGTTTTGCATGAATTACACAAAGTATTCGGGGTCCAAGATTTCAATATGTTTTCCGTATTGACTTTGAAATACATCCGAAATGCTTTTTGCAATTGGTTTGAAAAATTTGACGGCTGTGCAAAACTGTACACTCCACAAGCATAGCAAAACTTGTTTGGATTGTTCTTGCAAATAAATGCCCGTTTTGCCTTACGCATTTCGTTCTTGTTAACAAATTTCACGCTTTCTTAATTTTTTTTTTCGCAAAATTAAAATTTTTTAATATTTCAAATGTTTGTTTTTCCTTTGGGCACTTGATTTAAAAATATCGAAAAGTGGCTAAATTCACTTAATCTTCTGTAGCTTTGTCACTTCTGCACCAATCTGGATCATGTTGGACGCAAAATATTCCCACTTAAATATACTAATACGCTATGTAAAAATACATACAAATTTTTAATTGTTCGGTTTAAAAAAGATTGATTGAAAAGGGCGAAATTGCTAAAAATTAACAAATTTTTCATGGAATCTGAAGTTTTTTCCACCATTACTCTGTCATTTCATGACCGATCTTAACAAACAACCAATGGTTATTTTAGTAATTTTATTGTCTTTCATCGGAAAGAAAGAAATGTCCGAACCGACGGAAATTTTTGAAAATATTTTATTTTAAGTGCCTTCATCTTTTTTAAAAACACAAAAAACGGTTATTTTGCAATATCTCGAAAACTGTTCTACTTTTGACCATTCTGACTTCATATTTGGATTCAGCGGACAATTTTACATATAGATTAGGTGTCAAATGCGTTTGGTCAAAAAACTGTTCTCTAGTGTTATTGATTGTTGTATTTGAGAATCTTTTGATTTCAGACTCAAATAGCTCTTTGTACTTTAGTGTGTCACCTGAAACGCGCAAGTATTGGTCCGTAAAATATTCGTGCTGCATTGAAAGATTTGATAGACACCTTAATTTGTTGTCAGTGCTCTCAAATTCAAGCCATACCGTGTCTAGCCGATTTAAACGTTCCAGGTAGTACTCCTCCGATTTTCTTGTTATTGGGTCCTTTTTATAGTTTCGGATTATGGCCTCTATTTTATCCGCCGTCTTTTGTTGCGCTGCTAGTAGGACGTCAAATGTTTCCATGGTCATTGATTTGTTTTGTTTATGAACCAAATGTTGATTGTTATATCTGTGGACTCGATGTTGTATATGTACTCGATGTCCTTGGTGTCACCAACTGTTGTGTGGTGTAATGTTATGTTGTTTTTATTCTTATGTGATCCTGTGCCAAGTTACAGGATCGTTGGATCACCAAATGTAGATTTTTGGTGGGTTACCGAACGCTGCATGTAGCGTTGTTTTTAGTATTAAAAGTCCCCGACCGCTGGTGAGGGGAAACTAATAATATTTAAAAACCGGTGTATTTTTTTTTTTTGTTTTGTTTAATCCTGTGCCAAGGTACAGGACAGTTGTGTCACCAAATATTGATTGGTGTATTTTTGTATGATCCTGTGCGAAGTTACAGGACCGTCGTGTCACCAAATATTGATTGGTGTATTTTTGTATGATCCTGTGCGAAGTTACAGAACCGTCGCACAGTGCTTTGTCCCCATATAGTGAATCGGCAAAATTAGAGAAGTTATCGTAGAAAAATGAAATTTGGTGTGCTGGTTCAAAATATGTTAATTAAGAAAAATTCGAAGTTTCGGAAAAATCGGTGCAAGGACATGACTACCTCCCATACATAATTTTTCTCAAAAACTAAATTGTAACTACATTAGTGATCAGAATGCACTGAAAACTTATAACAACTTATAAAACTATATTTTTGGGCTCTCTGAGAAATTTCGCTTCATTCGATACAAGGACATGACCATCTCCCATATATCCTTTTTCTCATAAACTAAATTTTTGCTACATTAGTGATCAGAATACGCTGAAAACTTATAACAACTTATAAAACTATATTTTTGGGCTCTCTGAAAAATTTCGCTTCATTCGATGCAAGGACATGACCATCTCCCATATATCCTTTTTCTCATAAACTAAATTTTTGCTACAAAAGTCGCCAAAATCAATTTTATGCAGTTTTTCTTAATAAATATTTGACACTAAATTTAATTTTATATAACACTTTTTTTAATATAATTTTTTAGAAAATAATCGTGTAGAAATTTAACAGAAAATCGCCAAAAGTAGAAATAAAGTCGCCAAAAATTATATATTGTAAATTTTTCTCATCCAAATTCAAAACGAATTAATTAAAATAACTAATATAACAAAAATCATAAAAATCAAGTTGGTTTCATTTTTTGCAGACGAGTTTTGGTAGGATTTATTTATTTTATCTACTCGTTCAACAAACTAATTTTCCTGAATTACAAAAATTTTTAATTTAAATTTTGTTAAAAAAATAGCCACAATATCGCCATTGAATTTATTTATCGCCAGAAAAATCGCCATGTCGCCAAACCAAAAATTTAGACGCCAAACAAGTTTAAAAATCTGACATCTGATTATTATTAGCACACACAACAACAAAGTGCAGTGTGTTCACGGAGTAAATGAGTTGAAACCAATGAATCGAAAAGCAAAAAGGAAAACATGAATCAGCTGTTTACAAACAAATGTTGATTACTTGATACTTTTTACTGGATGTCGTTAGTTTACTTTTTGTGATTTTTTTACTGAGAGTAAAATCATTCTTACTCTCCCAGTAAAAGTTACTGGATATTTTTTACTCGAAAAGTTCTCAAACAGAGCTACAGTCAATAAAATTGCACAGCTTGCAAAAATTGAATTGAACATTGAACGTCGCTGGAGCACTTTACTTGGAAAAAATTATATAATCAGTAGCTGACCCCGGTCCGCGTTGCTGGCCCTAAGCAAACATTAGTGTTGCATATGGCATTGGTGGTACAATATGAAAATTGGATTTTGCCCACGAATAATATAATAATATTAGAATAGAATTAGAATAATATTACGCCATCTGCCGGATGAACTTCAAACTACACAGAAACACTACTCACGCCCTATAGAGCATGTATATGAAGTTTGGTCAAAATCGGTTCAGTAGTTCTTGAGTTACGGTGCAAAAACACAAAAAAACTAAAAATTGCGCCATCTGTCGGACGAATCACTATTTCTGAAAGGGGCGTAGCATTTACCGGGGTAGAATGTATATAAAAACACACGCCGGTCTTTTACAAATATTTTGTGGGGTGGAAGGCGAAAATCTGTTGGGGCATTGAAGAGTTCACCCCTAACAAATAAACGTGTTTTTGATTTTTATATATATTAAGATATTTTTGGTCTTTGTAAAACTAAAAAATATAGATGTTTTAAAAAAATACAAAATTTCAAATTTCCGGTTAAAAATCTTAAATTTTTTTTTTACTGGTGGTTAGATTTGTTAACAAAGTATATAAATCAAAAATAAAAATTCGCCTACTTTTTATTTATATATTTTTTTAATTTTTTCAAAGTTTGCAAAACTTTAGGGTTTCCGTCAAAATAAAAAAAAAATTCTTTAAATTTTTGGTAAATTTTCGTCACTATTTAATAAAAATTATACACTACATCAAAATTTGATTAATTTTTTATAGTAATAAAACAAAAAAATTTTATAAACTTATTTTTTTTTAATTTTGGCAGTACCATAAACTTAGGTCTTTGCAACTTTTTTTGAAACTTAGGAAATATGTCTTAAAAAATTCATATAAGTTTTACATTTCCGGGTGAAAAATCTAAAACTTGTTTACATATTCTATTTAAGCCCTTTACAATGTACTAAAATCACAAATAAAAGATTACCTACTCTTAAAAAAAAAATTTTTCACTCTATCAAACTTTTGCATTTTGGGAATTCCAAAAAAAAAAAAATCGCAAAAGTTTTCGATTGCACAAATAACTTTTCTATATAAAATATTTACAAAAAATTATTTTTGTTTTTTTGTACCTATAGTTATAAACAAAACTGTTAAGTTTCAAAGCAGTATAATAAAAAATTAAATTTTAAGAATTTTTTTTGTAACACAGTAAAAACCGTTTTTCGGTTCAACAGTTTTACCTCAAATATTTTCTGACTTTAGCGCCCTCTACTGTTAACAAAAAGACGAGATGATAAATTCTATTTACGAATTTATTTAAGGTACTTTGTTAGCTTTACAAAAATGTATATTACTTAAATATTCTAAGCACTTTATTTTATTTTAATTTTGCCTATGGGACAAAGCACTGTGCGTCGGGGTCACCAAATGTTGAATTGTCAACGTCGAAATAAGTTCAACACCAAAGGTTTGCTCTGGAATTCAGATTTTTGTTTGTTTATAATTGGTTTAGCCCAGGTAGAAACACCTTGTGCTCATATAAAATATAATTGAGCCTTAGTAGAATCACTAAGAACCGTAAAGCAATGAAAAGAGTTAATCTTTGTTTGCCTTGATGTCTTTATTTTTGTCAGTCTTTTATACAATTTAATTGCTTATGTCTAACTTAAAATTAATTATAATAATATTCAAAGATCCAATTTCAGTAGTTATAAAAATGCCTTTAATTGCATTATTGCAGTATTGCCTAAAATATTCTAAAGGTGAATGACATTTAGTTTTATTATTGTAACATTAAACGATTCTAAAGGTAAATGAAGTTTTATATTTGTTATTATAACATTAAATGGTTTTAAAGGCAATGACTGCAATAACAAGTTCAAGGGCAAATATTGTTGTATATGCATTTTGTAGTTTTTAGTAATACGTGAAATCATTTTTGTTGTTGTGTCTTTTTTGATTTGTTTTAATTTTTAAGTTATGGTTTTTTATTATGGTTAACACAATGCGTACGTTATGATGTGGTATATTTTTAACTGTCTCAGATCATACAGTTTCACAAATTCGTATATCCCTAGAAATGTTAGAATACACTTGAGACCCTCAGAATATCGTTGCCCGAAACAAAAGAAACTCCGTGAAGTCAATGATGTATTGCACTTTTCACTGTATGAGAGTTTAAATGTTCATGGTTACCAATTTCATATCATAATACAAATTTTTGACAACTCTCGACCACCTCGTAGGATAATTTCCGAAAACAAAAGCCACTCTATGTTATTCCTCAGATCTCGAAATATCTCTATTCCAAATTTCGCTTTCACCGTGAAAAAGTAACATCCAAACAAAGTTACTTTCATATTTATTACATGGTAGTAAGGCTTAACTGCCACACTTTTCATGTGCCTAGCAAACAACAGGTCAGAGCCTACAATAATGGATGTGATCGGACGCAGTTCATAATCGCAAAATATTTTCTTATCACAGCATATTTCAATGCAATTGTCTCCTAAAGTAGTAAAATTATTTGTTTTTTGTTGCTAATTTTTCGACCTATTTTTTATATAATAATACAATAGTTTTCAAGCTTAAGGTCTTTATGATCTATATATATATACATATATATATATATATATATATATATATATATATATATACATATATATACATATATATATATATATATATATATATATATATATATATAAATATATATATATATATATATATATATACATATATATATATATATACATATATATATATATATATATATATATATATATATATATATAAATATATATATATATATATATATATATATATATATATGTATATATATAAATATATATATATATATATATATATATATGTATATATATATATATATATATATATATATATATATATAGATATAGATATATATATATATATATATATATATATATATTTATATATATATATATATATATATATATATATGTATATATATATATATATATATATATATATATATATATATATATATATATATGTATATATATACAAAGTATATCTATATCAAGTAGTCGCAAGAGTACAACAACATAAAATTACAAAAACCACCGTACATTTTGTTTGTGTAAATTTAATATCTTATGTCAGAAATTTTCTTTTATTTTATTTTGCTTTGTTCACAATTATTTCCAAAAATTTAAATACTTTTCGCATAGAACTTTTTTAAAACAAATTCTTTTTGTTACTTTTCTTAAACAATACACTTTTTCACAAAAATCTTTTCCACAACAATTCTTTTTTGCTACTTTTGTTAAATTTATAATGTTTTTCACAATTTTACAAAATTATTTTTTCAACGAATAAACAAATATGGCTCGCTACAAAAGTAAACAAATTTTGACATAGGTTCCTGTAAAAACTGAAAAAAATTTTAGTCAGCTGGGCTCTTGCATATACTTGATATAGATATACTTTGTATATATATATATATATATATATATATATATATATATATATATATTTATACATGTATATATATATATATATATATATATATATATATATATATATATATATATGTACAATAATCTACACAAATTGCGTTTATACCAAAAGTTTTAATGAATTTTGTTTGTATTGTTGTTTATGTTTTTTAGTATATAATTTAACTTTTTATGTTTAAGAGAAAATGAATTAAAAGACTGAATTGAAATATTGAAATTAAAGAAAGCTTCGTTTTATTTCATCTCTTGTATGAGCTTCCTCAGAACTTTGTATAAATTCGGTCTCGTCATACAATTCGGTATAATTTTGTATACCATCTACTACTTCATCTGGAAAGTGTAAATTATACTGAATACATATATTGTTAAGTGCAACGCAAACATTAACAATTTTTATTGCTTTTGCCGGTGTATAGTGCAACTGAGGAGCTCCAAGAAGGCATCGAAATCGATTTTTAAGAACTCCAATAGTTCTTTCGACTATATTTCGTACTTTTGCATGCTTTAGGTTATACGTGGCTTCCGCACTACCTGCAGCTGTGGACCTAAATGGAGTCATTAAAAAGGGCTCAAGTGGATAGCCTGCATCACCTAAGTAGGGAATTTGAGTAATTAATTGTTATTTTAAATATAAGTTGAATTCTTACCTAATAACCACGAATTACGATCACCAGCATTGTATTGTTCTCTTAAAATACGTTTGGCATGACTGACATTCCATATTAGAGAGTCATGAGAACAACCTCCATATTGGGCATCTAAAAACCTTATTCGCATTTTGTGATCGCAAATCTAAGTTGATAAAATATATATGTATAAATATAAAGAACAAGCAAAATATTTTTAAAAACTTACGATCATTGCATTTAAGCTGAAATATCCCTTACGATTTAAGTAGAGATGCTGGTTTTCTCTATTGGGAGTCAATATTTTTATGTGGGTGCCATCCACACACCCAACAACACCGGGAAAATCAGATTTCTGAAAAAAATTCAGTTTTGCCTCAGCTTTTTCTTCGTCTGTCATAAAAAATTGTATCCATTGTGGACAAATTTTCCTTTCCATAACATTCAGAATCTCAGAAATTATTTTAGAGACTACTGGCTGCGATAATCCTAAGTTAAAATCTTTAGCGACACTCAGCTGGTAGGATCCTTGCGCTAAGAACCTTAACGTTGCAGCCAATTTTATGGTGTTCGGAATATGTGTCGACCTGATTCCCACTTTTAAATGTGGGGTTATAGTATCCAGCACATACTTAAACGCATCTTTGTTTAGCCGAAAGAAACTTTCGAACCTTTCAAACAAATAACAAACTAACTACTAGCAAATAGAAAGAACACTTAATTCATTACTTACTTTTCATCAGGTAATTGAAATATGTTTGATTTCTGCCTTATTAATCTTCTTTGTAACACCAATTTTTTTTTCTTTTCCTCATCATTCTGCTCGGAATTACAAATAGGAACAAAAAACATTTTAGTTGTTTAAAGTTTTCAAGAAACGTTTTTAATAAAAACTGAAAACGAAACAAACCAGCTGTTCAAATTATTAGAGATGTGATTTAAAAAAACGATAAACCATCGACATCGTTACATTGCTGTTATGGAATATAAGTTTTGTATCGAATTGATGACGATATCGATAGAAATTGATATTGATATTAAATTGATGACGATGACGACGACGGTAAATGGAATAAAGGTGAATATGTCGAATAAACGACTTTAAAAACGATTTGATATCAATTTTAAAAAATAGTTTTAATTAGTAAAAAACCGACGATAGTTGGCTTTTTGGTTACTTCTATGTATAAAAAAATTTCTATTTCCCATTTCTGGGAGCGAAATTTTAATTTGTGTTTTCTTTTTTACCAATGCTAGTTACAAAAATCTTAAAATTAGCAACCATTTTTGTCACTTTCATGTTCTACAATATATTGCATGTACCAAAAAAACTTTCAATTTCCCAGCCCTGGAATTGAAATTTAATTTTTTTATTTTTTATAAATGCGACTCTTCATAAGGTAAAAAGTAGCTTTATTGAAGTAACATTTTAAAGTTTTAACTATTTTGGTTACTTTTAAGTATAAAAAGTTTCAATTTCCCACTCCTGGAAGCGAAATATTAACTTTTAAATTTTTTTTGTCAATGCAAATCTTCATGAAGTATAAAGTGATTTTATTTAAGAGAAACTCAAAATTTATAACAATTTTGGTTATTACATGTACTACAAAATATTGCATGAACCAAAAAGAAACTTTCATTTTCCCAACCCTGGAAGCGAAATTTAATTTAATTATTTTTAATCAGTGCAAGTCTTCTGGAGGTATAAAGTAGGTTTATTTAAGAAAAATTAAAATTTTCTAACCATATTGGCCACTTTCATGTACTAGAAAATATTGCACTTGTTCAACACTGTATTCCAAATTTTTATTTATTTTTTGGGCAATGTAAATCTTCATGACGTATAAGGAGGTTTTGTTAAAGAAAAACTTGAAGTTTTTACCAATTTTAGTTACTACATGTACTACAAAATACGAAATTGGCCGAAAAAAAATTTTATTTCCCATCCCTGCAAAAACAATTTTAATTTTTTTAGTTTTTAATAGACCATTGAAGCTTCCCAAAGCACGAAATAGGTTTAATTTACAAACATAAAAAAATAATTAATTTTTGGTATAAATTTTGCCTCGAGAAATAGGTGTAAGCTTCCAAGCTCTGGAACCATACCTCGGATCTTTCTGAATTTCTATATCACTTTATTTGAGTTAATTTCCAATCTAACGGTCTCTAGCTCTTCTGGGGCATTGGGAAAACGTTTTCACGTACAGACGGACGGACAGACGGACATCGCTCAATCGTCATCGCTATTCATAAAGACCCAGAATATATATACTTTATGAGGTCCCATGTGAATATCGAAAAAATTACACACGGAATGACAAACCTTTAACTTTTCACTTTTTTGTGAAGGGTATAAAAAGAAGTGTGAACTATTGGATGAATTAGTCACAGGCAAATCAGTGAGATGTGTTGCAGACAAATTTGGCGAAAAAAATCGACCGTGTTCAATATTAAAAAAAATAGTGCTTCGTTAAGAGAATTTATGTCTAACATATGTATATATGAATTTTAGTTTCATATACTACATATACATAAATGTAACATTTATTGAACTATATTCTCTTTTTAATAAATAAATATAAAATTGATTTAGTTTATATTCTTTGCATTATGTATGTATGCAGGTAAAAAAATTAACATCTGTAATCCGGACACTCCAGTAATACGGACATGCTCAGGATTTATGGTGTCCGGATTATCGAGATAGTACTGTACTTAATGCAAAAATAATGTACTTTTTACGGTTTTGTATTTAAAATACTTGACTAAGCTACTAATCACCCTTATCGTTTTTGGCGTAGTCGTATTTCGACTACGGGCGTATTTGTAGTCGAATTTAAAATTCAATGGTATCGTGTAAAATTTACGCCTAAGGTATTTTTGTAAATGAAGCATAATGTAAAAGATTGAGCATTTTAAAAGTATTATGATACAGAATATTATGAAAACTGTCAAAATAAACAAATAAAATCTGGGGAGAATATTTTATTCATTTAATTTTTTAAAATTTTTTATTAACTAAAATATTCAGTGTAGGTTTTTTTTTCATCCTCTGATGACGAGGATGAATGCAGTGCACAAGAAATGAACATCGCAAGAAAAAATTTGAGACAGCAAACAAACATATTCACCCTTCCCAGTAAAAAGTAAGTAAAAGATTTAAATTTTTTCATAAAGTGGAATTTATATAAACAAATATGTGCGTATTTTAGATTTATTGGATATTTCAGACTCATCAAGGATGCTTTTAGATATGTTTTAAAAAAAATTTCGCCAAAAATGAAAGAGCAAAAAAGGAAAACCGGCATATCAAAATTAATAAAACTTACGGTAACAATGAGACTACTCGCGGAAGGAAGCTACCAGAAAGGTGCTGGGAATGATTATGCCGTGAACATTTGTCAGTCAAAAGTAAGCGAATCTTTCCATGAGTGCATTGAGGCAATGTACGATGAACTTTGTTCAAGGTGGATCTCGTTTGAAATGGATGATTCAGAAAAAAATGAAATCAAGATGCATTTCTTTCGAAAAACAGGATTCCCTGGTGTAATTGGTTGCATTGACGGAACTCATGTTTCAATTATACCACCATCAGTCAATGAACGTTTTAAATACCTGAACAGAAAAGGATTTTTTAGCCTGAAGATCGTGTTGGTGAGTCTAAAATGTGTGTTATTCGAAAAATAGACTTTAATTATTCTTCAAAATTCCTTAGGTATGTGATCACAAACTTCGAATTAGTTATATTCAGACTCATTCTCCTGGATCGAGCCATGCTTCTCTCATTTGGAATGTTAATGACTTAAAACAATGACTTAAGAAAATGGAGAAAGAAATACCTGGTTGCTAGGTTATCCGTTGGAACCATATTAAATCACTCCATTTCGATCAGCACACGAGGGAACCCCTGAAAGCCATTTCAACCAAATACATTCCCGAACAAGAAATGCAGTTGAATGAGCCATAGGTGTTTTGAAAAACAGATTCCGATGTTTACTGGTAGCCAGGCAATTACATTATTGTCCGGAATTTGCCGGAAAAATTGCAGCCGTTTGCGCTGCTCTTCATAACATCTGTATACATTTTAATATAGACTGGCCCGAAACCCACATAACCAATGAAGTTTTAAGGCCAGATTGCATTGATGAAGATAATTTAAATGCAACAAATATTAGACTGAAAATTATGCAAGAACTTGTTTAGTTTCTAAAACTTTGTATTTTTTATTTATCAAAACTATAAATTAAACAAAAAACAAATAAAAATCCATTTTTTCAAAGTAAATAAATAATCTTTTTCTTCATATATTCAATATATTAAATTTTTAGAAAAACCTCATTTTACTCGTAACTCCTCTAGCTCCAAATTTTTTGCTTTTATTTCTAGTTCAGATTTTCGAATTTCTAAAAAAGCTTTTCTATGATCATCCTTCTTTTTCAGTTCTTTTTTATATAAGCTTAACTTTTCTTCTTTAATCTTGAACATTTTTCTGTTGTACCTTTCTATTTCAGAAAGTTTGTTTTTTAATTCCAAGCATAACTCTTTTTGAATCTCCACTTGCTGTTCTAAAAGAGTTACCTTTTCTTGCTTCTTAGTATTTTTTCTCTTATGTACGGACGCAGACGAAGTACATGGTTGGTAAATTTCTTCCAGGCTTTCATTTGATGTTTTATCTGGCAGAGGCTCTGGGGATACAACCCGTGGTCTTTTTATTCCAAAAGCATTTTTATGATCTATAATTGAATGCATGTCCAATAAATTAACTGCTGCCTCCTCAACTGGTGATAAAGTAAATTGCTTATAAGTGCCCCCACCTGTTGCATGGCTTTCAGCTTTGTTGTCTGTGAGTTTTTTTTTAATTTAAATTTAAAGTCTGCCCACACCTTCATCCATTCTTCACCTGAACGGAAGGGAGGTCCAATGCAATATAAGTGTTCGGATATGGTATTCCACTCTTCTTTAATGTTGATTTTTTGGCAGCCTTTGTGAAACCCTTTTGCAAAATATGGTTTTTCCTCCATTAATTCAACCAGCTTTGAGAATTGTGGGGCAGTTGTGAGCATTATTCTAAAATGTTTAAGAACACACTTTATTTCCCTCCATTTTAATTAATTTTCACTTTAGTAACGTTTGTGTCGTGATAAAAACTACAAACGTCTGTTTTTAGCAATTTTGACAGGCAAAAACGCCAAATACGATGCCGTTGTAAGTGTCGTATATATGTCGTTTTTTGCTAACAACGATACCATTTTTAAAAAACGCTGAGTTTTTGCAACGAAAACGCCAAACACGACAAGGGTGAATATCACGGAAATTCGATTAAAAAATGTTTAGCTTTACAGTCGACTCCGCTTATTGGAAATAACCAACACCAAATTGTTTTTCAGTTATCCGATTTTTTCTCTATAACGTAGTTCGGATTACTGAAATTTGTTAGAGTTAAGCGTACTGCTCAAAATCAGTAAAACAATATTTTTTATATCAAATCTGTCATTTTTTTTGCGTCAATATAACGTAAAAATTTTATTTAAAAAAAAAATTATTCATAGAATTATTCATTTTGTTGCTGAAATTTTTCACGAATTGCTCGAAAATGTCTAGCCACTTGCATTGACAATATAATAGAAATATACAATAAAGTTCGTAAGAGCGTAAAGGACAAATACATTTTTCCATTTAATTTTTTAACGGACAAAACATGCACAATATTTTCAGCCTAAAGTTATGCAATCGATTTCTAATAAATAAATTTGTTATTGTTTATTTTTTCACTAAAGCGAAGTAAGTTTCATACAAAACGTAGTTGTGGGCTAGCTATTGGTTTTCAGTAATACGATATTTTCAATAAAGCGATGTTTCGCTAAAGCGAAGTGAATAACACCAGCTACGTTTAAAACCAGTGCAGGGACTTACATCGCTTTCATTAATTAAATTTTTTTCAGTAAGGCGTGTTGCACTAAAGCGGATTCGACTGTATTTTAAAATTTAAATGATCCGCACAATAAACAAGTGAACTTGTGTACATTTCATATACATGTACATAAATGATTTTTTTATGTTTCTAATAGAACGATACAAAGTAGTGATGAACGCTTCATATGTACAAGTATGTGTGATACGACTCGAAATTGAACATCTTTTATGACATCATACATGATAGTTTTTATTCTCTTTTGACAACGCAGCAAAAGAGATTGTTGAATGAAAACAGTATCATATCGGCGAACGCATCGTTTGCTTAATTGTCCGTCTGGTAATCGAACATGATTTATTCAAGTGTTTATGCAAACAAGAGTTGACTTCAGGGATGGAAAAGGGCTATTTTGATTTTCTGCCAATTAACTAAATAAAATGTACTTTTCATACCATGACGGTACCATTTTTATATTTTTTATATTTCTATAAATAGAAATTCAAAAACTTCTCTACACAAGTATACAACAACAAAAATATTATATACATAAAAATCTAGGAATCAGTTGATTAAATTTTATTCAAAAAGTCATACAATTTAAGATAATAAATTTTCTGGTACTTTAAAATTGAGGCAACGAGACATTGATTGAAAACTTTTTCGGTAGTTGGAAATCAATTATTATTCCCTTTTTCAACGTGATTGTTTTTGAACAAATATTAAGCAGCCTAACGATGAAAAATGTTTCTTTTGCGAAAAATTATAGCAAATAATTGTAAGTCCGTTACTTAAATGAGCCATAATTTAGAAATATGAGACATAAGACACAATTTTGAAAGATTCGGGTCTAAAGAACCGTTTTCTCTCGAAAGAACAATCATTTTTAAAAAGAGACGACAAAATAAATATATAGAACAAGCAGAGGAGTAAGAAACGATCCAAAAATTTCATGAAGTGCTGACTGGAATACAGTATGTAATAAAAAGTTGACACAAAATCTTTGATTATGTAACCGTATAATTCACAGAAATATTTTATGTTTATTAACTGATTCACTGAGAAATTAACAAAAATGTTCAAGCATAAAACGTTTTTATGAACTAGGTGTAAGCTTTTGATTGAGATATTTAAATTGTACCAAATTAGTCGTGGTAGTAGCACAGTACCAACAAAGTCTAATTGTACCAAAAAAAGTAAAATTGTATGTATCATGTTTTCCATCCGTGGTTGACGTTGAATAAAATCAAAGCAGAGGAGTTAGACCCCTTTCACACACATCAGGTTTGACTCGTCAAGTTTTGATCTTTTAGGAGAGTTCGGTGAAGAGCGTGAAAAGGCTACTAGTCAGTTTTATATTTTCTTCTGTTTTATCATTCGTAATATATTAAATGAATGTTCTGCAATGAAGAAAAACTTACCATGACGTTTCGTGTGTGAACGTAAATGCAGGTTCGAAAGAAAAGTGAAGAAAAACTGATCAAGTATACCTGATGTGTGTGAAAGAGGACTTAGTTTAATACACAAGTTATTTTAATACACACCAAGCAAACACTTGTACATAGGTGTATGTACATAGGTGTATGCATGTATGTATATACATAATTTTGCTGTGGTTGTACATGAATACTCGTTCATACTAATTTTTGCTTTTTGTATTTTATTCATGATAAAAATACTTGTTGCTGAGCAGAACTTTTTTTTATTCATCATCAAAACAATATTTATTTTAAAAAATATTTTTTTAAATACCTATGTAATATGTATTTATTTTATTTATCAATGAGTTTAGAATAAACAGATAGCAGTACTGAGCTAGCCCAAGGGGGGAGAGGGGTCATGGGGGTCATGATCCGCGCTTGCCTTCGCCAAATTTTTTGTTTTTCTCGGCATAATATTTGACAGCATTTAGCCACGTTCCTCATCTTGTTATAATTGGCTCTGAAGGAAGCGAAATACCAGGAAATTTTTCATTAGAAATCTGTACTCGCGAAGGCGCTTTTAAAAAGATTTTTTTTCATGTGATATAAGAGAATTCAGTTCAATAAAATTACTTTGAATTTCTTCTGCTACTCGGTGGATAGCATGAGCGATACAAGTAACGTGCAATAGCTTCGGATAAAAAATTTGTAACCCCTTTGCCACTTTTACCATGTAGGGCGCTGCGTCGGTTAAAAAAAGAAGAACTTTATTGATGTCAAAATCCTCAACGAGCAAGGCAATGGAGTCGTCAAAGGCACGAGCTATTGTCGCGTGATTAGTTTTGTTCATTTCTGCGATATTGAGCAAACATTTTTTGTCGCACATATCTTCACTTTCATGTAAAATTCCCACAATAACATTTGCAATATACCTCCCCTGGATATCGGTGGTTTCGTCTATGGAAATCCATAGGAAATGATCTGTTAAAGTTTATTTGATTTTGTTTAATGAGCGAACATACAGTTCCATTTTTTGCGCACTGACGATTCATGTGGAATGTGCTCGTTAGTATATTTATTCAAAAAATCTCTTAGTTTTGGGTTGGTTTTGAAATACACCAGGATGTTCAGACACGTATTTATTTATGTTTGAAGATAAAGTTGCTTTGATTTTCGGCATTGTACTCCGAAAGTATTACCAAATGTTAATTTCCATAATTTTGCAGAAAAAATCTCAAAACCAACTATCTTTCCATTTAAAACGTGTTATGTTGTGTAAAGTTACAAATTTTCAGCGAATTCCCGAACAAAACAATAAAAATGTTGTGTTAATATAAAAATTTAGAGTTCAAAATGGTGACTCAGGCAAATATTTTGTAACAAATTATGCGTCAACTTTTACCAGAAGATGTCGCACTAAGTATCAGGAGCGTTTTACTTTTTCAAATGTAGGATAACCAAAATAGCAAAAATATGCACAAAAAAACATGCATTTATTGCAAAATATGCGCAAAAATATGCAATAACGAGTATTATTAGCAAAATATGCAGAAACGATTGAATGCCATTTCAAAGGAATTTTCACGATTCGCAAAGATAACTTAACCGTTTCCGTTTTATGATGCCCAGTGAAAACATGCATTTGCATGAGATTCCAACCCCTAATTATCACTACTACAGGTAGTGTTGGCATATTTTTCTTAAATTCGTTAAGAAACTATTGTGGGATTTAAACTGAAGCCATAAAGTCATACATATGTTATGAAATAATAACACGGAAGGAGTCAATATAAATTAAAAAGGAGACCTAAACGGACATTTTATAGAAATGTTTAATTCGTGGATATCAAAATACTCAACTCGGTGGGAATGGGAATACCTCGCCTAGTTAGTAATGAGCTGATAACGATTTACATGACATAGAGAATTATTTTATAAACATTATGAATATCACTACAAAGTGTTTCCTTCGGCTAACATGTGCACTTCTGTATTTTAGTTGTGAAATAAATTATTTACATATGTACATACATATGTACATGCATTTATACGTACCAACATAAACAAATTTTTATATGTGTATATGTGTGGGAGTAAACCTTATTCATGAAATTCGTTTAAGAAAAAGAAGTAAGAATGTTGTAATCCACCGGGTAGAATATTAAATACCCTCCAGATATTTAGTAAAAAAAAACTATATATTGTAGGGGTCACTCCAGGATGGGCTATGGTTGAGACATATCACCTTTGCCATAAAACAGTAAAAAGTCAATTTTTGAGGTTAAGTGTAATAATAGTTTTTTTTTGTAGGGGCATTTAGGGGGCAAAGGTTGGGTAGGGTAGCGCAGAGGAAGATTACAGAACATGCAAGCTTCGTCATAAAAGCTTAAACATTTGATTTTTAAGTAATGTAGGCTTAAATTACACAATTTGTTAAATATTTACACTATATTTCCATGTAATATGTTACTTCAATGCGCACTCAAGGGGTGGTGTCCAAAAATAGATTTTTAGGAAGATTAGAGAACATGTCAGCTTCGTCATAAAAGTTTAATAATTATATTTTTAAGTAATGTAGACTTAAATTACACAATTTGTTAAATATTTACACTATTTTTCCATGTAAAATGTTACTTCAACGCGCGGTGTCCAAAAATAGATTTTTATGATATTCTGGATGCAAGTTCAACGCTTTGAACCCTCTTTGACATAAAATTATATTATTCGCTTAACAAAATTACAAACAAAATTTCAACAAGTAAAAGTGCTATATTCGGCTGTGCCGAATCTTAAATACCCTTCACAGATGTAATTCTTTTCGTTTAAATTTTTCGGCTAGGAAGCTATTTCTAATACCTCTAAACGACTTTTAAAAATATTAAATATGTTTAATTTACAAGCAAAACGAAAAAATCCGTTTCATGTACCTCAAAAAGTTCTAATTGTCCAACCGTAGAATCGTCTTTTAGATTCTTTTGGTTTTTAAAACCAATTTTTTTTCCTGATATATAAAGTAGGTATAATTCATCATAAAAATCAAAAATAGCAAGTTATATGGTTACCTTAATGAATCAGAAAATGTCGATTTTCCAACCCTGGAACCGAATTTTTAGTTTTTAAAAAGTTTAGTAGCAATATAATTCCTAGCGAAACATAAAATATGTTTAATTCACTGAAAAAAAAACAAAATTGGGAACTTATATGGTTTCTTTTATGTACCCAAAAATTTCGATTTTCCCACCCTGTAACCGAATTCTTAATTTAAAAATTTTAAATACCACTTTAATTCTTAGCGAAGTATAAAATATGTTTAATTCACAGAAAAACAACCAAAATTGGGAATTTATGTGAGTACCAAATGTATATACAAGAAATTTCGATTTTCCAACCCTGGAACCGAATTTTTAATTTTTTGATACTAATTTAATTTTTTCTAAATATAAAATAGCTTTAATTCACTAAAAACACTAAATTTGGAATTTATGTGGGTACTTTTATGTACCAAATATATATCGGTTTTCCAACTCTGGAAGCGAATTTTTATTTTTTAGCAGTGCAATTCCTAGTGAGGTGTAACATAGTTTTGCTTGACAAGAAAGTTAAAATGTTTAAACTTTTTGGTCACTTTCATGTACCATAAAATATTTCATTTATCTAACCCTGGAGACGAAATTTTGATTTTTTAAGATTTTAATACCAATTTTCTTCTTCCTGATATATAAAACAGTTTTAATTAGCAAAAAAAAACAGCGTCAATTGCCTTTTTGGTTACTTTTATGCAGAATAAATATTTCAATTTCCCAACCCTGGGGACGCAATTTTATTTTTTTTTACCAATAAAACTCTTAATGAGGCATGAAGTAGTTTTATTTACGAAAACCTTAATATTTGTAACCAATTTGGTCACTTTAATGTACTACAAAATATTGCAGTTATCCACCTCTGGAATTTCAATCTTGATTTTTTTTTTAATTTTTGATACCAATTTTGTTTTTACTGAACTAAAAAATAGTTTGAATTAGTAAAAAACCGACGTTAGTTGCCTTTTTGGTTACATTTATGTATAAAAAATATTAAATTTCCCAGCCCTGGAAGCGAAATTTAAATTTGTAAATATTTTTTAATCAATGCAAATCTACATGAGGTATAAAGTAGTTTTGTTTTAGAAAAACTCAAATTTTGGTTTTTACATGTACTACAAAATATTGAATGTACCAAAAAAAACTTTCATTTTCCCAACCCTGGAAGGGAAATTTTAATTTTTTGTTTTTTTTTATCAGTGCAACGCTTCATGAGGTATAAAGTAATTTTTTTAAGAAAAATTTAAAATTTTTAACCATTTTGGTCACTTTCACTATTAAATATTGCACTTGTCCATCGCTGAGTTCGAAATCTTATATTTTATTATTGAATTTTTGATACCAATTTTGTTTTTCCTAAATTATTAGACAGATTTAGTTAGCAAAAACACAACAACAACATCAGTTGCCTGTTTGATTGCTTTCACGTATAAAAAATTTGCAATTTCCCACCCCTGGAAGAAAAATTTGAATTAAAAAAAATTTTTTTTGCCAGTGCAAATCTTCATGACGTATAAAAAGGTTTTGTTAAAGAAAAACTTAAAATTTTTACAATTTTAGTTACTACATGTACCACAATACACGGAATAGGCCGAAAAAATTTTTGTTTCCCGTCCCTGGAAAAAAAATTTTAATTTTTTTAGTTTTTAATATACCATTGAGGCTTCCCAAAGCACGAAATAGGTTTAATATACAAACATTAAAAAAAATTGGTTTTTGGTATAACTTTTGCGTCGAGAAATAGGTGTAAGCTTCCCAGCTTTGGAACCGTACATCGGATCTTTAAGAATTTCAATACCACTCCACCAAGTTCATTTCCAATCCAACGGTCCACGAATGAAGTCTCTAGCTCTTCTGGGGGCTTGGGAAAACCGATTTCACGTATAGACAGACGGACATCTCTCAATCGTCATCGCTTTTCATAAGGATCCAGAAAATATATACTTTATGGGGTCCCATGTTGATATCGAAGAAATTACACACGGAATGATAAACCTATATATACCCTTTCATTTTTTTGTGAAGGGTATACAAATTATGCAGTTTTTAGGGGTTGGTTTTGTACTCTTAGGGCCATTATTACAACTTACAAATAGTTAACAATAGGATGCTATCTGGCAGATAAATTTTATTCGATTATTACAAGTTAAAATTAACCTAAATGGTAACTGATAAGGTATCAAGAGGTTTATCCTCTTGACAACTTTCAAAGTTAACTTTAAGCAAATGAAGCTGCCATATTTTCTTCTGAAAATATGGTAGCTTTAACAACTGGAAAATGGGCAATAGACAACGTTTATTTTATTTAAATGACTTAGAAGATATTTTTCGTTCTCTTTCTTTCCGATTCAGTCGCATTATTTAGCTTCGACATTATTTATAATAACACAATTTACGCAAACATTAAAAGCACTTAACACAAGTAACAAAATAATTTAACACACACAACAGATAATAACGTTTTCAATATAAGAAATAAACAAAAGTAAATCGTTGCCACTACGCTTCTTCAAAACCACTAATAGTAGTCCATATCTACCGCAATGTTGCCACAATATATAAATTAGATTTTTTATTTTACCTGAGAGTTGTAATAATGGAAAAAGTTTAAAGGTCACTTTATCGTTCATGTTAGCTAAGGTTAAGGTTAACTATTGCGAACTTTTTCGTTAAGTTGTAATAATGGCCCTTAGGGGAACTTTTTATCTCTCTGCTCCGATTCAGCCCATTTACGAAAGTATTCTGTGATATCTTTCAAAATGTATTTATACCAAATTTCAAGGGTCTGGCTCGTTTCGTTTGGACTGAATCGTGATTTCCACAAACGGACGGGCGGACATGGCTAGATCGTATTAGATTTCATTACTGAGCAAGAATATACATATATACTTTATGGGGTCTTAGAGGGATATTTCGGAATGCATTACACACGGAATGCGAAATGAATATACTCTCCAATTTTTTTTGGAAGGTATAAAAACAACATTAAATTTTCATTCAATGTAATTTTTATTTTACTGCAGACTAAAAACATAAGACAAAGTAACCATGGCTGCTTACTTTGGCAAATACGCAATTACAAATATGAATGCTTTTTTGTTGTTGCGAATAATGCCTAAAAAACATTTTTTTTAACACAGATAAATTAGGGCTACACTGCACTAAATAGAATGCCTGGAATTACTCGTACCAATAAAAATTATGAAAAGGAAATTCTTTTTTGTCATCTGTGAACTTAGTACCTTACAACTAAAAATAAATTCCAAATCTTTCCGAAATATTTCTTCGCAAATTGGCGTTCCACCCTATTACACATACACACTTACGTACATAAGTAGATATAAACTAGCACACAGTAGGCTGTTATATGTAAACGCGCAGGAAAAGGATGCAGGAAATACCATAACCGCCCATGCAAATTACGAAATATCATTACATAACACCGCTAAAAAATAACACAAGAAAAATTACATTGTGGATATTTTGATTTTGTACCAACTTTTCGGACTATGGAAGTACCATTTTATATATTAAAATCAGATATTTAAAAATTACAACATCCTGTAATACAATTTACATAAACAAAAGGTTCACTATTAAAATAGAAATTCATACATTAATTTAAAAATTACAACTATATAACAAAGGAATAACTTCTAAAAATATGTTATATTTATAAACTGCTTATTTGGCAAATTGTGTATAGAAATTTGTCAAATACGAAGTTTGTAACTATAAAATATATTTTATGAAATTAACCCTTATAAATATACTACATCCAAAAAGGTTAAGGTTTGTGTAGCATTTTGCAATGGACAATTCCTCCACTCGTTGTACCTTATATATTGTGTACACTTTGCTGTTTTCTTCTTATAAATCAGATATAGGCATTGTGGGTGAGCGCGCTTCACATGTATATAAATTCGCTCTTGAGAGTCACACGTATTTGTAGTTACTCACAATTCAGTCTATCACAAGCTTCAAACCAAGACGGTTGTTTGGGCGCTTGTTGAAAAAAGTTATTTAAGGGTGGGGAGAATGCTCGTTTGTTTGCAAAATTTCTCTCACACACTCAAACCCAAAATGTTGATGTGTTTCTGCCTATGTCTGTTCTAAATGTAGAAATGGTCCATGCAATATTCGCAAAATAGAACCACAAAAGTCTTTATTATCCTAACCTGCAGGTACGCGATTCTTTTAGCAAAAGTCGCCCAAATTAGTGTTCTAAGACAACTCCAGATCATCAAAGTCTTATTGATCAGTTCTGCGATTAACTTAAAATTCCAAAATTACTCCCCAGAATATGATTGATGCATTGAAGCATGTAACGTGCCGTTACAAATACCCTCACCCAATACCACCAGTAAAGTATGCTGGTTAGTGTATTGATTGCATGTACTCACAATAAAACGCATTGCTTAGCAATACTGCATACACAAGAACAAGTACACTTACCTAATAACAACCAGCACAAAACAAGTAACACAAGAAAACACATGCACGCACATACATACATAACAACAACCAAGCAAATAACATTGCTAACCAGCACAAAACAAGAAAACACATGCACGCACATACATACATATATAACAACAACCAAGCAAATAACATTGCTAACCAGCACAAAACAAGAAAACACATGCACGCTCATAAATACATAACAACAAACAATGTAACGTAGTTTATTTTTCCAGCTGAGGTATGACTCAGTCGCTCCAGGTTCGTATCAAAGGTCTACTTCCTTTGACAATAAAAACACGAATATTTTAGGTGATGTATATATTCGGGAACAAAATGTTTATTGAAACGAAACTTAAACTACTTAGATTATCTTAAAGCTAGTGGGTTAGATTTTCAGTATCGGGGCTGCGCTGATTCCTCTGCGGCACCGCTCTGGTACTTAGGCTGATAATCCTCGCCTGTGGTTCGGGCTACTAATGAAGTAAGACAGATAATATTGAGTTGTATTCGGGTTAGAAATTATCAACTACGAACTCAAGAGTATTCGGAGGCACGAGCTCGGCTACGGATGAGTACGACTACAAGAGTATTCGGAGGCTTGTAATCGGCAACACTACGAACTCAAGAGTATTCGGAGGCTTGAGCTCGGCTACGGATTAGTACGACTACAAGAGTATTCGGAGGCTTGTAATCGGCAACACTACGAACTCAAGAGTATTCGGAGGCTTGAGCTCGGCTACGGATTAGTACGACTACAAGAGTATTCGGAGGCTTGTAATCGGCAACACTACGAACTCAAGAGTATTCGGAGGCTTGAGCTCGGCTACGGATTAGTACGACTACAAGAGTATTCGGAGGCTTGTAATCGGACACACTACGAACTCAAGAGTATTCGGAGGCTTGAGCTCGGCTACGGATTAGTACGACTACAAGAGTATTCGGAGGCTTGTAATCGGCAACACTACGAACTATGCACTAATTTGGTTAAATATTAGTACTTGAACAAGAATCGGTAAAGCTCTCGGACGACAATTCAAGAATATTGTTCTTGTAATTATCGTTCGTACGATATCGTTAATTGCTCCCCGATTGTGTGCAAACCTTGTCTACTTATCCTTGTTATCATATGAAGCCACTGAGAATTATAGCAATGTTATGTTTTGTTTGCTTACATTTGCTAGTTTGTTGTTATGTATTAGGTATGAGTGTGCATGTGTTTTCCCTTTTTGTGCTGGTTAGCAATGTTATTTGCTTGGTTGTTGTTCTGTATGTATGTGCGTGCATGTGTTTTCTTGTGTTACTTGTTTTGTGCTGGTTGTTATTAGGTAAGTGTACTTGTTCTTGTGTATGCAGTATTGCTAAGCAATGCGTTTTATTGTGAGTACATGCAATAAATACACTAACCAGCATACTTTACTGGTGGTATTGGGTGAGGGTATTTGTAACGGCACGTTACATTCCCTTCCTACTTTGGGAAAACAAAATGCGATTTAGGTATCCTGGGTAAGAGCACTATGTAATCAATTGCAGATGTCTGGAGTGCTTAGGTTTCGGACGAAAAATTTTTTTCCAACCCATTTCGAGCTGCGTTTTTTTTTTTTTTTTTGCTTCGTGGATTGCGCATTGGGTGTTAGTGGTTGCATGCGGTGTTCGGTATTGACTGTGATGTGCATTGTACGTGTTAATTTGGGGGATGATAAGGGTGCTAATGGCGGTGGTTGACTGGACTGGTTTATATTTTTCATCGTATGGATTGGAGTAGGCTTTCTGATTTGTTGCCATTCTCTTTGTGCCACAATATTGGCTTTCTGATTGGAGCATTTAGCAATCGGAAATCTTTTTACTGTTAAGATTATCGGTCGGGCTTCGGGTGGCGCCACATATGCAGCCACGTGCTTGGGCATACACGGTGTTCGTAAGCAGTCCTTTATCTTCTCTGGTGATATCGGTCTTGTCGGTTTGCGCTTAATATTGGTACTGATCGGTTGACGGTGTTTTGATGGTCCTTTTCTAGATTTAAGTTGATTAGGACTATTGCGCTTCATGCGAACCACAGTTTTGCCTATATGTGATGGCCTAGTAATTGGTTCCACCGACTACCTGGCCATGGCTAACGTGGTCTCCCATTTCTCCTCTTGTCGACTCGTAAAGTTGTCAATCTGACTAAGTTGGTGCAAAGCATCGAGGGAAGTTTCTTGGGGAAATGCGGAAGCTTTTATCTCCATCCCTTCAAGTGATAAAGTGGCCTTCCGGCTTCGTAGAAAGTCCATACCTAGGATAACGGGTTGGGCTAGATTATCCAATGCGGATGCTAAGAGTTCGGTGGTCGATCCATTAACGCTAATAGCGATGGGGTAGACCTCAACGGATGAAATACAGGAGCTATCAGCAAGTTGCATCGCCCGCTGGTAGTTTCGGGGTCGGACTTTGTGAGATTCCAACAATTTTCGTACTCTTTTTCCAATACAGGTTAGCGTAGAACCGGTGTCTATGAGCGCTCGTATCGGAGTATTGCATATTTTTACGGTAATAAAGTAGCGATTGCCAATACTTGGTTCGGGTGACATACATTGGCAATTTCGTGACATAACACTGTCCTGGCCACAGTGCGAACAGAATAATAGAGGAGTATTAGTACAGTTCCGCCTATGATGACCAGGTTGTTTGCAACGCCAGCAGTGTGTCTCGCGCTTGTATACTGCTGAACCTGTCGTTTGGTCCATGTAATGGCTCTGTTGTGGTCTTCCCTGTCTCGCCTCTTCTCGTCGGAGTAAGTCATACTCGTCAGTGAGCTCGACTAGCTCATCTATAGTGCTGAAATCTTTTCGGCGAATATATAACTTGTGATCATATCGTAATCCATCATAGATGCGGTCGATATGGTCGCGTTTCTTGAGATCGGGATGTTGTCGAATTAGGGCTTGTAACGACAGAATGTAGTCTTTGGCTTTCTCACGAAGTCCTTGTTTTCGGTGGTAAATATTCTCCTCTAATTGGGCAAGGTATCGCTTGGGTAGGAAGAACTGTATAGCTTGTTCTTTAAAGTCTTTCCAAGACGTTATTTGATCCCTTTTAATACGGTACCATTGCAACGGCTTGTCCTCCAGGATTTCTAGCAGTGAGAAAAGCAGCTGCCTATGGTGATATCCGTAACACTCTGCTAGCTCTTCGAGGCGTTCGAGAAACTCCGTTAAATTATTACCGCCACTGTAACTTAGTTTCCACCTGCGGATCGTTGCCATAACTTCCGCGTCGTTTGCGGATGAGCTCATGGCTCCAGGATGATTGCGAGGTGGAACTGATATTGATGTTTGGCTTTCGGTGACGTACTCGCGATTTTCCGCCAACACCTCTGCCTCCAGTGTGCGCAACATATTCTCCGATGATTTACGTTGACGTTTCGTTCGTATTAACTCGCTTAGTTGTTTCCAAAGCTGGTTCACAGTCGCCGCGTCGGTGATCGGAATACCATGTTTTCGGCAGACTTCTACAAATTTATCTTTCCGAAGAAGATAAACCCAGCTAAGTGAATCAGTGTGTAGTAAAGTTTCGTTTCTTTGTTCCTGACTTGATTCAAATCCGTTGGTGGCTGTAGTTAAGGTTTTACCACTGGTTTCGGCTTTTGAATCAAGTCCCTGCTCGGGCGCCATTGTAACGTAGTTTATTTTTCCAGCTGAGGTATGACTCAGTCGCTCCAGGTTCGTATCAAAGGTCTACTTCCTTTGGCAATAAAAACACGAATATTTTAGGTGATGTATATATTCGGGAACAAAATGTTTATTGAAACGAAACTTAAACTACTTAGATTATCTTAAAGCTAGTGGGTTAGATTTTCAGTATCGGGGCTGCGCTGATTCCTCTGCGGCACCGCTCTGGTACTTAGGCTGATAATCCTCGCCTGTGGTTCGGGCTACTAATGAAGTAAGACAGATAATATTGAGCATACTTTACTGGTGGTATTGGGTGAGGGTATTTGTAACGGCACGTTACATTCCCTTCCTACTTTGGGAAAACAAAATGCGATTTAGGTATCCTGGGTAAGAGCACTATGTAAGCAATTGCAGATGTCTGGAGTGCTTATGTTTCGGACGTAAAATTTTTTCCCAACCCATTTCGAGCTGCGTTTTGTTTTTTTTTTGCTTCGTGGATTGCGCATTGGGTGTTAGTGGTTGCATGCGGTGTTCGGTATTGACTGTGATGTGCATCGTTCGTGTTAATTTGGGGGATGATAAGGGTGCTAACGGCGGTGGTTGACTGGACTGGTTTATATATTTCATCGTATGGATTGGAGTAGGCTTTCTTATTTGTTGCCATTCTCTTTTTGCCACCATATTGGCTTTCTGATTGGAGCATTTAGCAATCGGAAATCTTTTTACTGTTAAGATTATCGGTCGGGCTTCGGGTGGCGCCACATATGCAGCCACGTGCTTGGGCATACACGGTGTTCGTAAGCAGTCCTTTATCTTCTCTGGTGATATCGGTCTTGTCGGTTTGCGCTTAATATTGGTACTGATCGGTTGACGGTGTTTTGATGGTCCTTTTCTAGATTTAAGTTGATTAGGACTATTGCGCTTCATGCGAACCACAGTTTTGCCTATATGTGATGGCCTAGTAATTGGTTCCACCGACTACCTGGCCATGGCTAACGTGGTCTCCCATTTCTCCTCTTGTCGACTCGTAAAGTTGTCAATCTGACTAAGTTGGTGCAAAGCATCGAGGGAAGTTTCTTGGGGAAATGCGGAAGCTTTTATCTCCATCCCTTCAAGTGATAAAGTGGCCTTCCGGCTTCGTAGAAAGTCCATACCTAGGATAACGGGTTGGGCTAGATTATCCAATGCGGATGCTAAGAGTTCGGTGGTCGATCCATTAACGCTAATAGCGATGGGGTAGACCTCAACGGATGAAATACAGGAGCTATCAGCAAGTTGCATCGCCCGCTGGTAGTTTCGGGGTCGGACTTTGTGAGATTCCAACAATTTTCGTACTCTTTTTCCAATACAGGTTAGCGTAGAACCGGTGTCTATGAGCGCTCGTATCGGAGTATTGCATATTTTTACGGTAATAAAGTAGCGATTGCCAATACTTGGTTCGGGTGACATACATTGGCAATTTCGTGACATAACGCTGTCCTGGCCACAGTGCGAACAGAATAATAGAGGAGTATTAGTACAGTTCCGCCTATGATGACCAGGTTGTTTGCAACGCCAGCAGTGTGTCTCGCGCTTGTATACTGCTGAACCTGTCGTTTGGTCCATGTAATGGCTCTGTTGTGGTCTTCCCTGTCTCGCCTCTTCTCGTCGGAGTAAGTCATACTCGTCAGTGAGCTCGACTAGCTCATCTATAGTGCTGAAATCTTTTCGGCGAATATATAACTTGTGATCATATCGTAATCCATCATAGATGCGGTCGATATGGTCGCGTTTCTTGAGATCGGGATGTTGTCGAATTAGGGCTTGTAACGACAGAATGTAGTCTTTGGCTTTCTCACGAAGTCCTTGTTTTCGGTGGTAAATATTCTCCTCTAATTGGGCAAGGTATCGCTTGGGTAGGAAGAACTGTATAGCTTGTTCTTTAAAGTCTTTCCAAGACGTTATTTGATCCCTTTTAATACGGTACCATTGCAACGGCTTGTCCTCCAGGATTTCTAGCAGTGAGAAAAGCAGCTGCCTATGGTGATATCCGTAACACTCTGCTAGCTCTTCGAGGCGTTCGAGAAACTCCGTTAAATTATTACCGCCACTGTAACTTAGTTTCCACCTGCGGATCGTTGCCATAACTTCCGCGTCGTTTGCGGATGAGCTCATGGCTCCAGGATGATTGCGAGGTGGAACTGATATTGATGTTTGGCTTTCGGTGACGCACTCGCGATTTTCCGCCAACACCTCTGCCTCCAGTGTGCGCAACATATTCTCCGATGATTTACGTTGACGTTTCGTTCGTATTAACTCGCTTAGTTGTTTCCAAAGCTGGTTCACAGTCGCCGCGTCGGTGATCGGAATACCATGTTTTCGGCAGACTTCTACAAATTTATCTTTCCGAAGAAGATAAACCCAGCTAAGTGAATCAGTGTGTAGTAAAGTTTCGTTTCTTTGTTCCTGACTTGATTCAAATCCGTTGGTGGCTGTAGTTAAGGTTTTACCACTGGTTTCGGCTTTTGAATCAAGTCCCTGCTCGGGCGCCATTGTAACGTAGTTTATTTTTCCAGCTGAGGTATGACTCAGTCGCTCCAGGTTCGTATCAAAGGTCTACTTCCTTTGGCAATAAAAACACGAATATTTTAGGTGATGTATATATTCGGGAACAAAATGTTTATTGAAACGAAACTTAAACTACTTAGATTATCTTAAAGCTAGTGGGTTAGATTTTCAGTATCGGGGCTGCGCTGATTCCTCTGCGGCACCGCTCTGGTACTTAGGCTGATAATCCTCGCCTGTGGTTCGGGCTACTAATGAAGTAAGACAGATAATATTGAGTTGTATTCGGGTTAGAAATTATCAACTACGAACTCAAGAGTATTCGGAGGCTCGAGCTCGGCTACGGATGAGTACGAATACAAGAGTATTCGGAGGCTTGTAATCGGCAACACTACGAACTCAAGAGTATTCGGAGGCTTGAGCTCGGCTACGGATTAGTACGACTACAAGAGTATTCGGAGGCTTGTAATCGGCAACACTACGAACTCAAGAGTATTCGGAGGCTTGAGCTCGGCTACGGATTAGTACGACTACAAGAGTATTCGGAGGCTTGTAATCGGCAACACTACGAACTCAAGAGTATTCGGAGGCTTGAGCTCGGCTACGGATTAGTACGACTACAAGAGTATTCGGAGGCTTGTAATCGGCAACACTACGAACTCAAGAGTATTCGGAGGCTTGAGCTCGGCTACGGATTAGTACGACTAGAAGAGTATTCGGAGGCTTGTAATCGGCAACACTACGAACTATGCACTAATTTGGTTAAATATTAGTACTTGAGCAAGAATCGGTAAAGCTCTCGGACGACAATTCAAGAATATTGTTCTTGTAATTATCGTTCGTACGATATCGTTAATTGCTCCCCGATTGTGTGCAAACCTTGTCTACTTATCCTTGTTATCATATGAAGCCACTGAGAATTATAGCAATGTTATGTTTTGTTTGCTTACATTTGCTAGTTTGTTGTTATGTATTTTGTATGAGTGTGCATGTGTTTTCTTGTTTTGTGCTGGTTAGCAATGTTATTTGCTTGGTTGTTGTTCTGTATGTATGTGCGTGCATGTGTTTTCTTGTGTTACTTGTTTTGTGCTGGTTGTTATTAGGTAAGTGTACTTGTTCTTGTGTATGCAGTATTGCTAAGCAATGCGTTTTATTGTGAGTACATGCAATAAATACACTAACCAGCATACTTTACTGGTGGTATTGGGTGAGGGTATTTGTAACGGCACGTTACAACAAGCAAATGTAAGTAACAACAAACAACCAAATGTAAGTAAACAAAACATAACATTGCTAATAATTCTCAGTGGCTTCATATGATAACAAGGATAAGTAGACAAGGTTTGCACACAATCGGGGAGCAATTAACGATATCGTACGAACGATAATTACAAGAAGAATATTCTTGAACTGTCGTCCGAGAGCTTTACCGATTCTTGTTCAAGTATTAATATTTAACCAAATTAACTCGTAGTTTTGCCGATTACAAGCCTCCGAATACTCTTGTAGTCGTAGTAATCCGTAGCCGAACTCAAGCCTCCGAATACTCTTGAGTTCGTAGTGTTGCCGATTACAAGCCTCCGAATACTCTTGTAGTCGTACTAATCCGTAGCCGAGCTCAAGCCTCCGAATACTCTTGTAGTCGTACTAATCCGTAGCCGAGCTCAAGCCTCCGAATACTCTTGAGTTCGTAGTGTTGCCGATTACAAGCCTCCGAATACTCTTGTAGTCGTACTAATCCGTAGCCGAGCTCGAGCCGCCGAATTTCGTTTCAATAAACATTTTGTTCCCGAATATATACATCACCTCAAATATTCGTGTTTTTATTGTCAAAGGAAGTAGACCTTTGATACGAACCTGGAGCGACTGAGTCATACCTCAGCTGGAAAAATAAACTACGTTACAATGGCGCCCGAGCAGGGACTTGATTCAAAAGCCGAAACCAGTGGTAAAACCATAACTACAGCCACCAACGGATTTGAATCAAGTCAGGAACAAAGAAACGAAACTTTACTACACACTGATTCACTTAGCTGGGTTTATCTTCTTCGGAAAGATAAATTAGTAGAAGTCTGCCGAAAACATGGTATTCCGATCACCGACGCGGCGACTGTGAACCAGCTTTGGAAACAACTAAGCGAGTTAATACGAACGAAACGTCAACGTAAATCATCGGAGAATATGTTGCGCACACTGGAGGCAGAGGTGTTGGCGGAAAATCGCGAGTGCGTCACCGAAAGCCAAACATCAATATCAGTTCCACCTCGCAATCATCCTGGAGCCATGAGCTCATCCGCAAACGACGCGGAAGTTATGGCAACGATCCGCAGGTGGAAACTAAGTTACAGTGGCGGTAATAATTTAACGGAGTTTCTCGAACGCCTCGAAGAGCTAGCAGAGTGTTACGGATATCACCATAGGCAGCTGCTTTTCTCACTGCTAGAAATCCTGGAGGACAAGCCGTTGCAATGGTACCGTATTAAAAGGGATCAAATAACGTCTTGGAAAGACTTTAAAGAACAAGCTATACAGTTCTTCCTACCCAAGCGATACCTTGCCCAATTAGAGGAGAATATTTACCACCGAAAACAAGGACTTCGTGAGAAAGCCAAAGACTACATTCTGTCGTTACAAGCCCTAATTCGACAACATCCCGATCTCAAGAAACGCGACCATATCGACCGCATCTATGATGGATTACGATATGATCACAAGTTATATATTCGCCGAAAAGATTTCAGCACTATAGATGAGCTAGTCGAGCTCACTGACGAGTATGACTTACTCCGACGAGAAGAGGCGAGACAGGGAAGACCACAACAGAGCCATTACATGGACCAAACGACAGGTTCAGCAGTATACAAGCGCGAGACACACTGCTGGCGTTGCAAACAACCTGGTCATCATAGGCGGAACTGTACTAATACTCCTCTATTATTCTGTTCGCACTGTGGCCAGGACAGCGTTATGTCACGAAATTGCCAATGTATGTCACCCGAACCAAGTATTGGCAATCGCTACTTTATTACCGTAAAAATATGCAATACTCCGATACGAGCGCTCATAGACACCGGTTCTACGCTAACCTGTATTGGAAAAAGAGTACGAAAATTGTTGGAATCTCACAAAGTCCGACCCCGAAACTACCAGCGGGCGATGCAACTTGCTGATAGCTCCTGTATTTCATCCGTTGAGGTCTACCCCATCGCTATTAGCGTTAATGGATCGACCACCGAACTCTTAGCATCCGCATTGGATAATCTAGCCCAACCCGTTATCCTAGGTATGGACTTTCTACGAAGCCGGAAGGCCACTTTATCACTTGAAGGGATGGAGATAAAAGCTTCCGCATTTCCCCAAGAAACTTCCCTCGATGCTTTGCACCAACTTAGTCAGATTGACAACTTTACGAGTCGACAAGAGGAGAAATGGGAGACCACGTTAGCCATGGCCAGGTAGTCGGTGGAACCAATTACTAGGCCATCACATATAGGCAAAACTGTGGTTCGCATGAAGCGCAATAGTCCTAATCAACTTAAATCTAGAAAAGGACCATCAAAACACCGTCAACCGATCAGTACCAATATTAAGCGCAAACCGACAAGACCGATATCACCAGAGAAGATAAAGGACTGCTTACGAACACCGTGTATGCCCAAGCACGTGGCTGCATATGTGGCGCCACCCGAAGCCCGACCGATAATCTTAACAGTAAAAAGATTTCCGATTGCTAAATGCTCCAATCAGAAAGCCAATATGGTGGCAAAAAGAGAATGGCAACAAATAAGAAAGCCTACTCCAATCCATACGATGAAATATATAAACCAGTCCAGTCAACCACCGCCGTTAGCACCCTTATCATCCCCCAAATTAACACGAACGATGCACATCACAGTCAATACCGAACACCGCATGCAACCACTAACACCCAATGCGCAATCCACGAAGCAAAAAAAAAAACAAAACGCAGCTCGAAATGGGTTGGGAAAAAATTTTACGTCCGAAACATAAGCACTCCAGACATCTGCAATTGCTTACATAGTGCTCTTACCCAGGATACCTAAATCGCATTTTGTTTTCCCAAAGTAGGAAGGGAATGTAACGTGCCGTTACAAATACCCTCACCCAATACCACCAGTAAAGTATGCTGGTTAGTGTATTGATAGCATGTACTCACAATAAAACGCATTGCTTAGCAATACTGCATACACAAGAACAAGTACACCTACCTAATAACAATCAGCACAAAACAAGTAACACAAGAAAACACATGCACGCACATACATACATAACAACAACCAAGCAAATAACATTGCTAACCAGCACAAAACAAGAAAACACATGCACGCACATACATACATAATAACAACCAAGCAAATAACATTACTAACCAGCACAAAACAAGAAAACACATGCACGCTCATACAAAATACATAACAACAAACAAGCAAATGTAAGTAAACAAAACATAACATTGCTAATAATTCTCAGTGGCTTCATATGATAACAAGGATAAGTAGACAAGGTTTGCACACAATCCGCGAGCAATTAACGATATCGTACGAACGATAATTACAAGAAGAATATTCTTGAATTGTCGTCCGAGAGCTTTACCGATTCTTGTTCAAGTATTAATATTTAACCAAATTAACTCGTAGTTTTGCCGATTACAAGCCTCCGAATACTCTTGTAGTCGTACTAATCCGTAGCCGAACTCAAGCCTCCGAATACTCTTGAGTTCGTAGTGTTGCCGATTACAAGCCTCCGAATACTCTTGTACTCGTACTAATCCGTAGCCGAGCTCAAGCCTCCGAATACTCTTGAGTTCGTAGTGTTGCCGATTACAAGCCTCCGAATACTCTTGTAGTCGTACTAATCCGTAGCCGAGCTCAAGCCTCCGAATACTCTTGAGTTCGTAGTGTTGCCGATTACAAGCCTCCGAATACTCTTGTAGTCGTACTAATCCGTAGCCGAGCTCGAGCCTCCGAATACTCTTGAGTTCGTAGTGTTGCCGATTACAAGCCTCCGAATACTCTTGTAGTCGTACTAATCCGTAGCCGAGCTGGAGCCTCCGAATACTCTTGAGTTCGTAGTTGATAATTTCTAACCCGAATACATCTTAAGATTACCTGTCTTATTTCATTAGTGGCCCGAACCACAGGCGAGGATTATCAGCCTAAGTACCAGAGCGGTGCCGCAGAGGAATCAGCGCAGCCCCGATACTGAAAATCTAACCCACTAGCTTTAAGATAATCTAAGTAGTTTAAGTTTCGTTTCAATAAACATTTTGTTCCCGAATATATACATCACCTCAAATATTCGTGTTTTTATTGTCAAAGGAAGTAGACCTTTGATACGAAACTGGAGCGACTGAGTCATACCTCAGCTGGAAAAATAAACTACGTTACAAGCATTGTATTGGAATCATATTTAGCGCAGCCTAATAATGAAAAATATTTAGTAGCAGAATAGTATCGCACTGATTTTACTGAAATAAGTACACTGATATAAATATAAATATGAATTATATATTTAAGCTTAGAACTATGAACGTATATATATATATATATACAATATATATATATATATATATATATATATATATATATATATATATATATATATATATAACAAAGGGTGATTCAAGTAGAGATACTTTTTTCAATAGCCTTTTACTGACGGATCACGTGTGAGTCGTGTCATATTATTTTTGTTTAGTATTGTTTGGTATTTCATAATGGAAAGACTTACGCCTGAACAGCGTTTACAAATCGTTCAACTTTATTACGAATATACACGTTCAGGAATGGGTTTCGTGCACTTCGCTCAACTTATGGTCAACATAATCGGTCTACTGAGGGTACTATTCGCAACACAATCACCCATTTTGGGACCCAGCATTCATTATTGGATAATATTCGACTAAATATACCACATACAGCACGCAGTGAAGAAAATATAGCGGTCGTATCTGAGAGTGTACAGCGAACGTAACCGTCAATGGCGACCGTTATCGTGCCATGATAACCTACTATTTGATGCCTGAAATTGAAGCTCGTGATCTCGGCGACATTTGGTTTCAGCAAGACGGCGCCACTTCCCACACATCGCATCAATCAATGGATTCATTGAGAGAATATTTCACGTTTTGGGCCTGTCGATTGGCCACAGAGATCGTGTGTTACCACACCGTTAGACTTTTTCCTGTAGGGAAAATAAAGTCAAAAGTTTATGCGGACAAACCCGCTTCGATTTAGGCCTTGGAGGAACACATCACACGTGTCATTCGCCAGTTACTAGTCGAAATGCTCAAACGAGTCATCGAAAATTGGACTCAACGGATGGACCATCTGCGACGTAGCAACGGTCAACATTTGAAAGACATAATCTTCAAAAAATAAATGCCAAAGAATGTTATTCAAATGTGAATTTTCTGTGTTTTTTTCTTTAAAAAAGTAGGGAGCCTCGAAATTGATCACCCAATATATATATATATATATATATATATATATATATATATATGTATATATATATATATATATATATATATATATATATATATATATATATATGAAACCTTTCATCCGACACACTGCCGTCACAACACTATTATATATAAATGAAATTTATTTGTTGTTGGTTAAGCAATGTCTATATGCATTTCATTGGTGATTTACCAAATCATCAGTAGACTTTAACCACAGTTTTGAAAAGTTAAAAATTTCGACTCCAGGGCTGGACAAATGAGATATTTTATTGTACATGAAAGTGACCAAAAGGTTTAAAAATTCTAATTTTTCTGTCAAGTAAAACTATGTTACACCTCACTAAGAAATGCATTGGTAAAAAAAATAAAAATTCGCTTCCAGAGTTGGAAAATCGAAATATTTTTGGTATATAAAAGTACCCACATAAATTCCAAATTTTTTTGTTTTTAGTGAATTAAACCTATTTTATATATCAGAAAAAATTAAATTAGTATTAAATATTTAAAATTCGGTTCCAGGGTTGGAAAATCGACATTTCTGATTCATCAAAGTAACCATATAATTTGCTATTTTTGATTTTTATGATAAATTATACCTACTTTATATATCAGGAAGAAATATATTGGTATTAAGAACCAAAAAATCTAAAAGACGATTCTACGATTGGACAATTAGAACTTTTTGGGGTACATGAAACGGATTTATTCATTTTGTTTGTAAATTAAACATATTTAAAATTTTTGAAAAACGTTCAGAGGTATTAGAAATAAGAAAACATTTAGCTTCCTTGCCGAAAAATTTAAACGAAAAGAATGACATCTGTGAAGGACATTTAAAATTCGGAACAGCCAAATATAGCACTTTTACTTGTTTTATTCTGTAAACGTCATAAAACTGAACTTAACATAATTGTATTTTCAGCTTAAAAATTGTGTTAATATATTTATCAGAATACACTGTCCAACAGTGCAATAAGTGCAAGGTCGTGACTATATGGGTTCGATTCTACTACCAAATTGTAGTAAAACCCTATACTCAGTTTACCCAATTTGGTGACCGTTTGTCTTTCAAAATCCACCGAGGAATCAAAGTTCGGTTGACACTGGACTAAGATACAGGCTAATAACTAAACCAAGGTAGAAAAAATTTAAAAAAATGGAGTTTTTATGACATATTTTTGGTATCTAGACACGTTCAGATTATATTGGTATGTTCACAAAAGTTGTTCAGCTTTACCTTGGCTACAATTTTTTCAAATATAGTGTACAAAAAATCAGGATTTCCTAAAAGTTATGATAAAAAAATTTAAAAAAAAATGTTTTTTCTTCAACTTTTGAAAAAAAACTCTAAGATAAAATACATTTTTGTCATAAAATTTTAGCGAAAAATAGTCAACGTACTCTTGGCTACATTTTCCCCGAACATAGTCAAGCGATTTCTTAAGTGCTGATTAGCTATTTGACAAAAACTGATGACACTTTTTTTGGGCATCGTAGTAATGTTGGGAAGCTTTGGAGGCCCATAAAACAAAACGGCCACCAAATTGGCTAAACTGAGTATAGGGTTTTACTACAATTTGATAGTAGAAGCGAACCCAAATAGTCACGACCTTCAGTCTTCATTTGTCGCATAGTGTTATTAATGAGTTAAAACACGTCAAACCATTACGAAAAAATGGCATTTTCGGAATCATCACCTTGGATTTCGATGAAATTCAACACAAATGTTATACACTATAAAAGTATAATTAAACCAAAAAAATTTGGCCCCTGATCCATTCGGGTTCCGAAATACGACGTTATAAAAAATTTTGAAAAATCACAAAACTCTAATATCAGAAAATTAAAGGTCAAAAAAATCATTAAACTTTTGCTAAGGAAGTTTTTCAATAATGCCAAAAGAACTATTAAAAAAAAGAAATATATATTTTTTTGCTGACCGTAGAGGTAGCCTTTTTATCATATCTTCGATATTTACAGCTTCTTGATTCGTCAATTGCCAGACGACGTACAACAGGTCCTTTGTCCGTCCATAGAAAATAGCGCGTACTTTTGCAACCTCGAGAATGTTTTGTTATCGATGATCCGCTAATTCGTTCAGATGACTATTTTAACAGCTCGAAGTGAAGCAGCTATATGCATTCGTCAAATGTTCGGTTCACAAGATCCTAATTTCATAAACTTCGAGAGTGATTCATATTTCAATATGATCAATTGGAACAAATTTGAATTGACTGAGCCGCCAATGCTTGCAGTTCTTTAAGCAAGACCAGCAGGAAGCAATTTTCAAATGAAATAGTAGAAATACCAGGTTAACATAAACAAACTAACTTCATTTGATGGCTTTATTCGCTGAACTTAATTATTTTCACAGCTTATCCATGCCATTGCGTTTGTTCATATAGTACATGAATCTGCCATGGCTGTCACCGATGAGCAACGCATTGGCCACATTTTTTCTAAACTCGAGAGCCGTCAAAAATATAGCCAACTTGGATCATTTCAAAATAGGATTGATTATAATTTTTTGATGTTATATTAATTTTTTTAATCCTTTTTGTATAAGTTATGACAATATGGGTAAGTTCTATTTGGGATATGCTGGGTAAGTAAGAACAATGATTATTGAAGAAAAGAAAAAGGCGAGCGAAAGACATCGATATATCACACCTTAAGATCCGACTATAAATATCGACAATATGACAACAAATTTAAAAATGCTACCCCTACGTGCGGCAAAAAAATATATATTTCTTTTTTTTAATAGTTCTTTTGGAATTATTGAAAAACTTCCTTTGCAAAAGTTTAATGATTTTTTGCGACGTTTAATTTTCTGATATTAGGGTGGCAGATTTAGGTGGTAGGAACTGAGATCTGGTGGGTAAATACAAAAACGGTATATTTGAGGCCAATGACTATTAAAGCAAAATATTGGCCTCCTCAAGACAAAAACATCGACATATCACTCTTTGAGATGCGACTATAAATGTGGAAGATACAATGAAAAATGTATTTTGGGGACCCTACTTTCTACAAAACGAAAATAAAATTATATTCCAAATCACCTTGCTTATATTCGGTGGTGTACAGCGAACTTTTTTTTCAAGACGCCCTAATACATACTTCAGCTTGTTTAAAACAAACAATCAATTGAGTATGAACAAAAAACATACTTGGGATCACGTTCTGGTCTTATGCATATACTTCTGAAAACCATCTGAGAATTCACAATTTGTAAATTACAAACTATTTTCAAACATCATTATATATATATATATATATATATATATATATATATATATATATATATATGTATATATAAATATATATATATATATATATATATATATATATATATATATATATATACATTTATACATAATAGCACCGTAACAACAAGGTGTCATACAAAAAATTTCATGCACTACCAATGTTTTTTGTTGATCTCGAACAAAACCCAAATAATAAAACTGTATATGACATTAAAACAATTAACAATGCTATTGTTAACATAGTACCACCACTGAAAACCAAAGATATTGTTCAATGTCATCGATGCCAGGAATTCGGTCATACCAAAACCTACTGTAAATAATCAGTAAATTGTGTAAAATGTGGTCTAGGTCATCTGACGGCAGATTGTACTAAAAATGTTAATACTCCACCTAAATGTATACTCGTAAATTGTTTACAAAATCACCCAGCAAGCTATAAATGCTGTATTGTATACAAGCAATTATTAAAACAAAACAAAATTTAGTCAGAAAACGTGACAACTCTAACTCTTATTATAATAATTATGAATATTCAAACATAAATAATGCAAGTTATTCAAATAACAATATATCGTACTCTGGAATTTTAAAGAATAATCAAACAAATTCACTGGAAAAGTTAGAAAAATTAATACAGGATCAGATAGAACTAACCAACAAGCTGTTAAACATGTTGACAGTCTTAGTTACGAAATTATGCAACTAAATTTAAAGGAACAAATATACATCCCGTATCATGCTCCGATTTTTATGAAACTTTTGTCATGGGTAGTACTCTTAAATCTAAGAATTATGGTAAAAAAATTTTGGAGCGGACTCACTTAGTTTGGGAGTTATAGGCCTCTAAATTTCAAACATATATGTGTCTATTACTTCCTTCATATTATAGCTACATAGTTGATATAAATATCTTTGGATAGGACTTGTAAATACCTTTCAAACGATATATAACAACCTAAGGTTCTACAGAGTTGGAAAGGCTAGCGGTTCAAAAATCATTTTTTTGTATTGCCTTTTATTACAAAAGTACCGTTAAATCGAAAAGGGGTCTATATAACGGTTTTTTATTATATAATAAAATAAATAGAAGACATTCACACCTTTCATTTGACACCTATATCATAAATGTTTAATAAGGAATGAAGACACTACAAAGGAATTAAAACTTAAAAGTTGAAGATAGTTACTTTTTCATAGAACTACACGTATTAAGTATACAAAAATATACAATGAGTGTAACACCAAAATTTGTTTAATTTTTCTTGTGATAATAGTGGACTTAAAATGTAGTACGGCCGCGCTCTAAGATTTTATTCTTCATGGTATTTCGTATCACAACGAGCTCTAATAAATATTTTTATCTAAAATAATTTCTATGTTTTACTATTTTATATTACTGCAAGGTTTTCCGCATTGCCGGCCTCTGGCCGAGCTTAAGGATTTTCTCCTCTATGTATGTCGAACAGTGGCTTCGTTGAGTAAAGATTTTCTGCATTGCCGGCCTCCGGCCGGGCTTAAGGATTTTCTCCTCTATGTATGTCGAGCAGTGGCTTCGCTGAGTAAAGATTTTCTGCATTGCCGGCCTCCGGCCGGACTTAAGGATTTTCTCTTCTATGTCGAGCAGTGGCTTCGCTGAGTAAGGATTTTCTGCATTGCCGGCCTCCGACCGGGATTAAGGATTTTCTCCTCTATGTATGTCGAACAGTGGCTTCGCTGAGTAAAGATTTTCTGCATTGCCGGCCTCCGGCCGGACTTAAGAATTTTCTCCTCTATGTATGTCGAACAGTGGCTTCGCTGAGGAAAGATTTTCTGCATTGCCGGTCTTCGGCCGTGCTTAAGGATTTTCTCCTCTATGTATGTCGAGCAGTGGCTTCGCAGAGTAAAGATTTTCTGCATTGCCGGCCTCCGGCAGGGCTTAAGGATGTATGTCGAGCAGTGGCTTCGCAGAGTAAAGATTTTCTGCATTGCCGGCCTCCGGCAGGGCTTAAGGATTTTCTCCTCTTCGTATGTCGAAAACTATATTATATTTAGAATATTTAGTATATTAAACTAGAATTTTTATCGAGCTATCCAATTAGTTTGGCGGATTTAAGGGGTTATAAAGCATGCCCGCAAAATTTAAAAATTTAAGGAATGGGTCTTGCTTGCTAGCTCTACACCACCTTAAAAATATAAATTTTTGGACATATCCATTGTAAAAGGCCTTCCTCCGGTTGTATTCCGGAATGGACCTTTTTAAATGCCGCCATAACCCCTCTACTGTATTGGTGTGTTGCCCGGATTGCTCATCTCTGAAGGATACACTGTGATTCACCTTGTGGTGAATGTATCCTTCTTCTGATAAAGTATCGTACACCTAATAATAGATAACAGTTATTTAAAACGATAAATGGAAAAAGGTATACTTATACAAACAAATATGTTCATACCTTCCAGCAATCGGAAACGATTATGGACCCCGGTCTGATATATCTTTTTTTTAGGGGTACCAAAATTTCACGGGATCTACTATCTACGGGAATCATAAATGATCTTCCTGTCTCCCGTTCTACTCCACCAAATATCCATTGACCATCAACATGATGTCCTCTATGGTATTTCCTTTTCCCTAATTTGGTCTCATCGATTTCTACGACTATATTTGGTCCTCCAATCACCAAATTGGTTTGGAACGATCCAAAAACACATACCTCTCGACAAAATGAATTAAAATCGACCGCGGTTTTTAACGAAATGGATATTTCCGCCTTTATAAAGTTTAATGGACTGTTTTTTGTCCAAAAATATACAAATAGCATTATTTGGAAAACAGTCAACCTTGATTTTTCAAAAAATGTCCCGGTTCGAAAACTTACAACAGCGCGGCATAACGATCGTTTCTTATTATTTTTTTTTAACTTCTCAAAACACCTATTTTCGCGTACAAATATTTAGATTTAATTTAGAATATAATTTACTTTAAAATTATAAACAAATTAGACTCACTTCCACTTCCATCCGTCTTTACAGTCACTTTTAATTAGTTTTAGCACATGGCCATTTCTACATTTGTAGTCGCCCTCCTTGGGAACAAGACCCCATTCCATTAATTTTTGGATAACTTCTTCCGAAAGTTTTCCATCTTCCACACAATTAAATAACTTGAATATATCCAACACACGCATGTTGACACTTTGAAATGCAGTTTACTTGTAATGTACTCATACTTCTTTACATTTTCTCATATTTAAAGTAACGATATTTGTTTTAAATTGCTTTAATTTTTAATTTTTTATTAATAATAAGAAAACCTTGAAAATGTAAAAAATGAAAACATACACACATATAAGCATATTAATATATTGCAAAAACTAATATACAAACATACTTACATATGTCCAAGAACACATATGCAAGTAGCAAAAAAATTAAAAACTAAACCTATTATACATTTGCATGTGTACGTACACTCCTAATAAGTAGCTTGTTTTTACATCTGTATCAAATGTTTCAACGTACAGTAAAATCATATCTGGCCTTATTTGAAGTTTTAATTCCTCTGTAGTGTCTTCATTCCTCATCAGATATTTATGATATAAGTGTCAAATGAAAGGTGTGAATGTCTTCTATTTATTTTACTATATAATAAAAAACCGTTATATAAACCCTTTTTCTATTTAACGGTACTTTTGTAAAAAAAGTCAATACGATAAACTGATTTTTTAAGCGCTAACTTTTCCAAATCAGTAGAACCTTAGGTTGTTATATATCGTTTGAAAGGTATTTATAAGACCTTTCCAACGATATCCATATGAACTATGTAGCAATAATATGAAGGAAGTTATAGACACATATATGTTTGAAATTTAGTCCGCTCCAAAATTTTTTTACCATAATTCTTAGATTTAAGAGTACTACCCATGACAAAAGTTTCATAAAAATCGGAGAATGATACGGGATGTAAATTTAAGCCAATTTAAATATAGCAATATGGAATGCTAACGGGCTTTCCAATCATACACAGGAAGTAGAAATATTTTTAAAACTACATCACATTGATATAATGGTAGTGTCAGAGACACATTTCACAAATAGGACATATTTTAAAATACAGGGATATGAACTGGTTGTAGCTAATCATCCGGACGATAGAGCTCATGCTGGAGCCGCAATATTAATTAAATCTTCGATCAAATATGAAACTTTAGATGAAAAAAGGGAATCATACCTTCAAGCTGCTTGTATAAAAATTACTTCAGATGTTAATGATATCGCTATTTGTGCTATTTATTTCCCACCGCGGTTTCCAGTGAAATGTCATCAGTTTAATGGATTATTCAGTCGATTAGGACCAAGATTTTTAGTTGGCGGGGATTTTAATGCAAAACATCAATGGTGGGGATCCAGATTAGTTAACCCTAAGGGAACTGAGCTTTATAAATGCATTACAAACAACAACTTTTCAGTATTATCCACAGGAAGTCCCACATATTGGCCCACTGATCAGAGAAAAATTCCTGATGTTCTAGACTTTGCTGTTTATTCTGGCATTTCTAATCAATTACTTCACATGACTCACGTTGACGAATTAAGCTCAGATCATACACCTCTAATAGTATGCTTTAATACTATCTTACAGTCACAAATATATAAGCACAATATAATTAATTCTAAAACTGATTTAACATCATTTGCCACTTGGATTGAACGGAATCTTAACCTTAATGTCTCCTTGTCATCTGCAGCAGAAATGGAAAATGCAATAGAAATATTTAATCACACAATTCATGATGCTGGTTTTTTATCTACCCCAAATCTTGTAAGTCGACAGAGAATTGATCATTTAAATCTCACATCTGAAATAAGAAATCTCTTAAGAGAAAAAAGAAGACTCAGAAAAATTTGGCAAATAAGTAGGAATCCTCGCGACAAACAAATCTTTAATAAAGCAGCAAAAGACCTTAAAACTGCACTAAACAATTGGAAAAACGATCAGATGGGTAATTTTTTGTATAACCTTAACCCTAATAGCAACAAAAATAATGAATTTTCTTTGTGGAAAGCTACCAAATATATAAAACGACCAGCTAAAAGAAATGTTCCAATTAAGGACAGTAACGGTTCGTGGTGTAAAACCGATAAAACTAAAGCTGCAGCATTTGCTAATCACCTGCAAAACACATTTAAGGGTCATGAAAATACAGGTAATCATGATAACGAAGTAGTTGATTTCCTCAACTGTCCCTGCCCTATGGACTGGCCAATAAAATACATATCCGTGAATGAAGTTAAAAGCCAAATCAAGAAAATTAACTGCAACAAGTATCCTGGCTACGATAGTATAGATGGAAAGGTTGTTCAAGCACTTCCAAATAAAGCTGTTATATTTCTAACGTCTTTGTATAACGCTATATTTAAACTTAGTTGTTTTCCCACACAATGGAAATGTGCAGAAATCGTAATGATTAATAAGCCAGAAAATATTGTCTCATCGTACAGACCGATAAGTCTACTGGTCGTATTCGCTAAAATATTTGAAAGAATATTTTTAGATAGATTAATGCCAGTTTTAGACAAACTGAAAGTTATTCCTGAATACCAATTTGGTTTTCGAAACCAAATTGGTATTCAGGCACTCCAGAGCAATGCCATCGTATCGTTGCCTATATTCGAGATACATTGGAAAATAAAAGATACTGTACAGGAGTATTTCTTGATATTCAACAAGCTTTTGATAACGTATGGCACGCCGGCTTATGTTTTAAGTTGAAAAAGATACTGCCAACGCCTTTTTATTTACTTTTAAAATCTTATTTAACTGATAGAAGTTTTTATGTTAAATACAACACTGAGATTTCTGAAATATATAGCATAAAATCTGGAGTCCCACAAGGCAGTGTCCTAGGACCAATTTTGTACACAATCGTCACATCAGATATGCCAGTTAATGATAATGTTTTAATCGCCACATACGAAGATGATACTGATATTTTAATATCTTGCAATTGCCCGAATGATGCATCAAACACAGTACAAGCTCAACTAAATGCACTACAAGTATGGTTGAACAAATGGAAAATTAAAGTCAACACAGAAAAGTCAACTCATGTAACGTTTTCATTGCGACGAGGGAACTGTCCTGCCGTTGTATTCAACAATATTAATATACCACAGAAAGAATCGGTTAAATATCTGGGTATCCATATTGACAGAAGGTTAACGTGGAAAACTCATATTAGAACAAAAAAACAACAGTTAAACATTAAAACGAAAAAATTATATTGGTTACTTAATTCAAAATCGAAGCTAAGCTTGCAAAACAAGGTTAAAACCAGTATGTATAGTATAACAATATTAAAACCAGTATGGACTTCTGGCATACAGCTTTGGGGCACAGCCAGCAATTCAAACATTGAAATACTGCAAAGATACCAATCAAAAACTCTCAGGTCAATTGTTAACGCTCCATGGTTCGTGTCAAATAAAATAATCCACAATGATTTAAACATACCACAAGTAAAAGATGAAATTCGGAGATATAGTCAAAACTATCTAGAAAGACTGAGTCAGCACGTGAACCCGCTAGCTATCGTTCTACTAGATGATTCAGAAGAAACAAGAAGACTTAAAAGGCACCACATCTTGGATTTACCGTTTAGAAAGTAACAATTTTTCATGATCTCAATATAACCACTTGTTTTAATTTTTCTTTTTTTTTTCAATTATAATTTCTAATTATGTATATATATTTAGAGATGGGATTCTACCCGGTATTTACCCCATGTGTAGGTAAATACCTTTTTTGGGTATTTATAAAATGAATTTCAAATGCAGCATATGTCATCAATGGTTGTCAACCAACTAAAACGTCATTTCAAATAAAATTTATTTTAATGTTTTTAACACTACGTGCATGGTTAAAAATCAAAAAGCAGTTATGCCCAAAAATGTCTGATGAGCGCAAAGAGTACCTTCATGAGAAACTGGCCAAGGCTATTATTGTATCTGGTGCTCCATTTGCAATGGTGGAACACCCGCTGTGGATGGAGTTTTTTGAAGAATTGCAACCTGTATATAAGTTGCCAAATAGAAAGGCGATTTCTAGTAAGTATTTAAACAAGCTATATAATGAAACGTCAAACGTCAGCAAGATATTTGCATCTGCAATGTGACGGGTGGAGCAACATACGTAGTGAAGGTGTAATAAATTTTCTAATTTCTAAGCCAGAGATTGTTTTTGTTCGCAGTTTGGCAACGGAAAGTAACAAGCACACTTCTTCTTATCTCGCTGAAGAAATTATAAACTTTATGAAGGAATATGGCGAAGAAAAGTTCGTAGTTTTGATTGGTGATAATGCAAGAAGTATGCAAGGCGCACTTAAGGAAGTTCAAAACGTATATCCGCATGTAGTTCCTCTAAATTGTGTAGCACATTGCCTCAATTTAATAAGTGATGATTTCTTAAAATGCTCTACGTTAAAGAACTGTTTTTATTAGTTATTGATATAATAAAAACAATAAAATACAATCAAGTTCTCTCGTCAATATTTTCAAAAATCTGCAAAGAGAAAGGATCAGGAGAGCAATTAAAGCTTCCTGTTAAGACGAGATGGGGCAGCTACGTAACATCTTTAAATAGCTTGATAAACAGTAAAGTTACACTTCAATAGTATCAGTGACAGTGATTTAGATTAATCCAAAGTAATATTGCAACAATAAATGTGTATATATAATATAGTTATTATCTTAAGTTGTTACTTTTCTTCTGCTCAGTAGGTATTTTTATTACTATTTTATTAAATTTATTATGAAACACACTAAATTATGCATCGGAAAATGTTTGTTCACCAAATTTTCTACAATATAGTTTATACCCACCATTTGGGTAAATACCTGGGTATTTACCCATTTTTACCTATTTTACCGGGTATTTACCCGTTGGGTATTTACCCTCTTCCCATCTCTATGTATATTTACTTTTATAATACAGAACATATGCCATTTACATTATATATAAATATGGATATCAATTATAAATTTTGCCATGTTGTCCTCAATGGAGTACAACATAATGTTATATTAATTACTACATCAAATTTAGTTATTATCCTTGGTTGGATAGATTGTAAATAAAGAATTACAAAAAAAAAAAAATATATATATATATATATATATATATATATATATATATATATATATATATAAATATTCACACATATATACATATACATAAATATACATATATATATGTATTGTCTGGACATGGTTGCTTTAGGTCATATCTATTTCGTTTTAAGCACGACGACTCTCCTTTCTGTCCACATTGTGGTGGGAATGTGGTTGAGGATGCTGAGCATGTCGTCGTTGTCTGCTCACGATTCAGCAACTGGAGGTCGTATTTAGAGGAAGGTTTGGGGCGTACGATCAGCCCGGAGAATATTATTCCGACCATGCTGGAATCCTTATTGAATTGGACCAGCGTGTGTAGTATTGTACAGCTTGTTCTAATAGAACTTCGCAGATTAGCACAGATTCGTAGGAGAGTTAGTACGTCTTAGGATTCGTTAGCAACTGACGATTAAATATGCGCATCAGTTCCGAACCTCCTTACCTAGGAACTAAGGAGGACGTAGGAATAATACTGATAATACCTGATGAAATGCCAAAGCTGTCCCAGGGTGGTGCTAGTGAATTCGTCGTGGGGCCACTATTGATAGTTGCTATCATTACGTCCATAAATAATAAAAACAAAAAATAAAAACATATATATATATATATATATATATATATATATATATATATATATACATACATATATACATACATATATATAAATACACACATATATATATATATATATATATATATATATATATATATATATATATATATACATACATATACAAATATATACATCACACATATATATATACACATACATATACATAAACTCATATGTATATATATACAATTCTCAGATGGTTTTCGGAAGTATATGCATAAGATAAGAGGTTTTTAACTTTTCAAAACTGTGGTTAAAGTCTACTGACGATTTGGTAAAGCACCAATGAAATGCATATAGACATTGCTTAACCACCAACAAATAAATTTCATTTATATATGATACATATATGTATACATATATATACACACATGATACATACATGTATACGCATATACACATATGAGATATATATATATATATATATATATATATATATATATATATATATATACATGCATATATATATGTATATATGTATATATATATATATATATATATATATATATATATATATATATATGTATATATATATATATATATACATATATATATATAGATATATATACACATATACACACATACATACATATATATATATATATATATATATATATATATATATATATATTAGGGTGTCCCAAAATATTTTTTTGTCTGAGGCTCAAGCATAATTTGAAAACTTATAGGGTCCACTATTTTTGAATTTTTTTTTAGATTTTTAGGAAGAGGTTTAGAGGTCGCGCAAATCAAATCTTTGTTAAAAATCGGGGTTTTCGACCTTTTTTCAAACTTGACTCATAACTCTGTCAATCACCACGTTGATTTAATTTTTTGACCAAATATTTCTAAAGAAAATTTTCCAAACTTTATATCCATATGCAAAAACTTTAAGTTTCGGCAATATTTTAGTCCATTACGATTCCAGGTATTAAGTATTTTTGCAATTTTTAACAAATTCTGTAAAAAAAACGGTTTATTACTTTTCAAATTTATATGGAAGGTATAAAAACTAGTGAGGCGATTTTGAAAACGGATAAGTTCTAAACAATTAAGAAAAAGAAAAATGGAATTTGGTCCCACAGTTCCCGAGTTACACTATTTTTATAGTTGTGTCTTTAAGGAGATTTCTGCGAATAAATAAAATATTATTTCATTTCAGTTTAATCCGTCGTTTAATTGAACTTATCCCAATATCTCAATGATCTGAGCCTATTAAAGGAATTGGATAGTTATAAAATTATTAATAAAGCAGTTGCTCAAGCCTCGCTTAAAACTTTTCTAGGTCATCAGTGGTACTTAACTCCGAAATTAGCTGCCTTAGCGTTTTTTGATGAACGTATCGACACCAAAACTTTGCGTTTAATGACAAAAAAAATTGCAGATTCTCCATGCAGCGATTATGAAGTAGCAAATGTAACTTTAACAGAAGAAAACTTTAGAAATAAGGAAATTCAACAATTCATTTCAAAAGCCAGTCTAACTTTTTTTGAAGCTTGCAATATTTCAATCGATTTTTTTAAAATAGATCCAGAGAATTGGAAAAGCAACAAGTCATTTCAAGATGCAAAGAAAAAAGTTCAACATTTACAAGTGGTAAATGATGTCGCAGAACGAGGTGTGGCTTTGGCTAATACTTATATTAATGTCACAACTCCTGAAACTGATTTCCGAAATTTATTGCAAGTTGTAGAACTACATCGCAAGAGCCTCAATAAATGATTTTTCAAAGAGCAAAACAAAAGTTGGTTTTTTAGTTGATTGGGTATGATTGGTAACTGGCAAACAGCTTATAAAAACATATACTGGGTATAAAGATAAAAACGGGTATAACTCAGAAACGGTAAGAGCAAATTTAAAAATTGTTGTATCATTGAAACTTAAAAACTTGTAAAGCGTTATTACAAAATTTTTGAAAAAATTACGAAAAATTGTAATTTAGGGTATCTAAATAAGCAAACTCATCACCAAAACTTATAAGTTTTTCACACAGGAATAAAGCTTGGATGATTTTCTTTAAAACTGTTTCCTCAGGAGTGAAGAAACCCGTGGTTATTAACCAAGTTATGAGTAAAGTTAGAAAAATGCCGAAAACTCCGATTTTTTATGAAAACTCCATTTGCGCGTCCTCTAGACATATTCCGAGAATTCTTTAAACAAAACCAAAAATACTTTACCCTATAAGCTTTTAAATTTTGATTGAGCACTTATGAAAATCAGAAAAAAAAAATTTTGGGACACCCTAATATATATATATATATATATATATATATATATATATATATATATATATATATATACATATATGATACATACATGTATATATACATATACATACACGATATATATATACGTATACACACATACATATATATATACATATATACATACACATATATATACATATGTATATACAGTGGAGGCTCGAAATAGTTAAGTCATAGAAAAGTTAAGTATATGGAAAAGTTAAGGAGCTTTTATTTGCCACACGTGACGCTAAAAAGTTATGTGCTTCTCAACTTTTTAGAGACAATTTTTTTTAATTTTTTTTTCTGTTCCTAAGATCATTTTAACATCTTATATTTCAATCCTCAATTCATATTTATAAATACAGTGAGACATACATATATGCGCAACAAATATAAAATAAGTGCGTATAGCAGTTACCGTTATAATTTTTGCAAAGTTTATATACAATCTTTAACTGTTATTGAGGACACTTGCACCTGATTGTATTCTCTCATGTGATGAGACTATTACGTGGAATGCCGATAGCCTTGATGAGAATGAAACGAACACAGGCAAGGATCAAGAGGATGACAATGTGACCTAAACTGCAGAGTTCGTACCATATAATGATGCAATATGCGCAGTTAATACTCGGATCAAATGGAATGAGTACAATGCCAAGTCCTCCGACAAACATATTTCACAGCTTCTCGAACTACGATCCGATATCGGAAAATGGCATTCAAATAAAAAGCTCCATCAAAATAAAGCTACTGATTACTTTACCGCAACAGATAACAAATAATCGAAATGTGTAGTAATATATGCATATCTTCTAACTGTTTTTCATATTAAAAAAATGATATGTATATACATTCATATGTACATAAAAATATGTATATATGTATGTATGTATAATCCTAATTTTAAAATAAATAAACAATGAGTAAATATATAGTACATATAACCGTATGCAGTTTTCATACTACGGAAAAGTTAAGATTTCGGAAAAGTTTATCACCCCAAAAACAAACTACTTAACTTTTTCGAGCCTCCACTGTATATGGGTATTTCCACAGAAAGGTCTACCGCGGCCAAAATATTATAAGTTATTAAATAATTATTTTTATTCAATTGTACGAGAGAAACATATTCAAATTTTCTTATTTCAAAGAATTAATACCTTAACTTACACCCATAACGAG